>CM061042.1:103492584-103760084 GCA_030762985.1 Adelphocoris suturalis
AGCAACTATATCGTGGCCAGATTATGACTACCTTCAGTAGTAGGCACTAAGGTATAGTGACTATTTGGTAATATCCCTCCCTCTAGAATCATCCCCCTTTCCCGTTAAGAGCCGGCTTAGATATACATACTACTTGTATAATACATTGAAACGTACCTAATAATAGAGGTCAAAAAACATAATGATTTATAAATTATTATGCAAGAGCATAACTCAAATAAATTGAGAGGAAAGATTTATTATGTTTCTCAAAATAGTAAATGAAGAGTTTTCAAAATAATTAATTTGCGCATGCACATAAGCTGCCATTACGCCGGGAAGATTATTCTTCTAACATGGTATACTAATTTACAGTCAACAGTTTCCGGCGATACGTGCTTCAATTCGTTCCTCTAAGACCTGCAAGATGGCTCCACTGTCCCATTTCGGACCAAAAGTTGACTCTGATCGTTCTTTCCCGTGCCCCTTCAAATGAGGATAGATATCTTCTCAGGAGTAGAGCAGTAAATTTTTAAAGGGAGAAGAATCAGGGTCATTTCCGAACCCCAATTTATCAGATTGGAATTTTGTATACGATTTTTTCAACTTACTAAGATCCAAACTAACCATCTTTCTATTTACCCGTTTCTCTAGTTTACACTTCTTACTTTCAACCTTTTGATTACGCAATCGGCGTTGCCAGTTTTTCAACTTGGAAAACTTTTGGTTTTTGAGTTTTCACTTTTGAGAGATGAACGTTTGGTTTTCCCCAAAATCCAACGTTTCTATTCTAATTTTTCGTTTTAAACCATTCTATACCAATTTCGTTTTATGTTTGCCAGTCTGTGCGTGAGTTTATAGTGTGTCCGCAAATCCTTGTAACAAGCTTAATTTCCACAGTTTTCATCAGATTCTGATGAAATGGTGAGTATATTAGGTTGTGAATGGTCCCCTATCAGTTTCATTATTCCATTCAGTTTCATTGTTCCCTATCAGTTTTAGTTGTTGCTGTTGATAACTCCTTCGCTCTACGCATACGCAGTCGTAAATTTCATCAAACATCATTGTGTCAAGACTTACTCGTGTGATCTCCTCAAATACGGAGGATATATGGGAGGAGACGATTTGATCATTTCGAATCAATTTCAACTCGATTGCACCTTTTTCGAGGCATATCGGTTAATTTGTTTGCTAAATTTAATTTCCATTTTACGTTGCGTTCGATCACTCATGTTCACGATCCGTGTCTGAATGTAGCATAACGAGCAGAGACAGCTATATAATTC
The DNA here is from genome assembly GCA_030762985.1 of Adelphocoris suturalis. Lineage (NCBI taxonomy): Eukaryota > Metazoa > Arthropoda > Insecta > Hemiptera > Miridae > Adelphocoris > Adelphocoris suturalis. The sequence goes on from CM061042.1 coordinate 103,493,850, forward strand.
TTATCCCGGTTTTTTTACCCGCCCCTTTATCGCCTAATGCCTATCACTCTATGATTGGGATTGGAGTCCATCTGAAAACTCGTACTTACTTCGACAGGCAATCGAAAGTCTTACTTGTTTCATCAGGGCTCAGAAGAGAATTAACGGGTGAATAACGTCATTCCACTGTCAGCACCCAGGAAAACCCGAAAGCACTCGGAAGTTCTTATGATTATGATGATTGACACCATAGTTAAGGCAAGTATCTGTAGTCGAATAAACCTACTCAGCATATAAAAAAATAGGATATAGGTATGTATAATTTTTAGTTCTACTAGCTGGAAATATTCAATCCGAACATTTGGGAAGTATTGATTCCCCGTGTAGGGATATCAGGCTGAAGTGATATCATTGGGGTAGGCGAGGACATTCCACTCTACTTCCCCTGCAATAAAAACCCTTTTTTGTATCTCTAGGAATATGTACCGCTAAAAAAACCAGTCTAGGAGTGAAAGTAGAATATTCAACGGATGATAACATTACAGCGAATTTCAAGTCAGTACTATACGGTAGTATATGACTGAAGGTGGATCAAATTATCTTTCAGCACTGAATATAATAATGAATAAGATGAAATATTACCTTCATAAATATAAAAGGACCATACGAGTGTACAGTTCAATGTACTGTAACTTAACGTACTGTTTGTAAATAATTTAAGGATGATATTTGTAATTTTTAATTATAGCGGCTTCTCTCAGCACAAGTATATGTAACGTACTTGAAGAAGAAAGTAAACTCTTGATAAACCTGAGATATAGCATTAGGTGAGAAAAGTGGTTGGTTAAAGGCGTGGGATCCAATAATTTATGAACATACAATAACATATTAGTAAAATGGGTTCTGAACATAAAGCCATGGCAACAGAGAGTCAGACGCAATATAAGTTGAGTTTTGACTTGATGAATTTGTCTCATCCCACCATCATTTTTTATTCGGTTAAGCTATAATTCTTCAGTTGCAATTCGAATTGTCGACTCAGTTTTGAAGGGTGGACTGCTGAAACTCTTCTCAATAGCAGGGTCAACGTTTCAATTATCTCAACACCTATGAATATATGGAACAGTGACATAATAATGCAATGCAAACAAAGCATTATAGTTGCGCATTGAACTGGAGTCCACACATATATAGGATGATTCCTTCATTTCCATTCGGTAATGGGGTCATTCTTGATTGCCTCCGATATACGAACAGTTCACTGGGTATCTCTCATTGCAATCACCATGCTTCATTAACAAAATTTCTCGGTCATGTTTCAAGAACATAAACAATGAAACACCACTAATTGCATTTTAATTGTTGACCAAAGTTTCAATCAACCCAATCGTTTCTCGGAAATGAAACTTACACACGGAGCATTGAATTTGGGAACTTGAATAAGTGTAAGTTCAATAATAATATAGTCATATGAATAATGGGCTGTGCGGCTAAGAGGTGTAACAGCAAAATCTGAAAATTATCTATTAGGCAACGGGTTATAGCTATTTTTACCGATAACGAGTATATACTATAAACCGTTAACATACTTCTATATAGTACTTGCTACTGAGTGGCCAAAAGTCATTATAATAGTTAAGTCAAATTTGTAACGCTGGGATGTGAGGAGAAAAAATAGAGCTCTTTGATCAGGTTTATCAAAAAGGGTGCTTCTGAATCACTCTACTCTAAAATGAAATTCCAATCCATTCTTGAGTTTAAAATATATACATTTGATTGGCTAGGAATAGAAATTAGTTCTGTAATCAAAGTAGCAAGAAAGCGAGGTCTTAGGTTCGTTTGGGAAACATATGAGAAATAATGAGCAGAAATAGACTGAAGAAAAGAAACCGTTTCAAATTATTAATAGTATTTTTACGAATATACAATATGATTATAGTATATTTTACGGTATTATTTAACGCTCTGGTCGACTGTGATGCTAACACTAAAGCCCCACTTGCCTTACCGTTGGTTTACCTTCCATCCGCAAACAGAAAGGGCACAGATTTGGACAAAGGATGGTAATTAGTATCGGCATCATTATCGAACAGTATAGAGTTGAACTTAATACTTAAAGAATTGAACAAAAGCGCGGCAAATTTTGTCTGTATTTAATTGCCTTTCTAAGCAGAACACTAACTTGTCTGTAATCATTAAACGAAGTCTATTATTTATACATTGTCTAAAAGTAACTGCATAGGTGTAGGGTTCCCAACGAAGAAGAAACTAATCACCTAACGCGTACACTTCACTAGTCCTTCTGTGTTTAGCAAGTGCTGATATCCAAGTGCAATGCTAAATCAGAATCTAGGTGTACCGACAGTGACGAAGGCACCCACCAACTTGAAATTAATGAGAAAATGGATGAGCTACTCACGCTTCACTAGTCCACTTATAGGTGACAAAAGGTATATCATTATCTGAACTACGTGAATTGATTATTCCATTGGAATTATTCTGAGTCGATCGTCGTAGTGTATATGGCGATTTTTACTATGTTCCACCAGTTTTGATTTGCTCCCATATTAAAGCAAAATCCCCCAGGGGTTCTGTTTCCCTTAGAAAAAGCGAACAGATGAACATGATGAACGTACAGTGATCCGGGTAGTTTAATATTGATAACTATAAATGAGGCATTTTTCTTCTACCTTGAATTGTTGGATTCTACATTGAGAGTTAACACCACTGATCGAGATCTTGATTTTTTAATATTTCACTCCATAACCTCTACGCTTCAGAGTAGATCGAAATCTGTGCCGAGCTTCTAGACCAACTAGACCCTATTTTTTATTTCGCACCCAAGTTTCATAAACTTTGATCCAGTAGTTTAGAAAAAAGCCCTGAACGGCGGATAGATTGATTTTTTTAAATTGTTTTCAATGATAAGCCTTTGTAAGAGACCAGGGGGAAAAAAAATAAATAAAAGTTTACTGAGTTGGGTGTGGCACATAAGTTTCATCACAATCGGGTAGAAACTGTCGAAATCAAGCTCGTTAAAAAAATTACACATTCGTCCTTGCGCAGCACAAACTAATGATACATCATGTTGGAATGTGGCTCCGCACATTCGAAGCTCGAGGCAGAGCGTAGCACGAAAACAATGACCTTACCTTTTTTTCGATTTTTTGTATGTAGATGTGATTTTTCGTTATACTAATTTATTAATTAATAATACAATTTTCATTTTTGAAAAGGATTGATGGGGTTGGGGGGCACAAGGAAAGAATTTTAGAGCGAAAAGGGGCGACGCAAAGTACCGACAAGGGGTAAATCATGTCAACGACCATTTTCTATAGGTAGTTGATTCATTTTGACTCAATAAATTCCAGTTGGTACCTTTTTAATCAGTGTCGATATATTTAAATTGAAGGGACATGTAAAGTGGAGATTTTTATTTAAATGCATTAATTTTCTCACGGTAAGTGCTCACATCTATATAAACATATTGATGAGAAAGTCATCGTTTCACTCGACCACCACAGAATTGCGTTACGCTAATCGGTTACGAGAGTGGGTCCCGTGTGTCTAATTTCTCTCTTAATCAACTGAGTTAGGTGTTGAAACTTCAAATGGACCACCTTCGGGATATGGGATATCTGTAAAGCGTTCTTGGTTTTCTAACTCAATTCATCAAAATTAAATCTATCAAAAAAAAAAAAAAAAATGTTCTTACAACTCCAAAAGTTGTTGAGATTCTAATTTTTTCAATATTTCAACCCTTTGGGGCTCTTCGAGTGCTGATACCAAAGATTCAGGGCCTACATACCAAGTCTCATAATTTTTTTCAAAAACTTGAAAAGAAAAGCTCTAAATGGTGAAAATAATACAACTTTGTATGATAGTTTGCAGCATTTTTTGGATGGGGAGGGGGGATGGGGTGGAGGCGAGGGAGGGTCAAATTTTCTCTTGATCGATTACAAAGGTTCATTCTTTTCTTTTCTTTAAGAGAGAATTTAGAATTTAGAATTTCTTTAAGAGAGCAACCCTAGAGATTGTTGCCGTTGGTAGGTATCTATTCTCTTGTATCATTAAATTAATATCAATCAAGTGCGTAGCTGTTAACGAGCAGTACTAAATTCATACAACCATATTCTAGGAATAAATGCAGGTAATTCTATTAACTTCGTTCTGCGTTTTACAAACATAGAAAGAATATTTTCTCTAGCTCCTTCAAAGTTTTGCCAAAACCGTCATAGTCATCTGTCTAATCTTGGTCTCTTATTTTGATGATATTTTAATTTTGGGGCTACGAAAGAAAAGATACATGAAATCAGTGAGTTCTTCGAAAACGAACACGTCTACTTTTGGATTAAATTTATTTCATGGTATGGTATGCAATAAAGGAGGATACCATTGAAAAAATTGTAAGAAGAAATGTACATATAGATTCACTAAAACTATGGTTTTATATAGTACTTAATTGCACCAGTTTTCGCATGAAAGGAACATAAATGTGTGTTTGTTATGTGCTCCAATCGGCCTATGATCTAGTAAAACTCCCATGAATCCTCGGTATAACCCAATCTCTCCGTTTCCATAAACCATGCTTGTCGCATGAATGGTTGGGTACATTTTATATTTCTGCTTCGATGATCAAGAAATTGAATTTTCAGAAGTTAAGAATATAGGAATCAGCTCCTACTATTTTGCCTACAATCAGTCATGAATATCTACCATATTCACCGGTAATACCGTTAAACTGAGTTATTCATTGTGTAGATGATGTTGAATTCATATTAAAATCAACTATACCATCTGCAATAGGCTAATCAGGTATTTATCTTCCCGTTCGACCTATAATGAAGAGCAATAATTAATAAATTACTTGTCATTAAACTAACTCTTAATATTTCCCTGAAATATGCAGTTCCAAAAAGGAATTGGTAAATAGACTATGATTGTTTTTCCTGACTAGTATACTGAATAAGTGGTATGATCGACCAATCTAGTCGATTTTTAATAATGATTACTAACAGGGAATAGTAATGCTGTAATTAGGATAGTTGTGATAAGGATTTGTAATTAGTCAATTTTTAAATGAATGGGTAAAAATGGGTTCTTATTTTAAGTCATACATAGATGCCTAATCTAGTTGGGACTCACTCAGAAAAAATATCAATCATTATGCTTTTTTCTCTCTCTCCCCTGTATTTTTTCTCGTCTACCTGAATGATTCATGCAAGTTGCTTGCATTCATGGAAGCAGATTATTAATGATATTATGAGTCATCAACGAACTGTAAGCATGAGTCTAGATCTATATGACAGCACAACCTGTTCATAGAATTCGAGGGTGTCTGAGGGCAAAGATAAAAAAAAAGATCAATAATGGGAGTTGTTGCAAATAACTTACTCTACCTACGGTAATACGTTACCTATTGATCTTAGAAATCGCACCTGTTTTTAAAGCGATGAGCCACAAAAAGACGTTCATACAAGCTGACATCTTCTCCCCCTACCTTGGCAGTTTCCCAAGTCTTTAAACATGAATATGGTCACCGTTTTACAAGTTACATTTGTCACAAAAGAACGATAATTTCGTTGAAAGTTCGCACTTTCTAATCGGTTCGTGAATCTCACAACCGAATCTGTTCAATGATTATTAAGAAGCCGGGCGCATGGGTACATGTACACGTGTTATGGTATATTTGTAATTTTCTCGTTAAGTTTTACAGTTAGTTGAGGATATTCGAGGTAAAATACACAACCCGAGATATTTGAACTCGCGGTTTCTTCTTTAAGCGGCGAAAGTGCTGACGAAAGGGTGGGGGCATCAGTGAAGTGAACTTGACTGTTATCAGCGCTTGATAGGGTGGGAGGCAAGTTAAGAGAATCTAGAATCTCGGGACTTCGCGGGTTGGAAGGCGTACTCAACACTGGGGTAGCGGGCAAAACTCTGCAGAGTTGCGAAGGATCGCCGTGGAGAAGCACCACCGCACGGTGCCACTCCCTTCGCGCCCGAGTTCGTTTTTCCCTCGCTCTCTGGGTTGGCAGTCATGAGGTCTTGGAGAAGGTCTAGCGAAGTCCCCGCAGAACGCATCAATGTTCAATGAATACAAGTCACGTTGAAGTAGCTGTTTTTATCCTCTCTATTCGAAAATTACGATGGTGACACTCGACGAGCGAGAAAAAGTGTGCTCCCCAAGCAAACCTGACACCCCTTACAATCAACGGCTACAATATTCCACATCACAGCCCTTGACACTTTCTCTTCAAGTTCTTGTTATCTCTTACTACAGCTTATAAAACCATTGCTTATTTTAAGAAGGATTATTATTACTCACAATAATACCTAGGTATTTTTTGTATAATCATATGTACCTATGTACGGATGGACAAACATCCAACCCATCCCCCCTTCCCCCCCAACCTCATGCTCCAGAACAGATCCGTTTGATTGAAGACAACAACAAAAATATTTTTGGACAAGTGTGACTGTACCTACGCCATTAATTTATATGGGTGGGTGGAGGGGGGAGGGCGTGATTGCGTTAACACGTGGATCTTTATTATTAAAATCGTAATTATACGATTATAGTATATCTGTCATTACATTGATCCGAAATATGAAATTCCATTCAATAATGTTTGAAGGTCGAATTGATTGGCATTATTAGCTAAATATTTCTCAGTCGTACGGTTGTTCAGGCATTTTGCAAACAGTGATCTTATGAAGTCGAATCCTAGTAGTGTTTGCATTAGTCTAATTTAAGTAGGTATAATTAAAGTGAATTGAATTTACGCAGTGGAAGCGTGCTGGGCCCATAACCTAAAGTGAATTGAATTTACGCAGTAGAATGTTTGTAGGAAAAACTAGCAAGAGAATATATTTTTTAGATAAGTTACATCAACACAACAACGTTCACAACACATGACATAAAAGCATAACGTTCATAACAATATTATAAATATTGTAGGCAACAGGTTGATAACAAATAACTCCAAAAATAATACATGCCGGAACAGCGATCCTGGGATAGAAAAGTGCGGTATTCACCATTGCGCTTGGCCTTACGTTGCTGTATTTCACTCATCTCGGCATTTTCCCGCCTCTTTGTCAATACTTAACGGCATATCATACCTCTCTCACTATCCACTCCCTTCTGCGACCGTGCGTTCAGACATTGCAGTTGGCCATATCAGTCGGTATTTATTGTGTTTGTGAGAGTGGAGTATTTCGAGCTATTTAATTGGTTACCACTTAGGTTTATTTTCCACTATGCCACTACAGATTTTAGTTTTACATAGAGTCAATTAAGATTTAATCTATCTATCTATTAAGATTTAAGTGAACCTTACTTGCCTTACGCATACCGTTGCAGATACGGAGCTTCAAACTACTTTCAATACTTCTTTCCGGTTTTAATTCGTCTTATTCTAGACTTCATTTACTTCCCTTCTAGCTTCAAGATTGTAAAATAAAAATTTCGGGAGTTTGTAAAATAAATTATTGATATTCTCTACGGATTTCTTACTTTCGGATTTCTTATAGGCACTGTATGTTATTTCCTGAATCTTGTTTATTGTACTAAATATAAGGCAGCAGGGGATTCTTCCCTAATGAAAAATTTAATGTAACACAGGGTGTCCCATAAATAACCACCACAAATAAAAAAAATATAGAAAAAACTCACGCAGTTTGCGTCAGCAGAACCAACGGCCAGCTGGAGCTCTGGATGGAGCCCGACATTTCATTTGTCCCTTGATGTTCTAGAGAGGCTCCCTGTCAAATTTCTACCATCATTATGATTGATATTAGGGCCCGTGTTCAGCTAATCCTCACCATAGCCAGCGAGGCACAAGTTCGACATGGAAATACATCTGTCAAAATTAGGTCGGAATCGGACCAGCGGTTTTGGAGGAGTAGTAAGCACAAAATTTCGTCCTTAAATAAATAAATAAATAAATAAATATATATATATATATATATATACATATAAAGCTCGCATTTGGCGTCCACCCTGATAAAAACACCATTGAAAGTGGTGTCCTTGTAAAGTTTGTTCACAATTCTTCATAGTGGAGTAAACTGCCTTTTTTAGGTGGACGCCAATTTGACTGTAATCTCAAAATTTGTATAGATCTACGGTTCATTTTTTGGGGTTCACCGAAATTGATGCCAAACTTTAAGGACCAACTAGATCCCATTTGTGTTTTTGACCCATGTTTCATAAACTTTGGTTCAGCAGTTCCGGAGAGAAGTTTTGGATGGCAGACGGCATGTGGCGGACGGACGGATTTTTTTAAATTTATTATTATTATTTACTTTTATTTTTTTATTTATTTATTTATTTTTTTATTTATTTATTTTTTTATTTTATTTTTTTTTTTTAATTCAATTTTTGGATTCTACGCAACTTGAAACATGAACCATCAAATTTTGAGCGAATTTTCGTGGAACACGAAGCTATTGCAATGACTCCAAAAAATTTAATATCAAAATTGTTGACAAATTTCTTCATTAAAATCCGTTTTGAGACATTATGAAACGAATCCTAGAGTTTAACGCTTTTTCATATATATATATATATATATATATATATATATATATATATATATATATGTGTGTGTGTGTGTGTGTGTGTGTGTGTGTGTGTGTGTGTGTGTGTGTGTGTGTGTGTCAAGTCCGATCAAGCCCGATGGGTCTGCCATAATCCTGGATGTCCAGGTTGTCAGTGGCAGCTTGGACATGGAGCAGACCTGGCGGGCTAAGAAAAGTAAACATGATAGAAATGATCTGTGCCAAGCGATATCTGAGCTAAAAGGAGTGGCGCCTAATAACATCAAATTCATTGACGCGACCGTGTCATGGCACGGGTTGTGGTGCGGGAAAAGTGCCACGGAGTTTCTCGAGTTGGGCATTTCGGCAGGAGTACTCCGTGGTATCACCACCCGCGTCCTGAGGGGTTCTTACTTGAACTGGTGGTCATTTTAGAGGGGCACTTCCTTTTATCCCATTCTTCCTCCTCGTCCTGCAACTTCCCTTATCCCTAGAGCCGGCGTCGGGTAAACCTGGGCGTCCTCTCCACTTTTTTATTTTATTTGTTTATTTTTCAGTTTTATGGCGTGCCCCCACCGTCTTTGAGGGGAGGTTAAAAAAAAAAAAAAAAGTGTGTGTGTGTGTGAGTTTGTTATTCCAGAGGATAACTCTCGATTGAACGAAAGGATGAGTTCGTTGGCCAACATTTTTTGAGCACATTAAATAATAATTGGATAAGAATTTATTCTGTGGACAAAAATAGGGGTTCAAGAGTGGAATATGTAAGGTTGTGGTGTGAAATTATGGTTTTCGCTTAGGTGATCTTGATATAATTGTTGGAGTAGGTGTAGTTGGTGGTGACCTTGAAACGTATTCCTTGTTATTTGATATACCAAGAACACTTTATCGAATATTGGCTCCTGTTCCATCGTGGAAGCCCATCAGCTCCTCGCTGCTCCTCCAGCGTTTTCTTGCACTACAAATACACATTATCGACGCTCGCAGAATGGAAAACGCCAGTCTTGCCCTCAGCCATCCACGTACCGTACTTTGTGGCTTTCTCCATCGGTCGCTTAATCGCTCTTCCAACACTTTGACAAAAGCGGTGATCTGGGGTGCGAAATGAGGGTCAACCATAATTCAACCACGAGGGGGGTGAATGAGGCTCTTCTTTCTTCACATGCAGCCTCATATTTTCTCTTCTTTCCTTCTTGAGACGCTACTAACACTGATGCTACAGTGTGAGAGATGTGAGAGGGTGCGTCTGTGTCTGTGACACGTATCTCAAATAGCGCCTCTCTCTGTGTTTCCCACACCCCACGGCATGCCAAATCCCTCTTGAGACCCGGAGATTGATCATTGGCTTCTGCGACTACGGGCTTTTTAACGCAGTTTCTCCATGCCATCGTCATCATTTCTCTTAACAATTCCCTCCCCTCATTGTGCCTTCGAGTGACCGAACCACCAGTCTTGCTACTCAGAGCATGCTCAATGCTGAACTCCTTGTTCCCACACCCATCTCATGAGGTGGGCATGATGACTAAACGCTAGAGCATCTCGGAACTCAGTTGAGGAGTGATCAGAACTGTGTTTCCTGAGAGGTACCACATGAAGCCATTCTGATGATTTTGAAACAGATAGCTCTTTTGTAATCGATCTTTTCCTTCCTTCCGGAAGCTTTTCCAAACTGTCCATCAGCATTCTGTTTTGCATTTTTCCTCTGTGTTCTTTTCACTCTCACTCTGTGTTCTCTCACATCTACCTGCCGTCTTTCTTGAAATGCAGAAATTAATTCTGAAGACCCTTCATTTGACAATGTATGTGAATGTTTCCCCAGCAATCGGGTCCGAAATTCCTAAACCACCCTTATTTACAGAGAGTGAGAAAATATCACTTTCTTCGTAAGATACTGAACCTCCAATAATTGAGGGAATGAAGTGTGCCCATATAGCCTGTGCCAATTGACTGAATGCTTCGTCCGGTGTTTCAACTACTCTTTATAGGTATTGCCAGCGAAACTGTGTAGACCTACAAAGTGCTGTATAAGCTGACTGTGACTGGAACGTACCTTCCTCTGAAAGCACTTCCACTAGTCGTACCCAAGCCCTCACTTTATCACCAATAAAATCATGTTTTCCGTTCGACCCTCCAATGTATCCCCCCAAGAACCACTATTTTTATTCCTGTACTTGAAATAAACGGTTGCCACTTTCTACATCTGTAGCGGTTTCTGCAGTTAATTTTATTATTTGTTGTTGATCCTATTGACACCTGTTACAACTTGTTTACTTTGAAAGTTTCGTTTCCAATAAAATGTCAGTTCGGAGTTAGATATCAACGAGTCAACCTTATTTATAAAATATTATTATGAATAATTAGGTACATTAAAAATACTACAAAATTGGTTACATCCGACGCGATCTTTTCATATTCTCGAATTATGGAAAACGTAAATCCCGAACAAAGATTTGAGAATGAGAACAATGAGTACAGAAGAATCCATTTTGTCGCACCTCCATTCTGGAAGTCCAATGTGTCAATCTGGTTTGGCCAATGCGAAGCCCAATTCCGAATGAAGCATATCACTGCTGACCAAGATCAGTACGACTGTATCGTAAGTGCGATCGACTCAACAATACTCGCACAGGTGAGTGATTTGATAACGAATCCGCCCACATCCAATAAGTACAGTACCTTGAAAACTCGTCTCATCGATACGTTTTCGGATTCTGAAGACAAACAGCTGCAACGCCTGTTGAAAGGTTCTACCCTGGGAGATCGACGCCCTAGTCAGCTTATTCGTAAAATGAAGGAACTGACGAACAATAAAGTCAACGAAGCAGTTCTCAAGTCACTCTGGCTCCAACAGTTACCAGCGAACGTCAGGGCTATATTGTCAGTAAGCTCTGATTAGAATTTAAGCTCTTTGGTACCAGTAGCCGACAAAATTTTAGAATTTTCGGAAAATAAAGTTGAATGCTCTACATTAACTGTAAGTAGTACAGAACCTAGCTCTTCTACTCAGTATGATGACCTAGTACTTAAGATTGATTCGCTTGCACGTAAATTTGATTCGTTAAGTACTAGACAACAAGGTTACAATAGACGTTCACGTTCACAGTCTCGTTCTAAACGTAGGGATCAGCTAGGAAAACAAGAAAAGGTAAATAGAGGTTCTTATTTATGCCGATACCATTTCCGTTGGGGTGAGAAAGCATACAATTGTGAACCTCCTTGTGGGTTTTCCAACAATCAAGCCCCGGAAAACAAGTAGGCCAATCGCTAGATGCGGCAGGTGATTCTGGCCTAACGACTAGCCGCCTTTTTGTTTATGACAGATCCACGAAGTTCAGTTTCCTTGTCGACTCAGGAGCGGACGTTAGTGTCATTCCCCCATCTAGTTCAGACAAAAAGAAGACATCTTCATACCAGTTGTTTGCAGCAAATGGAACAATTATCAAAACTCACGGCGTTCTTCTTCTGTCATTAGATTTAGGCCTCCGTCGAACATTTCATTGGCTTTTTATAATTGCTGATGTTTCAAAACCGATCATTGGCGCTGATTTTCTCGCTCATTACGGCCTACTAGTAGATTTCAAAGGTAGATGTTTACGAGATTCCCTCACTTCATTGTCCGCAACTTGCCGTTTTCAAAAGTGCAATGTTTCTGCGGTAACCACTGTAGATCCTTCATCTACCTATCACTCACTTCTCATAGAGTTCAAAGACATCACGAGACCATCTTTCACAGCTGTTAAACCAAAACACGATGTAGTGCACCACATTCTGACATCAGGTCCTCCTATATCTGCTAGATATCGCCGTTTAGATCCAACTAAATATGCCATAGCTAAGAGGGAGTTTGATTATATGGTAGCTCAGGGAATCTGCCGGCCATCAAAAAGCCCTTGGGCAAGCCCTTTACACATGGTGCCCAAAAAGACCGGTGATTGGCGTCCATGTGGTGATTTTCGCGCCTTGAATCAAATCACGGTCCCTGATCGATACCCCTTGCCAAATATCCATGATATGACACATGACTTGCATGGAAAAACTATATTATCAAAAATAGACCTCCTAAAAGCTTATCACCAAATTCCTATGGCTCCCGAAGACATTCAGAAAACAGCAATAATCACTCCTTTTGGACTTTTCGAATTTCCTCAAATGACATTTGGATTATGTAATGCGGCCCAAACTTTTCAAAGATTTGTTAACGAGGTGACTAGAGGGTTGAACAACGTTAAGGCATACATAGACGACTGCCTGATCGCAAGTTCCTCTGAGGAAGAGCACCTGAGTGATCTTCGTGCACTATTCAATCGTTTCAGGGAATTTGGCGTTGTTATCAATCCAGCAAAATGCGAATTCGGTAAGCAGGAGATAAAGTTTTTGGGACACCTCGTTAGTGCTGAGGGTATCAAACCTCTACCCAAGCGAGTTGACACCATCCTGCAGTTCCAGCCTCCTAAGGACATTCAAAGTTTGCGAAGATTTCTGGGCATGTACAATTTTTACCGTCGTTTCGTAGAAAAGGCAGCAGAGCATTTGGGATTGTTGAACGAGTTTCTCAAAGGTCATTCAGGCAAAGAGAACTCTGATATATTATGGTCAAATGCAACACTTGAAGCTTTTTCCAAATGCAAGCAGGAGTTAGCTAATGCCACCATGCTTGCACATCCTCGTTTTGACGTTCCTTGGTCGTTGATGGTCGATGCTTCAGATATAGCAATAGGGGGTAGTGTGAATCAGAAGGTTGGAAATAGTTGGCAACCTCTCAGTTTCTTTTCCCGCAAATTAAATGACACACGAAGACATACAGTGCTTATGACAAAGAACTCCTCTCTGCTTACGAGTGCATCAAGTTTTCCAGACACCTACTATAAGGTAGAGTTTTTACATTATATACGGACCACAAGCCACTTATATACGCATTTCAACAGAAACCTGACAAAGCTACACCACGACAGATCAGATACCTTGACTTCATTAGTCAATTTACAACCTACATCCAGCACATAGCTGGAAAGGATAATGTAGTTGCTGATTTTCTGTCCCGTGTTGAATCAGTGTGCTCCTCGCCTATTGATTTTTCTAAACTTGCCAGTGCACAGCGTCAAGAAGAGCTACCAACAAGCCCATCACTTGTGTGGAAGCAAATCCATTTTCGAGATGCCAGCTCTCCTATGTACTGCGATGTTTCAACTGGTTTCGTTCGACCCTATGTACCCCCAGAATTTCGACGCCAAGCGTTTTGTACTGTCCATGACTTGTCTCATTCAGGCAACCGATCAACATACCGAGCACTTAGTCAGCGGTTCATTTGGCCCTCAATGGCCAAAGATTGTAAGAACTGGGTTAAAGCCTGCATTTCTTGTCAAAAGAATAAGGTTCAGAGGCACACTCATAGTCCGCTAGGCGAGTTCCAACCTCCAGGCGACCGTTTCGCACACGTTCACATTGACCTGGTTGGCCCTTTGGTCCCATCCCAGGGGTACACATATCTATTGACATGTATTGACCGATTTACAAAATGGCCAGAGATAGTACCATTAACCGATTGCAAGGCGGAAACTATTGCACATGCATTTTGCACACAGTGGATCAGTAGGTTTGGTGTTCCAAATAAAATCGTGTCCAACAGAGGTCGACAGTTCACTCTTTCACCAGTTAACAGCAATGTTAGGTGTCTCACACAATTTCACCTCGTCATACAATCCAAAAGCGAATGGATTGGTAGAACGTATGCATCGACAACTCAAGGCTGCGATTCGTTGTCACGAGACAGAAAGATGGACAGGAGTTTTGCGATTTGTGCTGTTAGGTCTTCGTACATCTCTCAAAGAAGACCTGAACTGTACTCCTGCAGAATTGGTATATGGTACTACCTTGAGACTCCCTAACGAATTCTTTGATACCAAAATTGACTCTTTCCCATCTCATGAGTTTGTGGCTAACCTGAGGAGGGCAATGGACAAGCTGAGAGCCCAGCCGATTCGATGGCACTCAAAAGCAGCAGTTTTCGTCCATAAGGATCTACAGACGTGTTCCCACGTATTTCTCTGATACGATGCCCTAAGGACTGCTCTCAAGCCACCATATGATGGCCCATACGAGGTTAAGAATCGCAAAGAAAAAACATTCACGATCCTGGTTAAAGGTAAAGAAATATCAGTCTCTATAGACCGACTTAAGCCTGCTTTCGTCGTAAATGACGCTCCTTCAAAAGATGTCAGCCCGGAACCACCAGAAGAGTATCACACCCCTAATACATCAAGACCACACCCTCCAGCATCTCCTACAGAATCGAATTCACACCATTCCGACTCTCAAGAACTACAGACACAACACCGAACAATCGATCTTCAGAATTCTTCTCAGTATCCTCCAGGACAGCTTCAGCAACACCCATACAAGACAAGATCAGGCAGGACGGTTAAGTTTCCAGCAAAGTTTGACAGTTATCATTGTTATTAGGGAGGGGGGTGATTTGTAGCGGTTTCTGCAGTTAATTTTATTATTTGTTGTTGATCCTATTGACACCTGTTACAACTTGTTTACTTTGAAAGTTTCGTTTCCAATAAAATGTCAGTTCGGAGTTAGATATCAACGAGTCAACCTTATTTATAAAATCATAAGCGGTTGCAATCATGTTCACAATATCAATTATTGAGAATGATCACCTGTGTGTAAACAATTATTTATATAACCATGCTCATAACTCAGTTTGTTGGACACGCACTTCGCCGTAGTTAACATAATACTGTTGGATAAATCGAGAGCTTTCGAACGAATGGTCAACGAATTTTGTGGGATGAAAAACGATGAAGTACCATTTCCCTAGCAACGACTCGGTTGTAGGCGGAAATCACTGTAACACTATGTTTCGTGCGCGGAAAAAAATTGACTCGCAAAAATTGCTAGGACCCCAGGGCTAAAACATGATACATGTTAATATCACCAGTTGAGGTGGTCCTCGCCACTATGAGACTAAACAAAAAGTTGAATCGGGAAATTCAGACTTCGGAATTATATATAAAGTCCGCTAAGTTCTTCAAATTCAATTTCTTCGTTCAGAAATAACTCCCCTAGATGTTAGTAACTACACTACGTTTCTTACTTACCGTGAATTGATGACAACTGTTGTTACCGCCACAGCCTAATAAACAACTCTCGTTGATAAGGACCGCCTAGAACACGATCAAGGAGGGTATAGAGACGAACGGCGACACTTATGCAACAAACTTGGGGCCGCGCTGATTCGAATGAGCAGCCTAACACTAAAATCGGACCTCGAAGTTCTTCACAATTTCAAAGACCGTTCGGAATTATATATAAAGAAGATTATTATGAATAATTAGGTACATTAAAAATACCACACATCTGTCGGTTTAACTACCAAATACGTTTTGTTTCCTTGAGGAAAATGTCCATATCCTGGTCCTATCCTATTGAGCTGATCCCATCAATTTGTCAGACTATCGAACGAACCCTGAGCTGACGAATCATCCGCATACCAACATTGCGTAACGTCTGCAATTCCCAGTCGATTAATAAGGGGTATTGTCGACAGAGCATATACTAGCATAGAAAGTGGGTCTCCCTACGTTACTCCCTCCCGACTAAGCAAGCTTTCTTTGCTACTTTTTATCACTAGCTCCGCATTTCTTCTGTAAGTGTTGAATAGAAATCTGGCACATTTTGGCCAATATATTCGTGCTTGCCAAAGAGCTAGTATTCTATTTACTGTATTAAAGGCTATTTTTGCATCAACTATGAGCAGTCCCCACTTCGATCCCGCCTGAGCTCTTTGCTTTAAATTTGTGTCCATTGCATGTACTGCTCCTTCTAAACCATTACTGAGACCACCTGCCAACAGTTTACCACCACAAACCATCATTACATCATCCCCTGTCACTTCAACCATACATTTCCCCGAAATTCTGAGAAGACAATCTATTCCAACAGGCCGAACACCAGGCGGTTCGTCTAAGGGTATTAAACGTCTTGAGATTAGTGCTCTAATTAAAACCCCACGGCACTACATCATTATTCAATTTCCCGGCGAGAGCGCCTACTGCGTTTCTCAAATGTAGACTTGCCCTTCCATATCGCAGCAGGAAATCAATCCATTGATCTGAAGTCGAACGACCAGGGCCTCCTCCACCATGTAACTTGGGAGCAACCACATGTTCAGCGGTAACCAGAACTTGTTGAATTGGTGGTAGTGACGCCATACCTGTCGGTAACTCGAACATCTCTGGATTAGGATCTGTTGGTTGGGGATGTTTGTCTCTTAATTCTTCTATAACCGTTTTCCCTGAGTTAACATGTGGGCCTGGTTCCAAAATTTCTCCACCTCCATTTTCCATGAGCCGACGAACCGCCTCTCTGACTTTACCCCCGGTCATCAAACAATGGAATATTTTTATTATCTGTTCTTTTTTATCCTTTTTTTGGACCATCTTCCCTAACTTCTGCCATCAATGCTTCAGAAACCAATGTTTTAAAATCTAATCCGCCCAAAGTTGCAATCGTCATTCTATAGGTAGTAATTTTGGTATCTTTGGCTTGCGTTACATTCTTGTATCGCTCGAGAATGACGGAAACTTACCTATACCAGAAGGCGCTTTGATGGAGTTTCTCCAGTAACCAACCTGTCTATTTCCTGTGCTAGGACTCCAAGTTCATAGCCCATCCGCCCATTCAGTAAGCCGTATTGTTTGCCCATCAACTGAACTATACTCAACCACCTACCTCTCCATACAACGTCGTAGGCTCCAGTCACATTGAGGTATTTATAGTCGTAGGCTTGACCTAACTTGGTGGCTGCTTGTTCTTCTGCTACTTCATGAACTGATTGATAAATACCTTGTGAATTAAAACTACACTCAACTTCATCCTGAACTGAAATTTCTTGGTACCCCGACCGAGATAGTATTTCTGCCTGTGCGCTTCTTGTGTGCAGAGTAATTCCTCGTCTACTGAATGTACGAAAACAATGTGGGCAGTCTACGCGTTCTACTTGTAGCATCAATGAACTGTCCATAATAACTACCTACAATACCTAAATAATCGTCTACTTTAACAACATTCGATATTACATATTCCACGGCAACGCGTCCCAACAACTTTTGAAACTAAAAATTTTCCGGAAAATGCTGAATAATTTGTTAACCTAAAAATCGCGGCAGGCCGCTCGTGCTGTCTCTCTTATGAGAGAAGAGCTATGAGCATTGAAAATGTCTCAGTAATTTCAATGTTTTTTATTGTTTTAAATAAAATAACAATTAGAAAACATAAAATAATTATTGACACACAATTACTGAATTAGCTGTAAGCCGGTCTCGACGATGCCCAATTCTTCCACGAATATGAATTCACAGGTAGGTAATTTTCTGTTATGGTGCGCGTCTATAATTCCTATAACCAAGATTAACTTCTCAACCAAGTGACAACAAAACAAGCGGCATTGTTTACTATATCCATTTATAACATGAATAAATATAAAACTACGAAATGAATAGAAGAACAAGTACGAAAGAAATGCGTGATTTCCAACGAGTGGAGAACGACTTTTGTCCGGTGAAAACTAAAAAAGTTTCATTTCCCCAGCAACGGCTTGGTTGTACGTGAAAATCAAAATAAAACAACACCTAACTTGTTTATAGGTTGCTTGACGTTTTTTCTTTGCTTAACAAAATTTCCGGTTGACCCGTCGACTAAGACATTTTCAATGTAAAAAATAGGTACTAATGTGTCAGATTTTCAAGTATAACAATCCGAATAACAAAACTATCTCATAAAGCAAAAGATGTCCCCTCAATGAACTTGCTTGCCAAAACCTGTCATTTTTTGCCGAGAAAAACCACTCAAACTCAACAACTTTTGGATGAGCCAATTTCACATACGAGCATAACCACATGAATTGGTCAAATTCCAAAAAATGTAATCGAAAAATCACTAAAACTTACTAAAAACGTCTAGAAATTGTTAAGTTCATATTTTTATCAGAATTTTAGTCAAAAAATTTTAACAAAGATGAACCAGAATGTGAAAAAAATTATTCACAAAATTATGGTGAAAAATGTGCTTACATTTATTATAATTAATATTTGCTGAAACATCTGTTAAAAAAATGAAAATTGCTCAACATCCACAATTTGTTTAGAGTCTTAAAATAGAGAACGAGTTTATTTGCCACGAAATTTGTGGTTAACAATTTCTTTGTACTCAAAGTGCGCAAATTTCACAACAAAGTAACATAATATAATACGATAATTCGCTCAGATGATCATGCTGCATAACTGGAACTTTTTTTTTTTGGTCGATTGCAAAGGTTCATTATTGAAAATAATAAACCAAAATTGTACCCTGTAACTGTAACAGTATACATTCTGAATACTCAAATGATATGAATGGGGCTAGTAAATATAGATTGATCATAAGTCTTTCAATAGAAATTCAAGTCAGTCTTCAATAACTCCTGGAAGAAAAGTAAAAGTTATAATCCAGCTCAGACATTCTTCTCTGGAGCGAATTGATTATCATCTATAGAACTTTTTTGTGACAAATCAAGACCACTTTGAAGAGTGAAAATCAATAACTTCTCAGCATTGAAGGCAGCTTTCCAGTTGTCAACCTCGGAAAGTTAAATTAGATTTCCATTCGAAACCTGACTACAATCGATATTAAGCAGGTCACTACAACATTGCCGTGATTACATTACCTCTCTCTGTCATCTGGACGTCCCTTCTACCGTCCTAATTCATCGCGAGATACCTAATCTTGAGAGCACTTAGAATTTTTGTAAAATTATCATATCATCAACATTTTATATTACCTACTAAAGGCACGTTTATTAATTCCATTGTTGTGCCTTTCATTGAAGTAAACAAGTTATCATTTTAGGAATGATTTGTTGATTCGTAATGGTTCATCAATTCAACCAATTTCTCTAGTCAATCTTTCCTTCAGCTCAGAGCTTAAGTTTATTCAGGTACCACTTGTGGAATGATCTATTCGAACAATCAGCTTTGATTTATGAGTCCTTAACTGACGATGGTGTCTTGAACCCCGAATTGAAAGTTATAATAAATTTACATCTATAACGTATGCATTTTATGGTAATGAGATTGATTGAACCCCGTATCACTCCAGTTTCAAAGCATTTGAACTATGCACAAAAGTTATACTTTTGACTGAAACTCTCAGAAATTCCATTAGTTTAGCTTTAATAAGTCTGAGTTGCGGCGGATGGATATGCCACAAGTATTTTATAATCAACTGCACGATGAATGGATCACCAAACAATCAAGTTGGTTCATTTCGTTCTCTATTTCTAATTATATGATGTTTGTCGTCTTATAATGAGGTTAACGATAACATCGGTGCCCATTTGAAGAGGTATCCTTGACATATTCCATTAGGACCGCATATGTGTCTAAGGGACGGTATATCCTAAGGTAGCGACAGATCTAATAGGCTTGCTAATATTCCTCCATCCTCCCTTCACAAATCCTCACCATCACTCCTGTAATGCTCGTTGTATGGCAACTCACGTCAACAGAGGAGGAATGCATAGCTCCGTCCTGAGGTGGTGAGTGTGAATGTTCTATGTGTTCTCTGTTAAACGGTGCATCATGCATCTGAGCACAACGATCCTTCCTTTTTTTAAATTTAATACATCCAATTTCCACCTTCAATCCAGTAAGAATGAGTCATTTTGACAAAAACATTGTTCGAACAATCCATTTGAAAGGAGCCGACTCGACTCAGAGACACAAGTATTATAACCTAACCGTAAAATAGTCTAGGACTGAAATGTTTGTGTTTTCATAAATAATTGGAAGAAATCTCCTTGTTTCAACACTAGCTCTTTTACCCTTCTATCCGATTCCCTCATTACTCCTTAAATTTTTGGTAATACTCCAATAAACTCATCCATTCTTATCAGAAGCTTGATATTTGGAGAAAGAGTGAGGTACTTAATCGTATTTCAAAAGTCAGATAATAATCTGGAATGACACATACATTAGATAATAACTTCTGGGTTCAGTCTGTTTGAAATCAGATATTGGTGAAGACACTTTTTGAAAACCTCATCGGGGATGTTGCTCAGTAGTTCCCTTCTCACCTAAAATTCGCTTTAAAAAAAGTAAAAAATAGGAAATAAATAAAAAATAGAAATGCGATTTACATAATGCAGCTACTCATCGATAATCTCCAAGGAATTCGCCCTCCAGCCTTGATCAGCTTAGTAGGCGGCGAAGAGGGTTGGACGACCAAACGTCTGAACGTGTTATTCTCCAGAGACAAGAGGGAAGGGTCTGAATCAGTATTGGTTAAACTGCTAGATCTAATTTCGTCCTTCCGCTTGTTGAGAACTTCCATCGTGGCCCACCGGGGCCTCCTGTCTCCATGGTGATTGAATAGTTGCATGGTAGGAGGGGGGTAGTTTCGCGGCTTCCTCACGTTTTATCAACAAGTCACAGCGAAAATATAATTTCACTTAACACACGTAATAATGACGTACGGTGATGTCTCGTTGATGTTTTGAAAATCCTTGTACACATTATATGGTGCCTTGTGAAATATGATTTATGATGAGGGGACAGATGAGGCGGTGAGCTGCAAAACGTGCTTTAGCCATCTTGAAAGGTCTTGGTTAAACACGAAAAACCTCTTACGAATTAGAAAATTATTAAAATAACCTTAATAATCGCACATATAAAATTAACATAATTTCACATTCAAAGAACCTGAATAATTCACATTCAAAGGTATGGCAATACTAAATTAAATATTCTACCGTAAAATACTTCCCAAAACAAACTCAGCCTAAAAAAAAAAAAAAAGAAAATAAATTGAATCTGAGAAGTAGCCAATATTGACAACAGCGTCTGGGTCAAGGCAATTTTGATTCACCCGGACGTCCGTCATATCGAGACGCGAACACCGTAACTTGATGAATGACGAGGAAAAACTAAGAAAGGAATAAAAAAGAAAGCTACGGTTGGATATGATTTATTTATTTACATATTTATGTCTTTTTTTTTAATTCATTTATATTTATTAATTTTTATTTTATTTATTTATTTATTTTTAAGCTGCACCTCATACAACAGGGTCATTAGCAGCACTGAACAAGATGTCCAAAAGAACAGTGCAAAATAATGATTTCCCTCCATCACTAATCACAGTGCCATCATGAACTCCACTGGCAAATCTGAGGGGGGAAAAAAGAGGGGTACAGCGATGACCACGGTTTAGCCTCTATAGTGGATAAAAAACCCCAGAAAAAAATATTATGACTAAGACTGGATCATGAATAAGCTTATAACTTTAATAAATGTTCCTATACATAATCAGCTAAGAAGTGAAATAAAACGATAACAGCAGGTACTGGACATTATCTGGCCCGTAAAAAACGTCAACCACTGCCAACTGGAAAATAAATAAATAAAAGAGAGGACGACGACCAGGTTTACCCGACGCTGGCAGAAGGATGAAGAGGAAGAGTGGGACGAAAGGAAGTGCCCCTATAAAACGACCTCCAGTTCAAGTAAGAACCCCTCAGGACGCGGGTGGTGATGCCACGGAGCACTCCCGCTGAGGTGCCCAACTCCGCGGAACTTTTCTCGCACCGCACCCTGCGCCAAGACACGGTCGCAGCCATTACCCTAATGTTGATGGTCTCTACTCCTTTTAGCTTGGAAATCGCTTTCTTTTAGCTTGGAAATTTCTGTCTTACTTATATACCTTGGTATATAAGTAAGATCTGACCCAGGTCTGACCCATGTCCACGCTGCCACTGACAACCTGGACATCCAGGATAATTGCAGACCCAAAGGTCACTGGACATGTGATATAGTCTCTCCCTTTCGACATTCCAACCGCTGGATGACAAAGCGCATGCTTATCTGCTTGGCAACCGTTTCGTGGCGTCCTCGTAGAATGCAGCCCCCGTGATTATGAAGACATTGGTGTACCACATGCTACAGTCTCTAATTTTTACCCCGACAGGTACAGTCCACTGTCCCAGGACTACTCCTTGACCAACTCACCGAGGTGGCCAAAGAAGCTAATCAGACGGCGTGGGGCCCAATACTCTCTGAAGCCCATCCTACCCATTGGGAAGAAATCAAGGATTCAGAGCATACACACACGCCCGCGCGCGCGCACACACACACACACACACACACACACACACACACAGAGACACTATTAGATTTATTATATTTACTAGCCGCTCGCCTCCAGGTCCAGCCGGGGGGGGGGGGGGGATACGGCTTTGTATTACGATTGAAAGACGTAGGGGATGTTGCTCGGATGCGATGGTCTTTTACTGTCGAATAGGACTCGTAGAATGATAGGAAACGGTAGATCACTAAGGTTAGGTTTAACGTGTGTACGGGATGTTGCTAGCTTCGTTCGTTTAAGTTGTGTCGTCTCACTCCCTTCCCTCTTTTGGTGTGGGATGTATAGATGCGATGTGGTATAGTGGTATACCATCGAGACTTACAGCCCATGGTTCAGGAGGGGGTGGCGAATTTGAAAATTGCTTACAATCCCTTTCCATTGACAATCCCAAGAGAAACTATTCCAATCGAAAAATAAATAAATAAAATTAAAAAACAAATCGATCTTATAAAAGGGGGGGAAACGAAAATAATAAATTGCTATGCATTCGCTACATTTTCAATGTGGGACCACGCGAAACGTTTAGTTTTCAGAACATTTCAATCCTTCAACTAAGTCTATTCCTACGGCCATGTTACAATATGTGAGTAACATAGCGCCCAACCAACTGTGGGGAAATTACTTTCAAACAAATTAAATCTTATAAAACTATGTGGAACCGTGGAAACGTTATTAGGTTTAATAAATATAGGCCACTATTTTATGTGCGTAGCAGGGCACACGGGAAACTTCCCAAGATCAAGAGATTCGAAGGCAAAGATCAGAATAACTAGGTAGGTACGTTTCGACGGAATAAGCTCAAAAACCATCGTTTTCGTCTACATTTTCGTTCACTACAATCGGAAAAAAGAGTTTCATGTCTCAAAACTCGCATGGAATCAAACTGGAACTTCAACGAACATTTTAAGATCAACCCGAGAAAAAACGTCGACATTTACATGGTCTGAGGCTAGAAAAACCAATGCATATTTTCGCCATTTTCCGCATACTTCCGCTGATTTCTCCGGGAAGACAGCAGCATTTTTAGCGATTTTGACTGCATCACCGTGTTCTAAGAGTCCTGAAACGTAACTTTGTCACTGACATACGAAGTGCTCTCGATCATATTTTAATGTGATCAGGCGCTCGGGAAAAAAGTGCGCATTAAAAGGAGCTCCCACCCCCCTCCACTCAACAGCCCATGGTTCCCCGTCTATTATTCTGTTGAAAGGTCTTTCAAATGGAGAGGTTCCTTCCTTCAAGAGGTTCCGAGTATTAAGTTCAGAGCAACTACGTTTCGACGGAATAAGATATAAAAACCAATCTACATTGTCGTTTACTTCAATTGGAAAAAGAATGCCATGTCTGGAAACTCGTGTGGGATCAAATGGGAACTTCAAGGAACATTTTACGACCAACCCGAGCAAAAAACGTCGAAATTATTCGGTCTAAAGCGAAAACCCCCCATTGCAGGGAACGCATTTTTCTCATTTCTCCGAGAAGACAGCATCTTTCAGCGATTTTGACGGCACCATAATGTTCTACGGGTCCTGAAACATAACTTTGTTGCTGACATACGAAGTGCTCTCGATCACATTTTACTATGGCAGCGGATCGGGCGCTGGGGTAAAAAACACGAAATAAAAGGGGCTCCCACCCCCTCCAGCCATCCAGCCCATGGTTCGGGTGGGATTAGAAAATTTTAAAATAGCCTCTATTCTGACCTGAAGACTTCTGACCGGATTTTTTTTTTTTTTTTTTTTTTTCCACTAAGAAAAAAACCCGTTCGGGTCCTTTCGTCCATTTTGCCGTGATAGCGACACTCACAGACAGACTGATAGGCAGACAGAGTTTCATTCTTACAATATAATAGAGATAGAGATGGAGATATAATAGTAGACATAGATAGATACAGATTTTTTACAACTCTGGGTCTAAGACTTATCCATGTCAATGTCCTCTTATCACACACATCCATTCGTTAAAATACCGTTTTTGACATAATGTATAACAAAATGTCAAAACGTCTAATAATTTACTTACATTAGTCCTTGAACGGATTGTTATTGCAACTATTGGCATAGGTAGGTGTAATTGGTATTTTTTGACTGAAAATCATTGTTTTCAATGTTTCAGAACTCAATATTGCTACAATATTGACTGTAAGTTTGGGGCAGGTCATGTAAATAAATCGTTGCCGAATCAATGCGTTTTTTGTTTATTATTTTCAACAATGAACCTTTGTAATCGACCAAGAAAAAAAAAATTGTAACCCCCTCAAAATTTGTTGGTTTACCAAGATGCGTAGAATCCCAAAATTGAAGAAAAGGAAATCCGTCCGTCCGCCTTCCGTTGTCCGAAGCTTTTCTCAAAAAGTATTGGACCAAACTTTAAGAAATTTGGCTTAAAAATAATTTATCGACCGGGGATGTGCCAATAACATTGGCATCGCGTTCGATCAACCCTAAAGGGTAAAACCTAAGGGCTGAAATATTCAAAAATCGTGATCTTGAAATCTTTCTATGCAACAATAATGATTTTTTGCGTTTCATTTATGGGTGTCCGCCCAAAGTAAACCACCCCGGTCGCTATGCGTTTATTCGTTGGCTTTCCTTAAGGGCTAAAGCATCCACAAGAAAAAACGACATCAACACGGGAGTGAATCGTAACCACTAAAAGATATCAAAAATTGCCTTGAAAACTATGGCAATTGTATCAACTAATCTTTATATATAATTCCGAACGGTCTTTGAAATTGTGAAGAACTTCGTGGTCCGATTTTAGTGTTAGACTGCTCATTCGAATCAGCACGGCCCCAAGTTTGTTGCAAAAGTGTCGCCGTTCGTCTCTATACCCGCCTTGATCGTGTTCTAGGCGGTCCTTATCAACGAGAGTTGTTTATTAGGCTGTGGCGGTAACAACAGTTGCCATCAATTCACGGTAAGTAAGAAGTGCGTTGCAAGTAATTCACTGGAGTGGTTATTTCGTAGATATTTGGCGAATGAATCGATCATCAAAGAGCACGTCCTTGGCCGAATGGAAATGATTAAATTCTGTTAGGCTAGATTAGGGCTTTCCAAGCCCTAACAGGCCTCTAGTAATATAATAAATTATAATGGAATTCTGACTTCCTGAAATGGAGTTTAATATAAATTCTGTAACCTATTGGGCTTGTGAAGTGTAGGTAGGTAAATCACCTACTTCAATTATATCAGTTTATTAAATTATTGATTAATAAATACTTAAAGAATTTTACTCTTGATTAAATTATAATTTCTATTCCAACAAAGGTTAATTACTTCCGAGTCTACCAAGGGCGGAATGTTTTAGCCAATTTTCCAAGAAAATGAAGCTATTGCAATGAATCAAAAATTACCTTCATGGAAATTCGTTCTGAAATTCTTTGAGTTTAACGCTTTTTAATATGTGAATGTGGAGTTTGATCAAAAAGTTCAGGATCTTTTCAATTTGCGCAAACAAAGGGTCGTTGAAACTTCTCAGTGGTCTAAACGTCACTCTTTCTGAGTCACCTGGTTATTTTATATTGTTGTAATAGTCTCAGTTCTCGTGTTCTTCTGACAAGCTTCGGAACATCCGTGGCTAATTTCTTTCCTAATCGACCCACGTTACTGAAATTGAATGGAGCCAAAAACAATTACGAGGTTCGGAGGATTACTGAATAGCTGATGGGACCTCTAAGACTAATTTCTTTCCTTTTCAACCTGCCGTTTTTTGTTTTGTCGTTTTGACATTTGTAAGGTCCTAGCTGTAAAGGTGTGAACCCTTTTGGGAGGCACGATGCGCCAAGTGTTGACCATTTACTGGATATATATGGGGCTTAATAATTATTGTAGACCTATGATCTCCGTAGAAGGACTATCTATTACTGAAACAATAAACCTTTGTGAAATAATTTGCAGCGTTTTTTTCTCTCATATGTTATTTTGACAAAGGTTAGTACGGCAATGTAGCTTGAATTAAATCATTTTTAGTGTTCGATTGATGCAAGGTACGTTTGCATTCTTACAATTAAGACTCGGGGCATATGTAAGGCCATCATTCCGGGAAAGAACGTACGTCCTTAGAGACATTCAAGAGGGAATACATTGCCAATTTCACACATCATGGGGTATACAAACAAAGAGAGCGCTGACGGAGGAAGACCTGGCATTAGTCGATGTTGACAGTGTCAAATGTGTCAACTGGCTTTTGGGAAGAGTAGAGGAGATTTATTCAGGAATGGAAAACTTTTCGCATGTAGCCAAGGTCAAACTGGCTTCAGGCAGCTACGACCAGTACGTAGATGGTTTTCTATCAGGAACGATAGAAAAATTATTCTTGATGCTGTGGGAGAGCAATTAGTCACTTTTGTTGATTCTGAGAATCATGTGTCAAATCATGAGATGCAGAATGTGGTGCTCATTATTAATTATTATGTGCTACTCGGATTCAGTTTTAGGTACAAGTACGAGTACTGCGTGAGATGACCTCTTATGCCTATATGACAGCTCGTCAAGTTCCTATCATTCCCGTCTGACGGATTGCAAAATTTGTTGACTCAGCGGTTGTTGTCATCCTTCATCTGATAATAACTATATATGTCGCAGACACATTTTCGGAACAGGGCACTTCACGAAGCTTCTGGATAGATAGCGAAGTTGAAAAATAAATTATTTGTATAGTTTGCTGGTCTGGATGCTCACAAGCTCGCATCTCAAAAATTACAAAAATATCCTAATTCAATCCTTTATGTAAAATACAGATTAGTTGGACAAATATATCAGAATCAATGATATGTATAGTTCCATCAATGAGAAAATGTGAGGACTTCGCTATCTACCTGGACACTTCATGAAGTGTCTCATTCCGCAATGTGCCTGCGACATATACCTATTTACAAATTTCACTGCCAAGTATCTGGATACGTTATTGAAAATAAAGGATTTTAGTTCCTGCCCGCAATTCGTTCTCAGAAGAGAATATGATTACAAATGACGCAGGTGAACAAGAAACACTGCTTTCCTCTGTCAAACGTGTGCCTCTCCAATTCTCTTGCATGATATCACAAACGTAAAAGTGATTTTATCGAATTTCAAAGAAATAGGTGCTATAGGAACTGAAATGCACGTTCTCTCAAGGCTAGATAAAACTATCAATAGATACTTCAGATAAAAGTGCGAAACTTTATTTTTGTATGCTTGAACACGCAACCAGCTAGCACCACACCTTTCAAGCTAATCATGAACTTTGTATTCTTCATCGGTTTCGGCTGTAAATATACAGCGGATACGGTGGATGAATCTCACTTGACTGGGGTAAAATAGTGATGCTATTGACCGAACTTTCCAAAAGAAATTATTAGATGATCATGTGATTTTCTTGATCAACTACTCATCTCACTTTTCAACTTTTTGTCAGGGGGAAAAAAACTGAGGTAACTGATGACACAGTCATAAACGGTACGTTTTAAACGAAAGTTGATGCATTACGAGAACATGAGTTGTAATTTTTTATTCCGATATGTAATTTTTCATCTCAATCCCTTATAATTCGATCAGATTGTACATCCGAGAGATCAGTCCCAGAATTATCCCTTCAAACAATTAGAACAAGTAACAGTAACGCTCTTCAATTTATCCCCACCTGATTAGCTACAAATCTTCCTTCATTTTATTTGTACCCGATGGTTATTTCCAGCTCTTCCTTTCTTTTGGCCCTTCTGCCTGAAACTATATGAACTATGTACTTCTATTTTCTTAATTCAAATGGGTTTCCACAACTTCGGCGGGTGATTTAGTTTGCTTGTTGTAGTTCGTAGTTAATTTCAGCAGTCACTGCGGTCACTTTCTTGAAATTGAAGTCTGCACCACTACTTACCACCTTTTCTCTCCGCGCCCTACCATAAATTAATACCAATACAAAGTAATCCAGGCTATTAGTATTTGCTATTCGTACCCAGCTGCTCAGTGGTTCATAAGACGAAGAGCAATTTTGCCAACCTCTTCACAATGGAATGAGACAAATAATTGTGCTTGCTAAGTCCATGGTTAACTCTCAAAGTAAAGCAAGATTCGGACCGGGCTATCTTCAAGCGGGAATCCCGTATTTGCTCCCAAAGTTTAACACCCGGAGACCCCCTCTTGGTCTCTCCTGTCTAAAGTCCTTTAGTTCTGGATGCGGCCTGCTCTTTCCACTCTACTTGACAAACAACTCCGCCATAGACAGCCGGACCTCTGGTTATTAATAAGGTGCTTTATCAAGTCCATTCCCGTTCGTGAAAGTGAATGCTGATGGCATAGCGTAATAACTAATTCTAAACGTCACAACTACAAACTGCTGTACAGTATATATTTCTTAAATGTTGATCAATTTTTCACACCTAATGACGTCATACAACATCTTCCTTTCAAATAATTTTCATAAAACTACTGAGAAATATGAAACAAATATTTAAAGCAGAATCAAAAATCGGCGTGGGAATTATTAAACAGAAGCTACCTATAGTAAGACGTGCAAGAGATAGTACAGGAATTACTGGAAGTTCTGCAGTATACTCTGATGATTCTAAGAATACTAGATTATTTGCAATGAATTTAAACAGCCAGATCCTTAATTTATCTTTTTTTTCTAGCCTTCCTGGTCGTATTGTCCAAATTTTGAGAACACAATTGCAGACATAAATATTCGATTAATATTTATGTTACCTTCAAGTATTGCAATAAAAAGTTCCTGTCATGCAGCATTATCGTATAAGCGAAATTTCCGTTATTAACCGTATTCTATAATGTTACATAGTTCTGAAATTTGAACTCTACGAGTGCAAAGACATTAAAAAACCTCCTTAGCCGCCTTAACTTTTCTGTGCTAAGCACTAATTCTATATCAAAAAAACTATTTCTAAATAATATCAAAAAATTCAAAAAAGATTTTGTATGTTTTAAATTTAAATGTTTTTTTTTTTCGATTTTCTAGCATAATGAAATTAAAAATTTTCAGCACAATTTTGTGTTTAAATTTTCAATGTTCTAGGTCATTGTTGATTGAAAATTTCGACTAAAATTCTGCTAAGGAACATAAATTCAAAGATTTTCAGGTTTATTTTAAGCCATTTCTTGCAATAGCTCAATTTTTTCGAAAATTCGCTAAAAACGGACAAAACTGAAAAAAAAAACCCATGAGTTCATCAAAATGGCTGGGCTGTTAAATGGAAACTCGATCCATGAAGTTGTGATCTAAACATACTTTTGGGTTGATTGCTTACAAACTGGAATGAATCATTAATAGTGACATTCTTGCCTTCCTACCGTAGGTAATCAAGGCATTGACGAAAGTATATGCTTTTGACGATACAATGTTCTATTTGATTCAAAGCTATAACGCCACCAGGTACTGCATCCTCTGTACAAACCAAATCAAGAGCTTTACACCTGTCGAAGAAGGTGGAACTCACGGGTGAGGTGGGGCATTTCCCCCCAAACCTGTAGGGGTAACCAAAGGGGGTTCAATGACCAATCACTATTAGCACCAGGAGACCTCCTCTACCTTGTTTAGACCAGTTCTAACATTTCATTAATAATGCTCGGCCGGTTATAAATCTTTGAACTGGCTACCGGAGAAGGACCGAAATTCCATCCGCAACAACCTCATGGATCCAAACACGAGGATGGAAAACTTACACTGTCTGTAATTATAGGAAAAAACGTAAGGAAATAGTGAAAAATGCCTGCTAATCAAAAATTTGTATCACGCTCGCCTCAGTCATATCACCCTTAGTAATATTGCTGAACACAGTTGACATCATTTTGTACACCTCTATTACCCAGATCGAGATACCTAACAAAAACTCGTAATACCTACAATGTATATACTTAAACCTGTAATAGTATACGTATAAAGAAATCTTCATAACTTGCCTTTGTTCGTTAATCATTATTAGGTACTCCATTAATGATAACTTTCAAACAATTCCTCACACATCATGCAGCATGATCGTATGAGCGAATTTTTGTAAATTATCGTATTGTACAATGCTGAATTGTTTCGATATTTGAGCTTTTTGGATGCAAAGAAATTGTTTACTACAGAGGTTACCCAGCAAACTTTGTTGAAGATAGGATGGTTCCTGCACGAGTTCCCTACCGTCAAACTCCAAGAACATCAAGTGATCGAGTTTCACTTGTCACCACATTCTTTTTCGGCGCACAAAAAATCAATGGCATTCTCCGGGACCTTCAAACCATCTTAACATCAAGCCCTCAGACACGTGATGTATTCAAAGAAACACCTCGATTGGCCTACAGACAAGGGAAGAATCTCGGTGACATACTCTCCCATCGACATCCTCGATCACATCCCCCACAGACACAGCAAGCCGGTTTACACCCATGTGGACGTGCAAGGTGTAAGTTGTGCAATTTGGTGATAGAGGACCCTAACTTCACCTCTGCAAACACCAACCACACATACAGATGTCGGGGAACAGCAGAGTGCCAATCACCCATGTGTGTGTACCAACTGGTATGCAAAAAGTGTTCGGATGGAGGGCAAGCTTTCTACGTTGGAAAAGCCACTACGTTGAATTTACGTATGAACAACCATAGGGCATCCATAAACCAACCACGTCCTCTTCCAGTCAAGATGCATGCAGAAACTCATGGGGCATCTTTTGACGAGTGCTATGGGGTGCAGGTTCTGAAGAAAATGCCGAAACATGCAAATGACCGGCAACTACAACAATCCGAGAGAGCTTTTAGGTGGGTACTAGGCGCTAATCGTCCTCCAGGTCTCAATCTAAACGATTAGCCATCAAACCCAGAAAACTTATCACAATTTTGTTGATAAGTAACATGGACGCTGACACACATGCAATGTCCAAGATATCAAGAATTACTTTCATTTTTCTAATTTCTATGACAAAGATCAAAATCGAAATATCAGATTCTTTCTTTCCTCTATATATTTGTTAAATTCTTTCTATATTTAAAACGAAGTATATATATACATATAAATATATATATATATATATATATACTCGGCGCTTCGCGCCTCGCCGGGGGGCTTCGCCCCCCTGGACCCCAATAGTCTATACTCGGCGCTTCGCGCCTCGCTGGATAATTTGCTATGCAATTCTTAGCCTGAATCAACTTAGTTTTGGAATGTAGCCAGGTACGTAAGGAGAGGGAAACTGGTAGCTTTAAATGTGAACATTTATCACATAAATCAAACGCTTTCCAACGAGTGGCGAACGATTTTTGTGCGATGAAAACTGCGGAAGTTTCATTCCCCTAACAACAGCTGGGTTGTACGTGAAAAACACTGAAATTGTGACACAATCTATAGCAACTACTCAACTACTCGGTTGTACGTGAAAATCATCTTTAATTTCGTTTGGGACGTTACAAAAAAAATTAAAGAATTGCATAGCAATATATATATATATATATATATATAATTTGTTTTGAATTATTAATAGATAAACGAAGAAAGGAAAAAGATGTTTTTGATATTTCGAAAAATTATCTTGATCACAAGTTAGAAGTTGAAAATGAAAAAATAATTTATAAATTGTTTGGGTGATGGAATGGCTTATGTAGATTCCTATCTACAACCTATCGTACATAGCCAACCGTCCTACATCAAAGACACACAACATTTCCTCAATATTCTACGAGAGACGCGAGTCCCCAAAGATGTTATCCTTGTCACAATAGACGTACACTCTCTATATACTGAGATTCCTCATCATGAAGGCCTACAAGCTGTGGCTCAGTTCCTCCAGGAGCGACCAGACCCTCAAGTTCCTTCCACGAGCTTTCTGGTCAAACTGGTTGAGTGTGTCTTAACAATGAATGTGTTCAAGTATGGTGACCAAAGATACATTCAAAAGAAAGGAACAGCTATGGGGACTCGCATGGCTCCATCGTATGCAAATCTCTTCATGGCCAAATTGGAGAAAGATTTCCTGGCATCAAGAGAAATGAAACCCCTGCTGTGGAAGAGATTTATAGACGATGCATTTCTAGTGTGGCCGCATGGTGAGGAAGAACTACAACTTTTCTTGGCAGACATCAATTCACGATACTCCGTCACTTTCACTTGGTCATATTCATCAACAGCCATTACATTTCTCGACATCAACATCACTCTACAAGAAGGGAATTTCATCACCACTGTACACATCAAACCCACGAATCAACAATTATACTTGCATTACGACAGCTGCCACCCTCCACATACAAAACGATCAATCCCGAGATCGTTATCAATCCGAGGTCATCGAATCAATAACAAAAAAGAAAATCTCGAATCCTATCTGTCAAGCCTACAAAGCAAGCTATTTGAAAGGGGCTACCCAAAGAAATTTGTTAAAGATCGTTTAGTGCCAGCCCACGTACAGTACACAGCAACGCCACAAGCTACTACGGACCGAGTGCCACTAGTCACTACGTTCTTCATTGGAGCCCAAAAATTAAATAGTATACTTCGTGAGCTACAACCCATTTTGACAGCCAACTCACAGACAAGAGAAATTTTCCAAGAAACACCACGAGTGACATATCGTCAAGGAAACAATATTGGTGAAATCTTGTCGCACCGTCACCCTCAACCGACGCAGTCTACAGAGCAACCTGGATTACATCCTTGCGGCCGACACAGATGCAAACTCTGCAACCTTGTGATTAAAAGCACACATTTTACTTCGGCAAACACTACACATTCCTACAAATGTGTAAACTCAGCAGAGTGCCAATCAAAAATGTGTGTTTACCAATTATTATGTCAGAAATGCACTAACGATCAACAGGCTTTCTACGTTGGCAAAGCATCACAAATGAATCTGCGGATGAATAACCATCGTGCTTCAGTCACGCATAACCAGCCACTCCCTATCAACGATCATGCAAGATCTCATGGTGCATCATTTGATCAATGTTATGGGGTGAAGGTTTTGAAAAAGATGCCACCAGGTTCTAACGATCGACTTCTCCACCAATCAGAAAAAGCACACAAGTGGGTTTTGAAAGCGAACATACCTCCTGGCCTCAACATTAATGATTGAAATTATCTCCAAGTGATTGACATTATCTACACACATCTCCCTATCAACAAGCCATCCCATCACCCAAACAATTTATAAATTATTTTTTCATTTTCAACTTCTAACTTGTGATCAAGATAATTTTTCGAAATATCAAAAACATCTTTTTCCTTTCTTCATTTATCTATTAATAATTCAAAACAAATTATATAGTTCAGTAGAACAGTTTATTTAGTTTATCAAGAAGTATATATATATATATATATATATATATATATATATATATATTTCGTGAATATTGTTAATTTAAGAATAATTCGGTATATTAGTTATAACTTAATTTATAACTTCCGTTCATGAGAAATTCTTGTGTTCAAAAAACATTTGTTCATTATTATATATATTACATTTCTGTGCATAAAAAAACACTTGCATGATTTAATTTTCAAGTTGTGGCATAATAACGTCGGGTTAGAGGTAAAAGTACCGAAGAGGTAAATTCATATTGTGCAAAAATCAAATCAAAATTTCAAAAGTTAGTTTGGTAAATATGATTATTTTCTTAGGTTGGATACATAGTTTGATGATATTGATCACCAATAATAACAACAGTTAAATAATCATAATATTCTGCATTTGATTTTCCCACGTGTTGAATTTGTGACTTGGGTACTTTTACCTCTAACTCCACGATAATTTCCTGAGTTTAAATCCAAATGGAAAAGGTTTAAATCCAAATGGAAAAGATTTAAATCTAAGTGGAAAAGGTCTAAATCTAAATGGAAAAGGTTTAAATCTAAATGGAAAAGGTCTAAACCTAAATGGAAAAGGTTTAAACCAAAATGAAAAAGGACTAAACCTAAATGGAAAAGGACTAAACCTAAATGGAAAAAGTTTAACTCAATTGGGAAATGCTATATCTACAAATTCCATTCTTCATTTGGCGTACAATTAATGAATGAATCATCCAATCTTCTACCCAGGTTTTCATAACCCCATAATTATTTTCTTTTCCAATGTCTGCGTTGCCCGGAAATTCGATCGTCTTGCGTTTAATATAAAAACTTATGTTCAATCAGAAAATAAAATTACTTTGCTTTTTGTGCTCAACCCGAAAGGTGGTTTTTTCTTTCATTTAATTAATTCATAGTGTCAACACTAATTATAAACACAAACTAATAATTGTAGATCAGAAGTGGGATTTTCTTAAGCCACAAGCTCGCTAAACCGAACTGAAGTGTTGTGAATTACGAAGTACCAAACACACCCGTCATTTACTCAACTAGTGCACGAACGTTTTCTTTTGTATGTTTTCGTTTCAAATTTCACCACGGGTTCCTTTACATCAAAAGAGATGGAAGAAGCCGCAGAAATTATTACGTCGTTGAGGATGATATCGAGGCCGAACCAGAAGAGGTACCTACCACCCCCTCCGACACCTGCTCCTTTAACTGTGTCTGATCTTGTTGGATTGATGTCCAACTTGGTACAACCCGAACAACCACAGGTCATTACTCTAAACAACTCTTGAGTTAACGAGCTTTGAACTAACGTTAACCAATGCCAGAACATGGATTCTCGCTGCTGACGTCGTAATAGCAGAGGCTCACCCGAGCCAAGCTAAGTTCATCGCGCCAATTCAAAGGCAATGAAGGGCACCGCGCAAGCTTGGTTGGCAGATGTGTTGGAGCCCAACCTCAAATGGGAAGACTTCAAGGAAAAGTTTTTGGGTAAATTTTCGCGTTTTGAAACTCCATCTTCGATCGTTTATCAGGCAGCAACATCTAAGGAGCCGGATAGAGAGATCTACATCGTAGAATCTCTCTAAAATGCATTCAGCCTTTCGAGAAAAATCCACAGACGAGTGCGCGTTACTAGTCACCGCTGAGTTGGCTTCACGTAACGAGCCAGAACTCCGGAAATGGTTATTTGTCAAGGAGGAGTTTGATGAACTAACACTTTTAAAACAAGTCAAGGCCATAGTGTCCTCAAGGGGCCAACCTCATATCAACACCACTCTCCCATCGGGTCAGCACAGCCACTATTTGCTTCAGAAGGGTCAGAAGCGACCCGCAGAAGAGCTCGGAGGTTCTTCAGGACTGAAGAAAACGAGCAGCTGGTTTGGTCGTCCAGGCAGCACCGAAAGCTAACCGACATACCCAAGACCATTCTAGACGTCGCTTCTGTACCAAATGTAGACTTTCCGGCCATGACTGGTCAAAATGCGGGAACAACCCTGAGAGCGGCATTCGACGACCAGAGGGGATGAAATCCAGCCAAGCAGCTCATTATGACTAGGCACCTGGGCAGCAGAATCAACCAGGCCCATCCCGGCCTAATCGTCGAGTCCAGGCCGTACAATCCTCACCTCAAGGTCAGTTTCTCCACCAAGGAAAATTTTTCAGATTTATTTTTGATTCAATAGCTGTTCAAATTCCAATTGATAATTTGCAGATTCCAGTGACGTTTTTAACGTTCCGGATGCCATTGTTTTGTTTGGTTGTAGATTTTCACGAGTTGGCCTACATTCAATAAGTTCAGCTTCATGAATGAAGGCAAATGGAAATGAGCGTCTATATCCAATAAGTACTTTTTTTATAGCTTACTCAAATATATCAACCTCGTATCAAAATTAGTAGGAAACCGGATAATAAAGCTAATTGATAATAACAAAACCTATACAAAATATATCCCGAGGAAAATTTTGGGTTTTCAAGTGGAACCGTGAGAAGTCAGTATGGCCGTTTCGGGAACATTGTTAATTTAAGAATAATTCGGTATACCTACCAATTCCATTCTTCATTTGGCGTACAATTAATTAATGAATCATCCAATCTTCTACCCAGGTTGTCATAACACCATAATTGTTTACTTTTCCAATGTCTGCGTTGCCCGGAAATTCGATCGTCTTTCGTTTAATATAAAAACTTATGTTCAATCAGAAAATAAAATTACTTTGCTTTTTGTGCTCCACCCGAAGGGTGGTTTTTAAATTTAATTAATTCATAGTGTCAACAATAATTATAAACACAAACTATATATATACATATGAAAAAGCGTTAAACTCTAAAAAAATTTTCACAATGTCTCAAAACGACCAATGCAGAAATTCTTCAAAAAATTGGATTTTGAAATTTTTGGAGCACTTCAAATAGCTTCATTTTCTATGAAAATTCGCTAACAGAACGAGAAAAATTTAATTTTTTGAGCATGGGCACTAAGTTGTTTTATAAAATTTTCATCCAACATTTGGGCTACATGTGCGAGAGTTCATTGGATGTTAGTATGAATGAATTAAGTAGTTAATATCAATAAAGAGTACTCCAAAAACGTAATAAAGCAAGTTCATTTAATTTGTGTATTTTCCTAAAATGCTGAAGTGCACATATAACCACTCATTGTTTGCAGTATTTGTTCACACTCATACCTGACGTACTCATTTATTTAACTATGAGGTTCAAACATATACCCTTTTCCCCAAATTTATGAGTTAGTGATAAAGTCACTTCATGAATTGGGAACGATCCATCATTCCTTTCAGCATCTAATTATTTATAACGCGTCCAGAAGTATCGTATGCGATTACCATGAAATGAATGGTTACATGAGCTGAATTCAAAAGGAGCTGAACTCATTCAAATATTCGTTTCCGTGTTCTTTTCCTCTGAAATTGCAGCAATGGGGAGGGGGCCGGAAATAGAACGAAAAGGTTAGTAGTGGGGGAAGCTCAGCTTTCGTAACGAGATGAATATATTCATACTCGAGGCTTTTTAATATCAACGAGGGAAGGATTTTCAAAGGTAAATCTCATCAAATAGCCTTTTTAACTTATCCGACAGAAGAACCCTCTGCCCCTTCTCATTTCTTCCTCATCTCCACCACTCTGCTTATGATCGGTAAGGAGCCCTTCTCCGAGCCTCGACGACTCCGTTTGAGATACGTTGAAATTAAAAGTGAATTGGATTCAGAACCTATGGACTTCTGGATCTAAAAAGCATTACTAGTGGCCAGAAAAGGGGAACGGGAGCCTTAATTACTGATCTGGTATTAATCTCTTCTAGAAAAGGGCTACTGATAATTCAAAAAGTGTACTTGACTTGAGCTTTAGGAAGTTTGCTGATTGGACGAAATTCCTAAACTCAACATTAACAGGGTAATGCAATGATCCCTAGCTAATTTCCCTCATAAAATTTAATGCACAGGCTGCTGAATGGTAAATTGAAACTGAATGCTTAAATTGACTCCAAGGCATGAAACGACATTGAGAGCTCTGAACTAATAAATCCCTAGGATGGATGTTAACCCCAGTAGGCAGGATACGTATACGTACTGTTGCCACCTTCTCTAATAGTCCCTTGGAAAGAATGGAAAAGATTATATTAGAACTGATAAATTCTAGATTGGGATGTATTACACGCCTTGGGATGTATATTTCCACCTTCCCCCCTCTTACGATTACAGGTGTTTTGATGCAAATACTAAAGCAGATATGCGTCAATCAAATGATGAATAACAAATAGAAAATAGTATGATATAATTCTTCAGTTTTGGTTTACAATCCCAAAACCAATATCTCTATCTCTATCTCTATTATTAATAAGAATGAAACTCCGTCCGTTTGTTTGTTTGTCGTGTCTATGCACGGCCAAACGGCTGAGTGGGGGGGGTCTAGGAGTGGGGGATCTTCTTGGGATTTTCCGATATGCGATTTTAAAATTGTCTAATCCCACCCGAACCATGGGCCGTAGGGCGGGAGGGGGGTCGAAGTAAGAATTAATGTGCGCTTTTTGGACTTCCCCGCTTCCCTCTACCCCTCCTAAACGGCCGTTGAAAATTCCGGAAAAATACCGATTTCGTAGGTTTTTGAACGAGTAAAAGACGACGGCGTGATCGGATCGCGAAAAAAGTATCGGGAAATGCGTACGTGAAAAAAATGCGAGAGTACGGACCCGTTTTCTCGAAAAGTCCGACGAAAAACTACGTTTTTTCCCATTAAAATATACCCCGTAAAGGTACGTTTTTCGGAACGGTTTTCGCGGGCGAAATACGGCAGGTTTGATCCCGCCGAATCTGAATCCGAAATCGGATATCGAAAAAAGTGACCTTAAGTCGGTCGAATTGCGAGGGGAAGCGAGACTAAGCTATTAAAATGAGAAATTATATGTGCCGTGGACGCAAGAAGGCTCTAGGAAGACAGACGTGTTTGGGGTTCGATAACTCAGGTACAGGTTTCGGTGTTTGGGTGTTGCGAGCAGGTACACATAGGTACCTTGCGAGCGAAGCGAGAGCCATGGGATGTTCTTGGGATTTTCCGATAGGGTGTATAAGCGAATTTAAAGTTGTCTAATCCCATCCGAACCATGGGCCGTAGGGCGGGAGGGGGGTCGAAGTAAGAATTAATGTGCGCTCTTTGGACTTCCCCGCTTCCTCTACCCCTCCAAACGGCCGTTGAAAATTCCGGAAAAATACCGATTTCGTAAGTTTTTGAACGAGGAAGACGACGGCGTGATGGGATCGCGAAAAAAGTATCGGGAAATGCGTAAAAAAAATGCGAGAGTACGGACCCGTTTTCTCGAAAAGTCCGCCGAAAAACTACGTTTTTTCCCATTAAAATATACCCCGTAAAGGTACGTTTTTCGGAACGGTTTTCGCGGGCGAAATAAAGGTTTGATCCCGCCGAATCTGAATCCGAAATCGGATATCGAAAAAAGTGACCTTAAGTCGGTCGAATTGCGAGGGGAAGCGAGACTAAGCTATTAAAATGAGAAATTATATGTGCCGTGGACGCAAGAAGGCTCTAGGAAGACAGACGTGTTTGGGGTTCGATAACTCAGGTACAGGTTTCGGTGTTTGGGTGTTGCGAGCAGGTACACATAGGTACCTTGCGAGCGAAGCGAGAGCCATTTCAACAGAATAAATTCGGACTTTATCCTACACATCTCAACAGAATGTTTGCGAGCGAAGCGGGTTCGATAGGGATCTACCGTTTCAGCAACATTCCCTACATGCCACACTTTGCGAGCGAAGCGAGCAAAATTCCCTACACGCCACATTTTGCGAGGCTCTAGGAAGACAGACGTGTTTGGGGTTCGATAACTCAGGTACAGGTTTCGGTGTTTGGGTGTTGCGAGCAGGTACACATAGGTACCTTGCGAGCGAAGCGAGAGCCATTTCAACAGAATAAATTCGGACTTTATCCTACACATCTACAGCAATACCTTGTGAGCAAAGCGAGCAACATCCCCGAATAAACTTTTCGTGGTTCCACGTAGTTTTATAAGATTTAGTAATTTACATTAGATTTGTAATTTGTTTGTAAGAATTCCCAACTGAAAAAAACGTCTGCCAAGTTGGGTGGGCAGTATATCTTCCTCAAGCGAGCGAAGCGAGCAGCATCCCCTACAGAAGTTAAACCTACCCTTAGAGATCTACCGTTTGCGAGCAAAGCGAGCAACATCCCCTACACACGTTAAATCTACCCTTAGGGATCTACCGTTTGCGAGCGAAGCGAGCAGCATCCCCTACAGAAGTTAAACCTACCCTTAGGGATCTACCGTTTGCGAGCAAAGCGAGCAACATTCCCTACATGCCACACTTTGCGAGCGAAGCGAGCAAAATTCCCTACACGCCACATTTTGCGAGCGAAGCGAGCAATTTAATGGGGGGTCCGGGGGGCTTGCCCCCCGGCTGGACGTGGAGGCGAGCGTAGCGAGCCGGAGCGGCTAGTGGTTAATAAAAAGTAATGAAGTCACTGAGATTCCAGTCCAATTGCCATACTTCCCCATCTAATATGATTTTACCCATTATTCTGGCTCGTGGGGCCACACTGAAGACGCGATAAGTACAAGATAAGGTGTTTCCAAGTCTGCAATCCTGCCTGTGAGTAATGACAGGGATCTTCTTAAACAATCTTCTCTAGTTGCAAATCTTTTCAGGCTTGCCTTTTTACGCCTTATTTTATTGGATTGCCTGAGAGTGGCCTTGAGTCGATTTTTAAATGTAGGGACAATTTTTCTTAGGAAGGACTATTCTGGTATTTTTCTCATGCTCTTATAGTATTTATTCGCCGTGCGTGTATTTTAAAACGTGTTGATGCGGGTGCAGACCAAAAGCTTCCATTCGGCTGTAGCTCAATGTAGCACTCTTGGCAGAAGCATCGCTAGCTCGTTACCTATCGTTCCTTTGTGTGCAGTGTCCATCCGATTTTCACTCTCCAGGAGTCCTGCTTGGGAGATGACACAACTGCACTGAACCCATCGACTAGGAATGAACATCCACTGCTACTGTAACGAAACTGTTACCTCACTGGAATAGCTGTTACGTCGAATAAATAAGAGAAAATTATTGAGGTAAATTAAACTGCGCAGCACTGTTTTGAAGGCAAAACGGGTTTATTAAGACGATTTTGAAGTAAGCCTACACTATCTATCACAACCTCTCGACTAATATTCCTACGTACCGAAAGTGGTCTGTTGGCCCTGTGCCCTGATTTTGTCATATCTCCTCGTCAGATGCATGCCAACCTAATCGCACCATTTGCATCTGATAAAACCTCAACACTCGTATAACCTTATCTCAGGCCAATAACACATCCACTGTCACTACCACATCCATGTCAGACACATGCGGTAAAATACCAATCGTACCAATCGTTCATTTACTACTGTTGATGGCTTCACCACTAACCACTCAAGTGCTTCCAAAGTAGCAGAGAGCTCTGTTTGAATTTCTGGACAATCCTCGTAAAGTCTAAATCCACATGTTACAGTTGGGATCTTTTAGATAGGCCACATGTACATGGCCAACGCGTCTCTAAATCTTACTACCATCTAGTAGTACGCCTTGTCCGTTTTATCGAACTCTTCATCATCCCATCATATGGCTGTCATTACTGGACGCAGCCGGTCCACCTCCAAACTCTTGAGTTCCACTCCACCACAGAATTCATCAACATTACGCATTTCTAATACAACTCTGCTAATTCCCGAATTTCAAATACTATTTGGATTTCTCCTGCCATATTGTTACACGCTTCATTTGACACTTTACGAAATGCTTTGATTATCCACAGGTGCATTTTCCTCTGAGTCTCTCCCATCCTATCTGCATTTTCACCTAGCTGTAACTCCTTACACCCCACTGGAGAAGCATATGTCAATTGGGGAACAATATCCCAGTATATATCATGATCAAGGCCTCCCCGTTGAGGAGCCAATAACCCTTTGCTGAGCGAGTCGGGGAATCCACAAGCTGATAGTGCATACGAAGTCCACGTGTCTACCCCAGTGCTTACGGGAGTCACTCCAAAGGTATCTGACCCCATCACCCCAAGGTATCTATGTTTAGTAGATGCTGTTAGAGGTTTCCCATTAGGTGCACTGTATGTTCCGGTTTCATTGCTCTACATGACGCATGAAGAACGTTTGATTTCTCAGGACTGAAAACCATCTGAGTTTCTCCCGGCCAAACACAAGGAATATTTCGCTAATACTGTAGAATCAAGCTCTGTACCAGCCAAACCCCCATCATCAGATCATCAATCTGCACTAGCTCACATGAAACCCCTTTGAATTAGGCATCTTCAGCAGCGAGTCATAGAGCACAATCCAATATCCCTGGCCACAACAACTTCTCTTGGCAGCAACTTTATCTTGCGTTCTTCAGTGTTCTTTTCCCGGGTGGCCAGCTAAACTGAGTGCTCGCTTACATATTACCTGGATAAGCGGTACAAATATGGTTCGAAAAAAAAAAAAAAAATCAGTGCCGGAAATTAGATGAAAAATAGTGAAAACTTGCCAAATTTATAAGTATTACCACCTCCATTCTTTCTTTTCCACAATAAAAGTTAAGCTTCTCGAAATTTCTTCCAAAAATAGATCAAATTCTAAATTGGAAAAAAATCACGAAAATCGGTCGAGAAATGAATGAATGAATTGACCCCTTCCGCCCCCTATTACTATCGCAAATCCGGATCTCCCTGGGTTTCTTACTCGACTAGACTAAAATTACAATAGTAGAACTAATTAAGAATCACGAAAATAGGTTGAGAATTGTATTCTATGCAGTGTCGACCAAACTGTCGAAGAAAAACACGCTGCCGGCTTCACAACCTCAATTTTCTTACTTCTGTCGTGAAATTAAAATTTCCGAAGTTTTTTGCACCACTACATTAAAATTGGGATTAAACGAAGATAGCATCTCGAAAATCGGTTAAAAATTGTGGAATGGTCAGCGTCCACGAAATTTGTCACACATGCGCACGCGCTCGTGCACACTAAGACATACATCTATGGGTTTTTTTACGGATTTGATCTTAGAGTGGTCGGAAACGGATTTTTATTCGGTAATTTTTTCTCATGCTAGGGTCCCCACCCCTTCCCCGAATCAGTTCTACTAGGAATCCCTCTTACACCCAAAGACAGCCCTCCCCCTCCCCCTTCCCCCTTACATACAAAGCTCTGCCTATATGACCTATCCCTATCTTCAGAAGGACATCCTTAAGAGTAGGGAGGACGCCCAGGTCTGACGCCAGCTCTAGAGATCAAAGGAGTTGTGGATGGCTGAGGAGGGAGAGATGGATGAACGGAAGTGCCTCGATACAACGGGTGGTGATACAACAAAGTACTCCTTTCGAGATGCCAAACTCGAGTAACTTTGTAAAACACACAACTTATATATATAGAAACGGAATTAAAGTTGTTCAGAATGGTCTAAAACGTAAAATGCGACCGGAGATTTTGATTTTGTCGAGGAAACGTTCATTTTGAAAACAATGCGTTTGCTACCTATGGGTGGATTAGAAAGTAAAATGAATGGATTATAATAAAACACTAACAAGTGGTGGGCCGTCAATCCGTAACCAAAGTTATGATAAACCCGATTTCTTGAAAACATAAATTCGATTGTAATTATATTATATCAGCAGGTTTGATCGTCGGAGCATGATGAAGATGATTTATCTTCTAACGAGTTCTCCTTCCAATTCATGTTGACGTATTTTCTACCCCCTGAATGCCTTGGAAGTGCTAACGTATGAACGTACAGCATTGAGGGGAAGTTTTTTCGATTCCTTGAATTGAAATAAAAATCAGCAAAAAGTAATAATTCATTCATCATTCAATATTTGGAATCTTCGCATCTTACGTACAAACGTATGCCGAAGGTTTTGTTGGGGGTTGATTTCCCTCTCCCCGCCCCCCCTTTTTTCTTTCTAGATTACACAAGTGTTATTTAATATTGAAAATAATAATCCAGTACAAATAATATTTACATTCTGAAGGATTTTAAAGTAAATAATTTCCAAAATTGCAACCCCTTAATCTT
The DNA here is from genome assembly GCA_030762985.1 of Adelphocoris suturalis. Classification (NCBI taxonomy): domain Eukaryota; kingdom Metazoa; phylum Arthropoda; class Insecta; order Hemiptera; family Miridae; genus Adelphocoris; species Adelphocoris suturalis. Next base: position 103,537,891 of record CM061042.1, read on the forward strand.
ATCTTTTGTGGTTACATCCTTAGCCGATATGCGATTTTTGATCCGAATCTTATAAACTTGGGTCTGGTGGCTAATCACAAATGCTCGCAGATTGGATGAATCCTTCAGATCACGTCCTAATCTGCAAGGACATTAATTTTTTGTACGGCCCGTTCTATTCGGTGACTCAATCTTTCTGAAATAAACCTGGTCTGCTTTCATGACAAATCTACGTTTAGGTATCCATAGTGTTGTGTGACGATCGATACACTCACGTCGAAGGTTGAAGCCTTCTCCGCATCTCCTTATCATCCAAATGATTTAATCTCGAACTATCAGCTTACAGCTACGAAGTGAATTTGATCTGTCACTATCTAAATTTACAGCTTATCCGCCAGGTCATCCCTCTGAGAGAAGCCTGTATAGGCTTAAACTGGTTAGCAGGGGGGAAGTCGGCGGCAGGCGGAGCTGTCGATTACAGCTAGTTGAACAGATATTGACAACCATCTACCACGACAATGTAACAGGTGCTACTGATGTACATCAACAAGATTAATTCACCCATTGTGAGTAGACCTCAAGTTCTCCTCTGACCCCTTCTAACGAGATTTAGCTATTGTTCCTACACAAGGCTTGATCTTATAAGAAAACTCAATATTCTAGATGTGTTAAATGAGTAACTGCTAAACGTTTCGGTGGATTATGAAAGCATAATTGTCGGTACCAACACGGAAAATGCAGTAAGTTATTAAGCAAAGATTTATAGGTAATTTCTGTGTTAGACCACAAATACCCTTCATAGCAGATTGATGGGTATGGATACACCTATATCTTATAGGTACATATTCTTCAATATGATTGCGATATTGTTTATTTTTTTCGAACAATCTTAAAAAATAAATAAAACCAAACTCGGCGCTCCGCGCCTCGCCAGGGGGCAAGCGCCTTGGACCCCCAGCTACCTCTATTTACAGGTAGAATTACAATTTTTATTTGTATTATTACAATAATTTATGAAATTATTGAAACACAGAATGTGTTTTAGATCACGCGTTTCACATGAACCCGTGAAACTCGCATATTAGAATGACCCAGATTTGGCGGTGTATCTCACCACTACTATGTCAAGTTGTTTTATTTATCACCAGTGCAACGACTCACCACCAACTCAATGGAATCATCAAAAATTAACAAACGGTTGCAATCATGTTCACAATATCGATCATTGAGAACGATCACCCGTGTGTAAACAATTATTCAAATAACTATGCTCATAACTTACACTTGTTGGCCACGCACTTCATAATATGGTTAACTAAATCAAGAGCTTTCGAACGAATGGTCAACAAATTTTGTGGGTTGAAAAATGACGAAGCTCCATTTCCCTAGCAACGACTCGGTTGTAAGTGGAAATCATCAGAAATTGTAGCAACACATTTTCGTTAGACATTAACGTTTTGTTTTCGGTTGGAGATGCCAAGGCTAAAACACATTCTGTGTTAAAAGACCTCTCAGATCTCAATGAATCAGGTCACACGAAACAGATGGATAAATGGGACATGCTATCCATATATATACTTCGCGTTGCCTATCATCGCATTACTTAGGTGATAAATATATATGAAATTAGAGCACCAAGTTCAATGCCTTTTCCAATAAGAAATGTCATTGACCACAAAAAGAGATGTATGTACATGGAAGAGCGTGATTGCCTTAGCTCGCTATGGTCTGTTATTATCAAAGAACAGTGGGAAGCGTGCTGACCGGAAACAGTGTTTCAAACCATGAGAAAAGTTATAATTGCCGTACTATTAAAGACTTGATGGGGGATTGGTTAATTAAAAAGCTTTGTTGTAGTGGTTTGAGACGAGGAAAAGAACTGGGCTGGATGGTCGGGTGTGAGGTACCTACAAGGCAACGAACCAGAATAGTGCCTGTTTTACTACGGTAGAATACTGTTGCTCATTGGCATCAATCTATCTGTCACCTCCCAGTCGTAACATGTAGGCAACCAACATGATGTAGGACGGGAAAGCAAACCGTACAGCGTTGCGGATGGTTTTGAACGATTGTTTGGAATTATAGTTATCATTACTGTTACGTTGAAAGTTTTTGAGATATCGATTTTAAAATGGGTAGCCCTTTAGTACAAATTAATGAATATGAATGATAAAAATTGATGCCGAGCATCTTGGATCTGCTAGACCCCATATGTAATTTTTAACCCGTTTTGGAAAGTTTGGTCTTGTAATAATTACCAAAAAAATTAAATCATCTTGGAAAATATTTCTGGATGGCGGGCGACAGACGGTGGACGGACGGATTTTTTTTGTTTTTCTTTTTTTCCAATTTTTGAATTCTACGCATCTTGAAATGTTAACCATTAAATTTTCAGGGGGTTAACATTTATTTTTCTTGGTCGATTACAAAGGTTCATTATTGAAAATAATAAACCAAAACACATACCAATGCTTTACTACTTCATCCGTGAGGACATTACTTATATTACACTCGATTTCGTAAAGTCATAATTCCATTGGGATCACATAAGCTGATAAGATCGTCGGAATTTACTAGGCAAAAATTTCATGTTTTTCGATTTTACACTTACACTTTCTATCCGTCATTAATGGAATTTATAGATTTCATAAGTTCGATTTAAGTGCTAGCCCTTCAGGGAGAGCTAACGGATTAACGAACGCAGCATTCCGAGTAAGTTATTTTGGTTCTCTAGGATAATAACAATCGATGACAGCCAACATATTGTTAGGTAAGTACTCTTACCTTGAAAGTCTTCGAGATCTCGAGTTCTGAATATTTCATCCCTTAAATGCTACTCTTTAGGGTTGATAAAAATGTATGCCGAACTTTTAGGCTACAGTAAATCCCAAATGTGTGATTTATAACCCTAGTTGCATTAACTTTGAGCCAGCAAATTTTGTAACATTATTTTCAATAATGAACCTTTGTAATCGACTAAGGAAAAACACCCCCCCCCCCCCCCCCCCTATTTGTTGATATACGTTTCATGATGCGTTAAATCCAAAAACCAAAATAATAAAATCCCACCATCCCCCATCCGAATCTTGCCTTCGAAACTACTGGTCCATACTTTATGAAATTTGGCTGAAAAAATATGCTTCTGCTGGGTATGTGTAATTAACATTTGCATGAATTTTTACCAACAAGAAAGAGTAGTAATTATGGCCTGAATTATTTTTAAATGTTCCAATCACGCAGCATGTTTGTATGAGCGAGTTTTCGTAGATTATAGTATTAAATTATGTCATATTGTTTTGAAATTTGTGCACTTTGAGAGCAAAATAATTATTAACCACCAACTATATGGTAAATAGTTTTGTTCTAAATGATTTATTATTTATTAAACACCAACTATATGGTAAATAGTTTTGTTCTAAATAATATTCTACAATTCAAAACAGATTTTAGATTTTTAGCAATTTTGAAGGTTTTCCCGCTTAAATATCCTTCATTGACAACACCATCGAAGCTGTCTAAAGGCAGCAAAAATGGGGGGGGGGGGGGGGGGGGAGCGAATCTCCAAAATTAAAATTGCCTCTTGCAAAGAGTGATACCTAGATGAATATCCGCTGGCAAGAGTTATAAACGCATCAGTACCACAGGTAAGCGGATGGGCTCCGATCCTCTATTCAATTTATGTGAGCGACGTGCCTGTATCGCCAAACAATTCCTCTGCCATGTTTGCCTCCTGCCCTGTTTGTCTCACAGTACTTCGGGAGCTGTGGATCCAAACAACATTCAATATCACATGGAAGAAACCGAACATAGGACGAAAAAGTGCAGAATATCCATGAATAAAACCAAACCGATCTCATCTTCAGTTTAAAAAAAAAAAAAAAACCATATATTATATACGAGAGTTTTTTGAGGTAGTGACCAAGCTAGTCTTGTGGTTAAATGTAGTTTTTTATTGTTCCATATTTACGACGTTTCGGCTCTGGATTTGAGCCCTATTCATGTACATGTATATATATATATATTGTCTGGTAGGTGTTATTATCAGTAACTATGCATTGAAATAGCTATGCTGAAACACTGGTTACCATCAACACAGAAAAATAAAAATAAATTTATTTAAAGTCGCTAAGTAAAAAGTAGCTAAGAAGTTGAAAATAAACGTTATTACAAATGAGGCCTATTTACCTTTTAAACCATTTGAATAACTTTGGTTTCATGTCTGTCTTGTCTGTGTGGCTCACCGTGTTTCTACAAACCTCTGTAACAAGCCTCATTTTCACAGTTTTCCTCCGATTTCGGTGAGATTTTCAAGGAATTTGCGGTTTAGGAAGCTGACGGTCCCCTATTGCCTAGTTTCATCGTTCACAAATCAATACTTCTCCGCGCATGCGCAAACGTGTAATCCGTTTAACCTCATTTTCTTACGATATTATCATCTCGTATCAATTTGATCACTATTAAATGCTGCTCATGCGCTAATGTGAAGTCCTTGTAAAAAGGAACACCGCAATAGTTTTCATCTGGTTTTGACGAAATTGTCCGGGAATGTGTTGGATATGCTGCAGAGAGAATCTATGAATTTCACCCTTTAAAAATTATCACTTTTCACTGCTCATGCACAAATGTGAAATCCATCAAGCGTCATTTCCTCACTGTTTGATCTCACTCAAATTCGGAGGGTAGTTTGGAAATGACGATTTGATTATCTACACCATATGAGATTCATCAAAAGCGAATCATTAGTAGCTAATAGGCACGCGCGACCCTCAAATCCTTGTACCAAGTACCACTTCTACTGATTTCATCCGATATCGTTAACATTTCAATGTTCTATACATCCATGTTACGGGTACGAAGATGCTATGAGCCTCACCCAACGTGGTAGATTTTTTTTCTTTTTTGCACTGAGCGTTCATGCGTTTGCTCTCTCTAAGGACCAGAACCTTACCAGGCTAAAATATCATCAACCCGAGAGCACTGGTGGGGCATAATAAAAATCGCCCAATAAACTACGACGATCGTATCACTTGACATAATTCCAATGGAACTCCCAATTCTGAAAATCAAGTTTATTATTATTTTATCATAAAACTAAACTTTATATTACTTTATATAGTGATGGACTAGTAAAGCATAGGTTGTTGATTTATTTTATACAATTAATTTTCAGTTGGTGGATGCCAAAGTCAATTTGATATAGGTACTTGGTTCCTGATGTACAATAACAATAACAACACTTTGCACAACAAAATTAATAACAATATCCTTTTAGATGTTATGCCATATCCTCGTAAATTTTACCAACAATTATTCACTGTGATAATGCACAACATGTATAAGTTTTGCTATACAGGTTTCGCACTACATTTTCAATAGGTAAATAGCCTGTAGATCTGCTGAAGGCAAATGCTTAAATTAATACTTATTAATGAAGCTAAAACTATAATAATAATCATGTCTCACATAATTATACAAGAACATAAATTTTTATTAAATTGTTAACTGATTCTTGACGTGATAAACTCATGTACAGGTAATTTTCATTCCGTTAGTATCACCAACATGGTTGGTTAGAACACCAACATTCCAACATTAAAATATTATCATTCAACCAATGGGTTAAGCAAGATTGTTCAGCGAAAATTCGGAGCACTGTCGAGGTTCATTTTTCATCTTAGGATTCATACAACTCAATGCAGTAACAAACACAACAGATATTTATTTTCTTTTTCTTCTTAAATAGTAAATAGGGTTATTATTCATGTTGGGAGTTACACGCCCATTATCAGGTACTTTTTTAATCACATCTTGGGATGCGTGGAAAATCCAAGGACTCTGCTCAGGTTGATATATGGGTTTACATGAATTTATGATTTTAATGCTCAGTAGAATGAATATTCAGTTAGGCTGTTGCATTTGTGATAAAGTATTTCCAAGTATCAGGTGTTTTCATGAATCTTGCGTCAATGATTTTACCTATCCCAATTTCAAGTTTTGTGCAATTCCAACATTACATGATCTGTTAAATACGCCTGCTGTCCAGTAAAACAGTTGTATCCGTATCTTTTAAGATTTTTTGTTATTTCTGACATACGATGACCGTAAAAACAAACTTCATTATTTCATGAGATGCACTCTAATCTCAAACTTCCAAGAGAGAAAGATAACCCAAGCGCACTTGGGGTGGTAGAATAATGTGGGAAAGGGGGTTAGAAACCTCTGTGGACAGACTAATGGAACCGCTTCCTTCCTGGTCACTCCATCCCCGTTCCTCACTCATCTCACAATTCCCCTAAATCAACTAAATTATTTATAACACCTTGGTGGAAGAGCCAGAGAGAAGGGCTAGAAACAGAAGGGTTTGGGTATGAGGGTTAACGATGGAATAGAACGAGACGGGTCGAAAAGAACGACAGTGTCTCAAAAAGGTCCTCTTCAGGCTCAATGCTTAGGTGACCTCTCGAAGCCCACTATGATGTGGAAAGCTTTTTCCACTCCTCTTTTCTCACTATACAAACGTATGGTTTGAAACAAAAAGGGCACTGTGTAGGTTGGATGATCATAAAAAATAAAGAGATATTTTTCTTGGGTTTATTTGTATGATAGAAGAGGGATCGTCACCTCTTTTATTAGGCTTGAATTTGCTCTCTGTTTCATAAGATTAGATATATATAATCATCATATTATCATACAACTTACTTCAAATTTATTTAGAATCATCTTCCTCGCTATAACTACTTATACATACGTACTGCTACTACTTACTTCTTTCCCTTTGGAAAGGAGGCGGACAGAAAGGAGGTACGCCAAAGTGAATTATTCCTTAACTTAATTCCGAACGGGACATGGGCTCATTCGGGGAGCCCCCGTCCTGTCCGTCTCGCCAGCTCTCATATGCCGAACCCCATCCAGGTTGGGATTCTTCTGCTAAATCATCTCCCGAAACATGATTTTGTCAATAGTTCCACAATTTATTAAATTATCCATAACTACAAAATAATTTGAATGCCCTTGGTAAAGTGGTGAACTGTCATAAAACTAAATGACGAAGTTCGAATTTTAGCTATTGTTTTAATCTTGGAGATCACATCTAGGTAGTTACTCAGGTCTAAGCAAACTAACTCTAAAGTATAATCAGACGAATTTCACTAATATGGGTAGGTATTTATTTTTGTATTTATCTATTTATTCATTTTATTTTTTTCAATGTTAGTTAAACGTTTTTACTATTATTCCGTCAACTTTAAACGCAATAAAATCCAATTAAGTAGGTAACTACTCATCAATAAATCTATAAATCTTACCAATATAGATACATTTCTCCTTCTTGAACCTACACCATACTCCCTTGAATAAGTTGTTATTGTGGAATCAACTGATATGTTGGAAATACAGTACGACTACCGAGAAACCCTGATGTTCGTCCTAACGCGGTTTCAATGACCGCACAATCAAGCACTGGAATATTCTAGTTGTCAACACGTATCATTGTTACTTGTTCTCCCTAGTGCGACGGAGGAATGGATTTGCGGTCATCTAGTTAAATAAATGCCTTCGAATACTCTGAATTCTGAATGTGATTGTACGGAGCTTGAAATCTCTTTGGAAAGACGCTGCTTGATTCATTAGTTTTACCGTTTGTGGAGACATTGTGCCACTAGGGGTACGGTGAGTAGGTAGTAGTGCGGAAGGGGGGTGAGAGACCCTTTTAATGCGCGTTTTTTGGCTGAGCGCTTGATTCGCTTTTTCGCCTTAGGCCGAGTGAATTTCGACGGTTTTTGATTGGGTTGATCATTAAATTTTCGTTGAAGTTCCAATTTGATCCCATGTGCGTTTCGAGACATGAAATTCTTTTTTCCGATTGTAGTGAACGAAAATGTAGACGAAAGGTTTTCGAGCTTATTCCGTCGAAACGTACCTAGTTATTCTGATCTCTAGGTTCGAACCTCTTGATTTCGGGAAGTTTCCCGTTTGCCCTTCTACGCACATAAAATAATGGCCTACCTTTAGAAAAATGGAACTGGAAAACAAATACGAAGAACCTTCTACGTCTGACTGTTCTGTTAATACTGAAATGTTCTTAAAACTATACTTTTATGAATATGAAACGCGGCACCATATGTAGAACCAAATATGGTGCCGCGTTTCATATTTATTTCCAACAAAAAAAAAAAAAAAACGGTCTGCCAAATTGGGTGGGTAGTATAACTTCCTTACATAGGTATTGTAAAATGGGCTGTAAGTTTCGATGGTATTCTTCTTCACTTATACTGCCATACCGAGCGAGCGAAGCGAGGAAACGCTCTGCATTTGCAAATTATCGTCCAATATCACTTTAGAGTGTCATTTCAAAGTTTATCGAAAAGTGGATTAAGCTGCAACATTGAATTTCTAGAACTTCTTAAGCTGCAACTAGAATTTCTAGAACCGAACAATTTATTGTCGGACACGCAATTTGGATTTCGGAGGGGCGGAGGGGGGGGGGGCTCTCTTTTCTATTACAAGGGATCTGCATGGTGTGTTGATGATGGGCGCAAAGCAATACTGATTTTATTGGACATAGCTAAGGCCTTTGATGCGTAAATCGATCCCAGTTGTTGAAGGTTTTGCGCTACAGCAAGATCGACGGGGATGAATACAAGTGGTTTGGTAGTTACTTTGAAAATAGAAGCCAATTGGTGTCGGTTGATGGAATTAATAGTTCAAGTAGATCTGTTGATTATGGTGTAATTCAGGGAAGCACTCTAGGACCGCTCCTTATCCTTATATTTATAAATGGAATAGAGGATATTCCATTGAAAGGGAAAATATACCTTTTTGCTGACGATACCGCCATTTTGTGTTCGGCGAACGACTGGGACGAAGTTTATGCCCAGGCTAATCACGACATAAAGTTGATCTTTGAGTGGTTGTTTCTAAACACACTCAGCTTAAATGTCTACAAAACGAAATATTTGGTATTTTCGAAATCCCAAAGGAGGTCGCATGTAATGCATGTTTTGAAAATTCACAGCTGCAATAATGGGGGTTAAAGTCGTGTCTATGCCCGAAATTGGAAAGAGTGGCCTCTGCAAGGTACTTGGGCGTCATTGTGGATGAAAATCTTAAATGGGAAGAGCACGTACAGTGTTTCGGCTAATGCATTTCAGGTGGGAAAAAGTCAAGATAAACGTTTTTGAAAAAAACGTGTTCAGCTTCCAGGGTGGTAGGTAAAGGTCTCAAATCGATGATAATCACTTAGATTCACCTTCTCTGGGTCACTCTATGCCCAGATTTGAACGTACCAAATAATAAACTTCTGGGCGGGACCACCAAGGACAATGTTCCACAGAAATCTATTTAATTTTTCACCTTCTTCTGATCACCTTGGCGTGGACTGGGATGCTTCATCTGAAAGTTTTATGAATTATACTCAAATTTTGAATAGTAATTTTCAATTTCTATCTCTTCTTATCAGAAATCGGATATTGAAAACCAGTGGTATAAAGTTGTCAGTTTAAAAAAGTATGAGTACCAGTTCGACAAGTCTCGAAACTAGAAGCATTCGTTATAGAATTTGATGCTGACTTTGAATTTTGAACCCGTTCATTCCGCAAACCTCTGCAAATATCGATTTCCCCCAATTTTCAAAAGCAATATGCATGATTTAAAGCAGTGAGTTTGAGTTATTATTTAAAAATGGCCTAGAAACACAAAATTCGAGTGAAAAATTATTATTTATACCTTCCTTGTTTATAAATAAGGCTTGATATTGAATATTCCGTGGGTTTTAATGAAATTAATACAAAATAACCATCCATTAGACCAAAATTATCTTATTATTACTTTTAGGACGTCCCTCTGAAGCTACCTACGTCTTCTAGGCAAGGCTTTGTCAAGAAATAATCGCATACAAATCCGTTTCAGACCATTCTAAGACCGAATCCGTGGATAAAACCATAGGTGTGTGTGTGTGTGTGTGTGTGTGTGTGTGTGTGTGTGTGTGTGTGTGTGTGTGTGTGTGTGTGTGTGTGTGTGTGTGTGTGTGTGTGTGTGTGTGTGTGTGTGTGTGTGTGTGTGTGTGTGTGTGTGTGTGTGTGTGTGTGTGTGTGTGTGTGTGTGTGTGTGTGTGTGTGTGTGTGTGTGTGTGTGTGTGTGTGTGTGTGTGTGTGTGTGTGTGTGTGACAAATTTTGTCGACGCCGCGCAGGCCACAATTCTAGATCGATTTTCGTGATTATTCTTTTGTTCGATCCCAATTTTGGTTTAGTTGTGTCAAAACCTCGGAAATTTTGAATTCAACGATGGAAGATGGAGAATGGAGGGGATAAAGCCGAAAAAACATGGCCTTTAGGCCACTCAGGCTATAATTCTCAACCGATTTTCGTGATTCTTATGGTTTGATTCCGATGGTTTGATTCCAATTTTAGTCTGGTCTTGCAACAATCCATGGGAGTTTTGTATCTGCTCTCGAGGTGGGAAGTGGAGGGATAGTAAGCGATTCTTTCAAGCGCTGCCCAAGCTACAAGTTTCCAGCGATTTTCGTGATTCTTATTCTGTTCCATTACGAATTTAATATAGTTTTGGAACGTATGTCAAGAGTTAATATAGTTTTGGAACGTATGTCAAGAGTTTCAAATTTCGTCATGGGAGGGGGTAAATGAAGGGGTTAATACTTATAAATCATGGTGTATAAACAATTCTCGTATGATTTTCGTGATTCTTTCTTTTTTCAATTACCTATTTATTCGGTCTAGTTTAGCAAAACACGTCTAGATTTTTCAAATTTCATAATGCAAGGGGAGGAGATAATAGTAGTAAATCATGATGTTTTAACTATTCTCGTCAGATTTTCGTGTTCTTTTTTGTTCAATAAATTATGAAATTTGGAAAATATGTCAGGAGTCAGGGTAATAGAACCGCAATATTCATTACTATCTATTTTCGTGGTTTCGGACTTTTTTTCTGCCAAAAACCCAAGGATCTAAACACTGTGCGTTTCGACAAGGGAGGAGCCGCGGCAACGGCAAACTTGAAACATTATAAAAATAAGTTAGAGGCACATTACTTTTTTTTTTAAATTGGGTATAACAGAATTTTGAATACTGCTCTACGTTGGATGTATTTAGTAAGCAAGTAAATATTTGCAATTGAGCTGGCGGTTTTGACGAGGGGGGGCTAACGAAATCTTGCCCCGGGCGCCGCCAACAAAGCATGCGATGGCCCTTCTATACAGCCACACCGAGCGAGCGAAGCGAGCAACATCCCCTACATGTTTCAATTGTAATACACCTCAACGGGGATCCGGGGGGGGGGGGGGGGGACTAGACGTGGAGGCGACCAGACCAAAGCGAGCCGGAGCGGCGAGTACTAGATAAAAACCTAACTAATATTATAATCAGCATACATTCAGTAATTCGCAAAATCAGTCTGAATTTTGTGAAATATTATGAAACGAGTGCAATAAAAAATAAACATAATATTTAAACTGAATGATTTAATAATATTTAATAGCTTCGATTGCAGCAAATCAGCAGAATTTGTAGATCTGGGAAAATAGAGGAATTAGTAAGTATATATATATATATATATATATATATATATATATATATATATATATATATATATATATATATATATATATATGCTGAATAACTGAATAGGTATAACAAATACCCAAGAGAAAAAGGAAAACAACAATTTTTCCTATTTTACGGTCTGCCTCATCATACTGAATTACCAAGATACAACCTACCTTCAGCCCTACCTTTGGTAATACTGAAGCAAAAACAAAGGATGAATTCCGTTATTAGAACTCAACTTCATAATTTATGTGCAGATAATGCTTGTCCCAGAATTGAGTGGGAGGCGTAGGAAAAGTTCCGGAAAAACGTATGCCTGGGTGGACCCTCCAACTCCCCAATCGATCCCTCTGTTCCCGAGGGAACGCATTATTTTGAGAGAGGTAATCTCGACCTCTTGTATCATGCATGCCAACGCCCCTCGGCATTTTGACATATAATATGAACGGGGAGTTGAGTTCTGGACACTACACATACGTACGAGTATCATCCTGAATAAAAAATAACACTTTTTATATTTCAAACTTTTATTTTCTCGAGTTAAATACCAATTTATTCAGGAATTATTTTGGTAAACCAGTATTCTTTTAATTGGAATATTAAATTACATCCTCTGTATCATTATTTAAGATTGATACTTTGATGAAGGGTAAGACCACAGGTGATCATTTCTAAGGTATCGATATTCTTCCTAAAATACATAAATAAATTTAAAAGTGCGCGCTAATTTGAATATTGCTATAGTTCTAATGAAATAATAGGCTACATGCATGCTTATTTCGATGATTGGATATAGAAGAATCAGTATATCGTAAACCGAACAAAAGGAATCAAGGTGTTCAAACTCATACGAACTAAAACTAAAAACTAAATGAACTAAATCACTCTCGACGAAGTTGTGGAAACCCATTTCAAAACGAAAGTTAGTGAAAAAACGTTGTCTATTTCCACGAAAAATAAATAGTCACAATATTAAATCGATTTCCACGGTTAGGTGACCATCAGTAACGAACAATAACTGAAGACCCATTAGAAAGGACACCGTTTTTATAGTCACAGGTGAAGGGAGATTGAATCCCATTAGTCAAGAGAAAGGAAAGGGGCAGGAGGTACAACCAATTAAGTTCAAACAAAGTGAAGGGGGATTATAGCTAATCAGATGAAGTGAAAGGGAGGAAAATAACTAAATATGGTATCAACAGTGTGAAAGGATAATCCATTGTTTTATAGAAATAGAACTATCGGTGGTGGAATAATTGAGGTGTATCCTCATTTAAACATTTACCAGATCTGTCACTTTTGATAAGTTTTCAAGTACATTCAACATACCTCCCTTTGGCCAAAAATGAAGTGAGATGAAATGAGTCTACTGGTAAGTATAGATATGTCGATGATATTATCATTCTATGGAAGGGCACAGAAAGACAACTAAATTCTTTTCACGAAAAAAAAAAAAATCAATAAATTAGACCCCTTTATCAAATTTACCCTCGAATTTGGCGGAAATAAACTCCATTTTTTAGATCTGTCTATCTCTTTGGTAAACGATGTGACAGTTACCGTCAGATCCAAGAGAATGCGCGTCTATCCGCCGCATTGAACGCATCATTCTCGAGTTCTTGAAATGCTGTGGTTGGCGATAGATGAGGATCCGAGAACTGGAAAATCATCTTTTCCGAACATAGCACATACGCTATTAGTACGAGTTGTATCTTTTATGGTACTGTCACAATCCCATCTCTCTATGTATTGCGGATTTAGGCCCCATTGCACCTCTGGGGGCGACCTAAGTCTGTCACATGGTAGCAGAGCGTGGTTAGGAATGTGTTCGGCTGACGCCTAGCAATCCCATCCACTATTTTTGTGGGCGTTAATGTTTCAGAAGAAACATGGCCCGGGTTTCCAGAAGGAATACTCATTATAATCCCTTGGAAACATAAATAATTTCATTGGTTCTCGACTTTTTATTTCTCAATATTTCCCCTCATATTATTTCGATTTTTCATACTTAATTTCTTCCAAGGGCATTGTTCCCAAACCCAGGGCATCGTTCCCTATTTCATAAGTCCCCAAAGTGTGCACCTTCCACTGTAAGTCTCCAAAGTTGAGCAAGTTATTATTCCCAGGGCATAGTTTCCATTTTCATAAGTCCCCAAAGTGGGCACCTTCCACTGTTAGTCTCCAAAGTTGAGCAAGTTATATTATTCCCGATTGTTCCAATCATTAATTGGCTATCCAACCTGTTTTTATTTTCTCTTTTCTTCAATCGCCAATGCAGTTATTTATTAGTGAGCATCAGTTCTCAACCAGTAAGTGTGACAGTTACCGTCAGATCCAAGAGAATGGGCGTCTATCTGTCACTCACGCTCCGGGTTGAACGCATCATTATCGAGTTCTTGGAATGCTGTGGTTGGCGATAGATGAGGATCCGAGAACCGGAAAACCACCTTCTCCAAACATAGCACATACGCTATTAGTACGCTATTGCTATTATTGTATCTTTTATGGTACTGTCACACTCCCCTCTCTCCATGTAGCGCGGATTTAGGCCCGATTGCACCTCTGGGGGCGACCGGTTCGTGATAATGAAAAGCATGATTTTTCAATTTATTGAAAAGATACGGCGATATACATAGTACTTCAAATCCATAAGCATGCAGCCTTCCATAGTCTGCATCCGTCCATAGCCTTCCGAGCACTATCTATTCCAATACGTGAACAACATTTATCAAAAGAAAAAGCCATTATCAAAAGCATAACGGCTAGTAACGGGGGAGATTTCGTTGATACCATGTGGCATTAGGTTCTTAGGAAAAAGAGTGGAGATAAAGTTTCCAATCTGGCTAGGGAAGATGTAAATTTGAAAGAAAGCAATGGATAAGTATAGCTTATTATGGGAAAATGTCTGATAAAATCGGAAAAATTCCATCGTCGAGAGGTTACAAAGTAGGTTTTAAAACTAAAAATAGCCTTAAAGCATTACTAGGATCCGTTAAGGACAAAGTCAATGTTCAGGATAAAAAGTGGGGTTTTTAAGCTACTTGTGGCTACGAAATTTTGAGGTCAAACTGGTAGGAAATTCAGGGAAAGAATCAGGAGGATTTCAGGGAAAATAAGGGTGAGTCTACATTTGCGAAACATCTTAAGGAATCCAATCATAGTTACAATTTTGATTTGACAGATAGACGGTTCATGGATTTCCTTCATTTTGTCTAAAGGGAGGTATGTTGAATGTACTTGAAAAATTCGAAATGATCAGAAGTGGTAGGTCTGGTAAAGGTTTAAATGAGGATATACCTCAATATATTTCACCTCTGATAAGTCCATTTCTATAAAGCTTGGAATTATCCCTTCAAATTATTGAAACCAGCCATTCTTCCCCCCTTTCACTTCATCTGATTAGCTATAATCCCCCTTCACTTTGTTTGCACTTAATTGCTTGCCCCTTTCCTTTCTCTTGACCGATGGGATTCAATCTCCCTTCACCTGTGACTATAAAAGCTGTGTCCTTTCTAATGTGTCTTCAGTTATTGTTTGTTACTGATGATGACCTAACGGTGGAAATCGATTTAACATTGTAACTCTTTATTTTTCGTGGAAATAGACAATGTTTTTTCGCTAACTTCCGTTTTGGTTCAAACTCAATCTCAACCGAGCGAGTTTCACTATCCCCTCATTAAGTCCAAGTATAGAATGCAATACACTTATTGCCTCAAAAAGCATAGAATTTTGTGAAACCTTAACTTGGTGCATCTCAAAAGAGGAACAGTAGGGTGATAACTACATTCCACATTTTATAAATGAATCAAAAACAAAGAGGCTTGAAACCCAAAGTATGATCAGGCCTAGTATATTCACTACCAAGGTGTCAACAAATTTCTCTTGCTATTACTTTCACATATTTACCACCTCGAATAGTAATTACTGTGGTGTGATCTGAAGGTTTCCCAAAAGTGAATACTATCTCAGACAAGTGTGAGATTTTGGTGTTTTACACACAATGGTCGGTTACTGTTCGCCCTTTCTTAGACTCATCAGGTTTTTTCACAGAGTTATTTCCCACGGTCAGAGCTCTCTTGAACCACTGCAATGCTCTGTGATTATGAAACATTTCCTCTAATTGATGACAGTCAGTTCCAGATTAAAGAAGAATATTAACAGGGAATTAGCACACATAATTAGGTAGTGCACTAAGCTTTGCTTTGCGTGTCTTGCTAAAGAAAAGGAAGAAAATTAAAGGACATTCCTACGTAGTCCTTCGCGTGTTCATAAAGCTAGGCGTGCCATTAGCACCGGATGCCAAGAATGATATGTTGTGAATCTATAGTTCTGTTATTTTCCCAGAAATTGGCTATCAATATTTCTGTCTTCAATCAGTTTATATATGAATGGATAAATAACGATCCTTGAACAATTGTACGAAATTCATTTTTAAGGTCTGATAAAATGTCACGTTATTTGCTTGAGATAAGATAGTTCTGCAATAGAAGTTACCGCTCAGCAAACAGGAGTCCTACAGAAATTGAAAATGTTGCTAACAAATAATGACTGAAGAATTAGTGTTCAAGATACGAATATCTATGCCTGATTAATAGTTTCTCAGAAGAAAAAATTGAAATAATTTAATTGGAATATGTTAATTAGGTAATGCTGTTAACAGAAAACTCAAAATTTATAAATGTATGGCCTCCACCAGCCGAATATCAGCACTATATATTAAGAATTTTGTGAACATTAGAATTATTTTCCAACAAATTAATCGATTTTTTTTCCATTCTTCTAAAAATATATTTCCTAATTTAATTTATTCGTGGTATTCAAAATTGAAATTCGATTTTTCCGAAATCTGGAACCGGCGCCTCTATGTAATTGATCAATTTCCATCTTGTTTCGTTCTGTATTAAAAATTCACTTATCCATTGGATATGACCATGTCTTCTATCTCGATATACCCAGTCCAGAAGCCTGGGACGAAAACGATCAGTTATTTGACCACAAGGTGCAAGGTACATTATGAATAGTATAACTAGTAGAGAGTGTATATCACCCACTCTGCCAACTCGAACAGCTCGGATTAACCTGTGGGATTAATCCAAAGTTGAGCCCAAACCCCGCCAAATCGAGTTGTGTCTTCTAAACTAGGTGTTATGGAGATACAAAAAAACCTACTCTTCCATCCATACCAATTTGGGTTCGCTAAGCAGACAAATTTCAAAATTTGACTTAAAAAAATTCAAAATCGAGTTATTTTATCCCGATTGACTCTTGTGTCATCGAAAACTAGGTGCTATGGAGGTACAAAAACCCACTCTCCCAGTAATTTCAAGACGATTTAGCCTAACACAAGAAACTAAAATTTCCACTTCTATTTTCCCATCAATCCTTGAACAAATTGAAAAACTTTTTTTTAATTGGTGTAACGAAAACAAAATTGCAGAGTTTAGACCATGAGCGGATGTGCTAGGCATAAATGATTAATGATATTAGTTTGTAACTAACGTTAAATTATACATCAAAGATATTAGATATCAAAGATCTCACGAGAAATAAGTGTGAAGTATAGCCAATTCGAAATGTAATACATAAAATTTGTTAATATAACTCATTTTTCATTTCTGCCGAAGATTATCATACCCGTTTCTTATAAATGAGGTTAGTCAAACTACTAGTTGGGTGTCAGCCACATTGGTATATTCAGTTATAGTTATGAACTCATCTAGGTATTTTGAAAGGGACGCACGTACCATTATCACCGTTTTTGGTTTCTATGAATCCATGAACATGCAGCTAGTCCTTGGTGATGAGCATCAAATTTGACTACATTTCGCTTACGATAATAAAAACATACAAATTTCTCATTCGCATCTTTATTGTAGGTTTGGTTGTAACTTTTCAGTTACTTGTGAAGAAGCCAATGTATTTTGTACTTATGGTATTTTCTCGAGAGTTTGAAAGGTATTACTTTTATAATTTTATTAAAATATGCTCTATAATCACAACCTGTCAGGCAATGCACGACGTCAATGCACGTGACAGAGTTGGCCCTTGATTGCTGTTATATTCCGGATATTCAAAAATCGTCTATTGTTCCTGCAATACGAGCATATTTCTATCCAAACATTGATCTCTTGATTCAAAATTTGGACATTCCCAATGCTGATAATAAATACTTTAGTGCCTGCAGAGCTAACTACAACATTAACCAACCATTTCGCACCATGATTACGTAAAAGACCATTCGAGAATCAGCTTCTAGATGAGTGTCATGTAGCGATAACACAACGTGTCGTTAAACGCGGTTGTTTGAATTTGCAAAATAGTTGTATTCAAACTGGCGAGTTACTTATAAGCTGAAGCCCTCAAAAAATGCAGCATACTCATCCTGTTTCCAATCGTCCACGAAAAAATCAGCCAGAGCTTCGTTGAATTTGTCTCTTCGCAGAGCTTTGAAGAAATCTGGGGATCACGTTTGGCTTGTTCCACTTATGTGGTGTGGTAGATGTCCATCTTCCTCACTTGCACGTGAGGCTTTCACAATATCGTTGACCTAAGGCGTGACGAAATACTCAAAGAGCCCATGGCAGAAGAAGTGACTAACAAATAGTGCACCTGGAATATTTTTATTAACACTGTTTTTTATTCACACTGTTTTTATTTATACTGTTCTATAATAGCAAAATAAAAAAGTTACCGTCTAGCTACATTAAAACTCCTGCTATATGGATGTATGATTATTTATAGCGGTTAGTAATGACGTTGAAAGTCACTGGCAAAACATGCGTTTGAAAACTGGCTTAAATTCCTCTTTGGGTAATACCTTTGCTAAAAAACTTCGTTTGGCAGTACTGAAATTCCTACTAAGCAGCTCGTGTGTACGTCCAATCCCAAAAACTTAACAATGTAAAACATAAGATTGATTATTTTGGTTTATTATTTTCAATAATGAACCTTTTTAATCGACCAAGAAAAAAAATTTTTTAACACCCCTTGAAAATTTGTTTGTTTACGTTTCAAGATGCGTAGACTCCAAAAATCGAATAAAACAAGGCTGCGAATTATTACACAGTGGTTTATTATTTCTGTGTTAGATAGCCGTTCTGCGCAGATCATTGGTCTGTTCCAAGATCCCGCAATTTTTTCGCTTCACAGTAAAGATATTGAAAAAATGGGAAAATGATGCTTGAAATAATTTACGTTACCGCATGCGCAGAATGGAGTAATGATTTGAGAAAATGGAATTAGTAGGGTACAATCTACAGCCTAACCTACCAATTCCCAGAAAATGTAATGAAAATCTGATGAAAACTAGACCTTGTTCCTCGGAGTACACTTTCGCCCATGCGCAGGAACTAATAATGGTGCAATCATGTTGAAATCAACATGGAATAATTAAACCATTGTCCCCCAACTATCCACCGAATTTGAGCGGGATTGAACAACTGAGACGTAAAAAAATTATGCTTGATGGAATTCACGTTTGCCCATGCGCAAAATGGAGTAATGATTTGAGAAGCATGGAATTAATAGTGAATCATTTACAGCCTAACCCGCATATTCCCTGGAAATGTCATGACAATCATAATCATAAACATAATAAATCAAAATAATTAGAAAGTCTGAAGCGGATGGGGGGGGGGGGGTTGTGAAGTAATTGCATCCTTGGTACGGGGGAGTAACAGTCACATGGCCATGTATCCACGAAAAGCATTCCTCTTTGAGAAATACATTTACCAGTTCAATTTCAACAAATTCAACAAATTGCTGTTAAACTTTTAGATCAAATAACAAAGTTCATTTACAAAAGTTGCACCAGTATCAGAGAGAAGGCTTCAAAATTAAGTTTGAGTACGATCATTAGTAATATGTAGTAATGAGGTAAATTTTTAAACCTTTCGACATAGGTAAAAGGTTAGAATTAAAATCGTCACACCCTAATATAATGTTGTCATTTCAAATGGACACATGGACACTGTGGTTCTAGAACTGCAAAAATAATTTAAGTATAAATTTGATCAATGAAGTGAATATAACAAAATCACTAATAGGTTGACCCAAAGATCATAAAATAGATGTTATGTTCGCGTGTATGGCGGGTTAAAAATAGTTTTTGGTCCTTCAATATCATTCATATCGTCGTCAGTAACAAATCGGTTGCTGACACCACGTCATCTAAATGTTCCTATTCTTGAGAAAAACAAGATTGAACAAT
The DNA here is from genome assembly GCA_030762985.1 of Adelphocoris suturalis. Classification (NCBI taxonomy): domain Eukaryota; kingdom Metazoa; phylum Arthropoda; class Insecta; order Hemiptera; family Miridae; genus Adelphocoris; species Adelphocoris suturalis. The sequence continues at coordinate 103,557,638 of CM061042.1, forward strand.
AACAAAAACTACATGCCACGCCACAACTGTGGACGCAATCTTACCATGCAAGATAAAATATGAGTTCAATTTTAGTTTGCAACTTTTCTCCCGATATTGAGTTCATTTTTCCCTAACAAAAAGTTCTTTCATGACACGGATGAATAGCATTAACCCAGAGCTGTGATCACCCCACTCTCCCTGATATCATTAAAACGTACGCTTTTAGAGATTGGATGAGGTATTACTGATATTCCCACTCTCTACTGCTTTTCCAATGACAGTACAACATTCCCGGAAAAGTGGTTTTGCCTAGCTCTTTATTGTGTTCATGACCTTAGTACTGTTAATCGAAAAACGTCGGAGGGTAATTCATTTGGCCACCATGTATTAATGATCCAAAGCGGCTTATCCTATTTAGGTATTCATGCTCCTGTAAGAGTGACTAACGACTTTCGCCATGCCATCTCGTGGTTTGCTGGAGATAGCGAGCTTTTCCTAATGCAGTTATCTACCTTGTCAAGGACCTGGTCACGAAACTTCGGGGAAAACCTAATAACTTGTGATGAATATCTGCTTACCATCTAATGAGAACAAACTCTCAATTACGGTAAAAAATGAGATTTCAACGGTGTTTAACCGTTGATACTTGCATCATTAAACTGACTTGAAATCTGTCTGATCTTAGGTTATCATAATTTCCTCACAATTTTGGAGAATTATTGTTGATTGTGTGCCAAGGATCACTTTTCTTTTCGGGAAAATTAGCGCTCAGAAAAAATTGAAATGAAAATATGAAGTATTATTCCTCACATATCTGCTTACGTAAAAGTATAAATATGTTACAGTTTACAGTCATAATTCGTAATATTGTACTTAATGGCGTGTAAGCAACAAGAGCTGATAGAATCATGGAAATCAGTTGAGAGCAGTACTAAAATAGCATAGCTCATTTCCTCCTCCATCCTGCTTCCCGTATAATTTTCCCTTAAGCCTTTGTTCTTCATCAAAATGGGAGGTCCCCTATGAGTTTCGATGTTCCCAAATCAATACTCCACTCGGCGCATGAGCAAACGTAAATTCCATCATGTTCTCAAGCCCCCGTCGTCCGATCACTCAAATTTGGAGGATAGGTGGAAGAGGTTAATTTGAGCATTCCCTTGCAATTTCAACTTAATCCTATCAATAGTAGCTACTGCACATGCAATAATTTCAACAGTTTTCATCTGATTTTGATGAAAATTTCAGGGAATGTGCGGGGTATGCTGTAAATGGTCCATTATTAATTCCATTATTCTCAAATCATTACTTCATTAGGGGAGGTCCCCTATGAGTTTCGATGTTCCCAAATCAATACTCCACTCGGCGCATGCGCAAACGTAACTTCCTTCAAGCATCATTTTCTTGAGCCCTAGTCGTACAATCCTGCTCAAATTCGATGCATAGTTGGAGGACAATTGTTTAATAATTATTCCTTGTTAATTTCAACATGATTGCATCATTATTAGCTCCTGTACATGCGCGAAACAAGGACAAGGTCAAGTTTTCGTCTGATTTTGATTACATTTTCTGGGAATTTGTGGGTTAAGCTGTAGATTGTTCCCTACCAATTTAATTTTTCTCAAATCATTACTCCATTCTGCGCATGCGCTAACGTACTGTAAAAATGTGAACCCTTTTCGGAGGCACAATGCGCCATGTTCTGATCATTTTTTATTACATACGGGGTTTAATAATATAGACCAACTGTCTAGGTAGAAGGGCTATCAACACAGAAATAATAAACCATTGTGTAATAATTTGCAGCATTTGTTTTGTAAAATCAACATTTCCACCATCGTTTTGCGTTTCATAGCTTCCTGATCAATTAGTTCCCTGTCTGTCTGCCTGATTTCTGTCAGTCTGTCTGTCTACCTGTCTGTGGTAATTCTTTGTCACGCCCAAAACTAGTCTAAATTTCAGACTGATGAAATTTTCAGGGATAGTGCGGATTCGCTCTCAGACGGTCACCTATAGCTTTCATGAATCGATCGCTTGCTCAAATGTGAATTTCTTAAAACGTTGACTACTATCTATCGGTCGGATTTTGTTGAACTGTAGGGGGTAGTCTGATTTATGTTACAGGTTTATGCTATGAAAATTATATTACGATTGGTTGAATAATAACTACTGCATATGCTAAAAACTTTAACTGATTGACCCATGGAAAACTCCGAGACTAATTGACCTATTTTTATGAGAGTATCAGGGATTATGAGTGTTAGCTCCTGGATGATTTTCTATAAAGTTCATTACTACTGGAGTAATAGTACTTTTTGAGCTTGCGTAAACGTGGATATCTTATCAAACGTCGATTTCTCACATCTATTGGTCCGATTTCTTTCAAACTCGGGAGGTAGTTGGGAATATATATTCGAGGAATAACCTTTAAGAATCATATCACGATTGGTTGAGAAATAAATATTGCACATCCTCAAAACTAAAATTGATTGAAACGGGCAAAACTCTGAGACTAATGGACCGTTTTTCTGAACGTTTCATAGAAATAATGATCTATAAATTTCATTGCTGTTGCATTGATAGTAGGTAGTCTGTTCGCATGCAGCAACCTGTATTTCTTATAAAATCAATTTCACGTGATCTATCATTCCAATTTTGTTCATTGTTGAGAATATTTCCAGTATCCAGTATGCCCTATGTATTTTATCTCGATTGTTTGAGCAATAAACATTGTGCATTAACAAAACTATTACCAGTTTACACTCCAAGACTGATGGACCGAACATCATGCATTGCGTTGGTTAATTTATAGATAGTCTCCCACCAATTCCATTAGGTACCATGGTTATAGATATTTTGGATGGTGAGTGCCGTTGGATTGATAGTACAGTATGCGCATGCGCAAAAATTAGTTATAGCCGTATTTTGTTTGTTACCCTATACATACCTTACGTTCTATTTTCATTCAATCATTTTGATTCGTACTAACTTTGTTCCTCAACTAATTCTATACGTCCATGCTACAATAATTGCGGGAGGAAGTATACTTGTGAGACGTTTTCCTCCTTGCTTGGGTGGTCCAACCTTGGCATCAATTCTACTGTGGTCATTGACGAAGCCTTGGCTATTTATGACCTAGTTTCAGAGGGCAAACTCGAAAATGTGCAATTTTATCCCCCTTCTCCAGCCCTTAATTTTGTAAAGCATCTGTTTTGAGGTGGCAGACAAAGATTTTCTCACTCAGAATGTGCTAAATTTTCATGTTATAATCTCAAACCACTTCTTTCCATGAACTATCATTTTTGGCTTCATCTCTAAGGCCCCTCGGGTGGTTGCATTCAATCCATTGAAATGAATTCCATCAAAATCAAACCAAAAACTTTTTTTTTTTTTTTTTTTTTTTTTTAATACATTAATAATGTATAGAGCAATTTCTTCCAGATTGTAATGGTTTACGTCGAAAAATAAACTAACCAAAACGCATTTTTTTCGACTTTTTCCTTAACTCCTTAATTTGAGTGAAATATCTTCAAAAAAAAAAATTTTTTTCCTAATGTTTAAAATCAATTTAAAAGAAATTTTGAAAGGAGAGGTTGTAAAAATAACATTAATAATAACTTGGTTGATTCTAGAAATCCTGTGTTAAATATAATCATTCAGAGGTTAAAACAATGTCACGTTCATTACTCGAACCTTTTATACCATTTTCACACTCTTATATCAACAGAATAAATTTAGTTCGTTTTGGTTCAACCTAATTATCTGGTGATGAAAGCAGATAGGCACTGTTCCACCGAACTAAGAAACAAGCCGTTCTCACCTTGGTGTACTGTTCCCTCTTTCGCCTGCTTAAATACGGATACTAAACCAACATCACGTTGCTGCCACGACACATTGCCGCCCATCAACATGAAGTATACTACAAGTTAGTGTTCTTTCAGGTCCTCTCACTATTCATACCTCGTTTCCAGCTGTAAACTCAACACGTAGTTAAAAGAATATAAATCCAAAAACGCTGCGAATTATTACATAAAGATATATTATTTCTGTATTTAATAGCCCTTCCAAACGGAACACCTGTCTATAATTATTAAACCAAGTCTATTATTCACTAGGTTTCTAAATATATCACCGTAGGTGTTGTAGACACCGACCGAAAGGAAATTAATTAAATTTAATAACACCAACATTTTACCAGTACTTATGTAACACGAGCAACACCAATTGAAAATTAGTTAGGTATATTACAATAAACCAACTTCAGAAGTCCTTCTGCAGGTGACAAAATTTACAATAAATCCGGTTTCGTGAAGTGAAAATTCCATTGGAATTAAATCAGCTGATAAGAGCATCGTAGTTACACGACGGTTTTTGCTATGCTTCACCAGTTAAAATTTGCTCCCAAGTTTTTTTTCTTTTTTTTTTCTGCCAAACATGCCTTTAGGGACAGCAAATTGGTTTACGTACAGCGACCCTGGTGGTTTCATCCGATTCTTTGGGAAAATGTCTATAAATGAGATATTTATAGATGAACCTTTAGAACGATATGCTTTAACAAAATAAAAACTGACATTGTACAAGAATATTATAATGAATGAATGAATTAAGCTGATTGTAGAGCTTAGAAACAACACGTCACTAGGCGTCCTTAGTGGTGGTGTAGTAATTATATTCTTTGCTGCACATTCTCCCCCTCATTATTTCAGAACATAATCCTGAAGACGCGCGGGTGGTTTTCGTTCCCTTAAAGATCTGCTTGGTTCTTAGGTTGAAAGGGGTGCAGGTTTAGGGCATAAACATCTGGTTTCGCCGGACTTCGAGATGTTTGTGTGCTTGGATACGAATTCCGAGGCACTGGTATTCGTTCCCCTTCTTACAGTTGGACTTTGGGTCCATAAGTAGTATTATTGTCTTCTGGGGGTTCTGGATGTCGGGTAATTGAATCGTAGGGGCCAAACAACGAAACTGTAGTATCCTTACCATAGGCTCGCCAGATCAAGGCATAATCTGGATTTGCCTCAATCAGGCCAACTTCTGCCACGAGGGGGCTGTACTTAAAGATTCGAAAGTAACTTTTCATGAGGATTTTTTTTAGGGCTGGCCAACCATGATGGGATAGCACATCCATTTGTTGGTAGACGAGGGTATGGGAACATCCTTTCGTGGGGGGTGCAGTTAATAAAAGTGCATAATATTGAAAGAAATCGCATGCAGGGATTCTGGCAAAACGTCTTCCCATCGAGACGTATTATACCTATCCTGTAATTTTAAAGGCTAACGATATCGTTTCCCATAAGATTCCATTGTACCGTTCAACTGATCCGTTCCTCTCGGGATTGTAGGGGTCCTTGAGCTAATCGCAATACCCTTGCGTGAGGGTAATCATCAGATCCTTCGAGATAAATGTTGCCCCTCTATCAGAATGAATGTACATAGGCAAGAGTTCCAAATATCAAAAATAGGTTGAACGGTTTATTTTCGGATGTCGCAGATGTCATGTCTCTGCAAGCATATGCAATTGGAAATCAGGTATATTTTTCGACGATGTACAAGATGTACTGATTTCCATTGATTGAAGGGACGGGTCCTTTGAAATCTACATTCAATCGCTCAAGTGGTCTAGTTGCCTTGATTAGATGATTTCCCTTCAATTTACAGAAGCGAGGTTTCAATTCCAAGCAGGCAGGGCATCCAGATGTGATACGCTTAATGTCATCGAGGGAGAAAGGCAGATTCTTGGATCTGGTCCAGTGGAACTTCCTTTTGACACAAGGACTTGTGTATTGAATATAGTTCTTCATTATTTATTGTTATTGCCCCTCAAGCTCTAGATAAGGCATCTGCTACTTTATTAAGAGATCCTGGTCAATACGTGATATCAAAACTGAAACAAAACATTTCTAGCCTCCAACGTTGTATATTATCATTCTTGATATTGCTAGAATGCTTGAGGTTGAACATGAAGGATAGAGCCTCTTGGTCAGTTATAAGTTTGAAGTGTCGATTGGTAAGAAAATGTCTCCACTTCCTTAGACTTTCAATAATTGCCGCTGCTGCCTATAATTGCCGTTGGTGAAGCACTTTTTTTCGATTATACCAGCCTTAAGCAACCTAGAGACTTCATCATTGAATAATTTTGAATCCTCATTTAATGTCGTCGCGATTTGGTGACAATCGGTTGACCGGTTGACATTATCTATACTAATATAATCGTAAGCCGTGTCGCGTAAGTTCCAGTCGGTCATTAAGTTCATCTAGAAGAAAATCATTAAAATGTAGCCTTAATTCTTGAAAAAATTAAATATGAATGTTTGTGGAACTTCAAAATACTTACCATGTTGTTGGGTCAGCAATCAGGTAAATACTCCCCTAAAAAAAGGGGAGAGGGGGGTAAATTTCCCTGTTTTGTCTGTTGGTGGGACAGTCGAATCAGGGATCCCCATTGGGAAAAAACCGAATGGCCAACCCGATACATTCCCTCCTCCACATCCACCACCTCCCCCTTCAGTAAACCTCCACATTCCCTTCAGTAGGTTAAATGCAACACGAAACGGTTCTAGGTGGTGGGGAGTTAATTTCTAATGCTCTCCATGTAAAAGCCCGTGATTACGATAAGATGGGGGAACTTGTTAATACATTTTTAAGAGGCCTTGCTCCCTTTAGTTTTGAGGATTTTTTTAATGCGGCTAAATGTTTTCATTGTTGATCATGTGTGTTTATAGTTACTTGTATTTTATCTTTAGTAATATAGTCAGTATTTTATTTTAGTATTTAGTATTAAAGTATTAGTATTCTAATGTTGTTTATACCTAGTCAGTTTCGGGTTCTTCTCCTCCTGTTATTTGACTCGTAATATATCTATGACAAGGTTTTTTTTTTTTTTCAATAGACTCTTTTAGTAACTAAGTTTTTTATCCCGACAATGGTCTATGCACAATGTCTTTTCGGCAAATAAAAAGTATTTGATTTGATCTGAATCAATAAATGAAACTGAAAAAGAAGCTTGGAACTCATTCAAGAATGTGATATAAAAGATTTGGGAAATAATAAAGACTCTGGCTATAAAAACATCGTTACGAGGATGTTGACTGCATTCAAAGCTCAGCACTATTACATGAGTTTGAATGTACATTTTCTACATTCACATGTAGTCTATTTTCTCGAAAACCTTGGTGACTTTTGTGAGGAACAGAGTGAAAGATTTCATCAAGATGTGAAAGAAAAGAGAGGCATTAACATTTTAACATTAAAATCAATCAAAACATCCCATGCAGCTATTCAAAAAAATTTGCTGGTCTGTGTATCCTTATCATCACTATAAAATACAAAGCGGGGTGAATATTCACTACTGAACTTTTATTGAGCTATTAACCATGGACAACCAATGATGCTGGAAGCATGTTTCGATAAACTTTTGAGTAGAAACCTAACAGAGATTAAACTGTTATTCACTGATGGTCGATTCCGAGAAATCATTATTGAAAATATTGAATCAAAATTTATAAGTTCCTAGACGTATTGGTTGTTACCATACGAATCATTCTCACAACTCATTGAAACATACTTACAACTTATTGGAGTAAATAACATTTAATCTTTTATTAACCCTTTCAAAGAACTGGAATAGGGATACCTAGAATTTTGTAAAAGTCCGCAACTCTGATTCACGAACACACTGAGCTACAAGGCAGTTGGCATGGGTGAGGGCTTGGGAATGGAAGAAGGAATTAGAGCCTGTTCCGGCATCATTCCTCCCTCTCCACCAACTTACTGCAACCCCTCAACCCTTAACGTTTTCTAACCATTAACCCCCTTCCTCTTTTGGAAAGGAAACACAGTTTACACAAATCACTTGGCATTAGACGGACAGCTTACACAAAGAGCTTTTCAGCCCGTATTTCTTCTTGGTAAGGTTGCATGCGTTTGTGCCGAGCTTATTCCTGCAAGATTAAACCTTATCGTTCAAGAGCCAAGCAATTTGTGAAAGTCTCACTCTTATCCTCAAAATCCAGTTGTCGTTTGTTTTTTCAGTCTAGTCTATCGTATGACAGAGTCAATATTGTTTGAAATAAAAGGCATCATCGTTACGAAATGTACATTTCAAGAGAATAAGAGAGAGATAAGAAGGAGTATTAGGGGAGTCATGTTCACATATTCTTGAGAAATAAACAAAAATAAAAACTGGTATTCCCCTATTGAATTCTGCGTGCATAGTTGACAACCCAATGCAAGTCTGTTTGTTTGATTTCCAAATAATAGGTGTCTTGCCAATCATCACCGTAAATCCTGAGGTTGATCTTCTGTCATCTTTGTTTCCTGCCCAGTCTGAGTCTGAATACGCCACCATCGTGTTATCCTCGCTATTGATCACAAATTCGTTTTCCATTGTGCCTTTCAAGTAGCGAAGCACTCTCTTGGCAGCTGTCCAGTGGCTTCTCCCAGGATTCGTCGAAAATTGGCCAAGCTTTGACACTGCATAAGACAAATCAGGTCTTGTGGCTTGCGAGAGATACATCAATTTTCCCACAAGTCTCCTATACGGTACCTTCTCCATATCCTTCTTCTCTTCAGCAGTTGATGGGCAACCAGACTTACTCAGCTCTTGGTACGGATCCAAAGGTGTCAACGCTGGTTTACTTCCCTCCATTCCAAATTCAGTCAAAATTTCTTTGATGTACTTTTGTTGGTTCAGGCTAATCATCCCATCATCTGACCTCTTAACTTCAATTCCCAGTATGTATTTCAAATCCCCCATGTCTTTCATTTCGAAATATTGTCTTAGTAGAGTCTTCAACATTTTCATTGATTCTTCATTGGATGATACCAATATCAAGTCGTCTACATATACCAAAATAATACCGATCCCTGACTTAGTCTTTTTGGTGTAAATACATGGTTCAGCTTTAACTTTTTGCATCCCACCTTCCAGGAGTTTGGAGTTCAGGGTCTCGTACCAGGATCGACCTGATTGTTTTAAACCATACAGGCTCTTCAATAACTTACATACTCTCTGGTCTGACCCGTTCTCTGACAAACCTTCAGGTTGCTTCATGTAAATCTCTTCCTTCAAAGTCCCATTCAAGTATGCAGTCTTCACATCCATCTGGTGAATCAGCCAGTTGTTCTTCACTGCAAGCTTTAATACCAATCTTATTGCAGGCAAACTTATAACAGGGCTGTAAGTCTCGTTGTAGTCAATGCCTTCTCGTTGGGTGAATCCCTGTGCAACCAACCGAGCTTTGTAACGTTCAACTGTTCCATCTGCCAAATACTTGATCCTAAACACCCACTTGCAGCCAACTGCTGATTTGCCTGGCGGTAAGTCAGTAAGTTCCCAAACATTCATTGTTTCAAGTGAGGTCAGTTCTTCTTGAATTGCAGCTGCCCATAGGTCTCGATCTCTTCCAGACATTGCTTCTTTGTACGTCTTCGGGTCACGATTCTCAACTGCTTTCGCACAGAAGTACCTGTCAGGTTTCTTGATTTGGGTTCTGTCTCTCAATTTCATTCCGCTGTTCCCATCTGGATTTTCTCCTGAGTCTTCTGGTTCAAGTTCCCGTACCTCTTCTTCTCCTCCTATAAGTTCATCTTCACCTTCTTCTTGCTCTTCTTCTTCTTCTTCTTCTTCTTCAGAATCTTCTCTTTGGTCTTCCATCACTTCAGCTCCATCATTGGGAATGATTTCTTGTTGATTATGAGTTGGTCCAGGGGGACTCATCATAATTGTTGCCTCATCAGCAACCTCAAGACTTGCATAATCTTCCACCAAACAACTCTTCCTCAAGAAGGGAAATTGATTTTCTTCAAAGATGACATCCCGGCTTACAATAACTTTGCCATTTTTCAGGTCCCACAGTCTGTACCCCTTTGATGCTCCAGCATATCCCAGAAAAACACACTCTGTTGCCCTTTCATCCAATTTTTTTCTCAATTCCGATGGAACATGGACAAACACTTTGCACCCAAATGGCTTCATGTGCTTAACACTGGGTTTGTTTCCGGTCCAGATTCCTTCTGGTGTCCTCCCATTTTCTAATGGGCACCTGTTCTTTACATAGCATGCGGTATTCAGAGCCTCTGCCCAGAAAGATTTGGGAGCATTTGATGCTATCAACATTGCTCTGGTCAAATCTAGCATAGTTCGATTGAACCTCTCTGCCATTCCATTTTGCTGGGGGCTGTACGGGCATGACAGTTGCCGAGCAATGCCACATTTCTCCAACTCTTCCTCAAATGCCTTGTTTATATACTCGCGCCCATTGTCACTTCTTAAACACTTGATTGTTTTGCCCGTTTGATTTTCAGTCATCCATTTGAATTTTCTGAAGCACGGCAGGACTTCATCTTTCGTCTTCATAAAATATACCACAGCTCGTCTTGAAAAGTCATCAATGAATGATACAAAATATCTGAATCTGGATTTGGATTCAACAGGGAGACAGCACACGTCTGAGTGGACCACTTCCAACAACTCAGAAGTTACTAATCGGCTAGCCTTTGGGAATGGCATACGAGCGTTTTTGCCCTTCACACAAGCTTCGCACGTCTCATTTTGCTCTTTCAAAACATCATCATCAAGGCCTCTCACTGATTCTTTCCGGTACATAACTTTTATTAGGTCTTTGTTGATATGCCCTAGCCTTTGATGCCAGCTTTTCCCCTTGACCTGAGTAACACAAGAAATCGGTTTGTTAAATATTTTCAGTGAATACATATTGGCTTCATTTCGTGGGGCTTCAATCACTACCTTGCTCCCACTAAACACCCGACAAGCTCCATTCTGGATAACCACTCGGTATCCTTTTTTCTCTATTGTCGCAATCGACAAAAGCCTGAAATTAAATTCAGGTACATGGTATACCTCCTCGAAACTGATGTCAAACGTGCCATCTGCGGTTTTTGTACTAATCGTCACGACTCCTATTCCTACAATTGTGCAGTTCGTCCTTGACGCTAGAGATACCACTTGTGGGTTCACTAATTTTTCATACTTCGCGAAATCTGATCGATTTGGGGAAAAATGAGTACTTGCCCCGCTGTCCAATAGCCATTCATTGTCTCGAAGAGCACTTGCCACATTCAAGCAAATTACATTCATGGACATATGTGGAGAACTGTCGACAGGCTTTTCGTTCTTTTCGTCTACTACAGTCTTCTTCTTCTGTCTGCAAAACCTTGCGAAATGACCCTCTTTCCCGCAGTTGTAACATTCTAATTTTTGAATGAAGTTCCTGTTGAATGTAGGCCTGAACTCTCGTCGTGTTAGCAACGCATTACTTCATTCCCCTTCCTCTCTTTTCAGCAATTTTCTTTTGAACTCCCCACAAAGGATACTTTCCAATTTTTCTGCTCTGTAGTCAGCGTCATCAAATGTGCAAATCATGCTTACAGTGGTCTCATAGTCTTCAGGTAACCCGTTCAATATGACATTACATACCTGTTCATCATTTATTCTTTCACTACCGGCTTTCACAACATCTGACGCACACGCTAGCACTCGATTGATGTATGTTTCCATATCTTCATTTGGTAACATCTTAGCAGAGTAAAGGATAACGTGTATAGTCAAATCTGATCGATTTTTCGATCATCAATAACAGCCTTCAATGCAAAGTTGCTGATATGAGTGAGAAACCAGAAACCGATTGCGAAACTCGGTTTATTATGAAAAAACGTTGCAAATATTACCAAAGTGGTTCAATAGTTTTCTCTATTGATGAACTTTCATACTGTTCATCATTGTTCTTACTTAATCAATATATTTATAACAAGCCAATAGTTTTTCAAAATGTAAATGTCCCTATTGATCTCGAGGCAACATCTTTCACAATCATGATTATTTATGGCTACAGTTGTGAAGTTCACCGACTTTCAGTTTAATAAAGGATACTAAAATATAATTTAAACCTCCAATCGACATCTTTGAAGGGCAGGTTGTTTCTTAAACTACGGATATATATTTTTACCTCCGTTATTTGAAGGGTTAAAAAACCTCATAATTTTTTACAAGGAATTCAATCAGCATCTTTTTTTTCACGAGAACTCCCTTTTCATTGCAGATTCGGAATCTATGTCCAGTTTCATGAAGAAATATTCCTCACTCGATTATTTGAGAGGGCACAAACGGGCGCGATTCCTGTCTAAAAGTGCAAAAATTGTGAAATACTGAGTTTTTATATTTTGTATGATTTTGATTGCCTCATGTAATACATGATCATGGGGTATTTTTTATACTTAATCATGAATTGATGTTAATTTAATAATATTTGCAATATCAACTTGGAAAAATACCGAAAAAAAGCTGCATTAAAGTACGAGTTGTGCTGTTTGGAACTGAGTGAAAAAAGTGCAATTCTGGTCAATTATCTGGTAATTTCCCAAGTTTGTGTTCACGAGGGGTTATGTTGTAGAAAAAATGTGTGTAGGGGTTATGTGTAGAAAAAAGGAAAAAAAGGTCGTTAGATTGAGAATCGTGAAGTCTTTTTTAGAGTCAGGAGTATGTTGGATTACAATGAGCGTAACCCACGCTGTCAATTTACCACAGTAGGAGAGGATTTTCACTTACCGAACTACCCCAACCAGCTGCTAATTTCTATGCAATTTTTCCTACGATAAATTTGGACCGGAACCTCCCCCAACGTGCCAGTGTAGTCCATGATTGCAATCAGTGAAGTGAAGGAAGACAACGTGGCTCCCCATAAAATCGTTCCCCTTCCAATGTCCCGTTTGATACCATGTTCATTGGTGTACTAATATTCTTTCTGATTGAGGTCTGGCTTTAATCTTTAAATTAAATATAAATAAATTAATTAATAAAAAGTACAATGGTAGAAATGAGACGTAGGGGGAAAATGTTGATCCCAGAAAAATAAATTAGAAGATGAATACTGTCTTTCAAAATGTAAAAATTGAAAGGGAAAAATGGGATATTATTGAGAATCAGGTGGAGATGATTGGAATTTCAATAAATAGGTACCTACTTCTCAAGGGTGGAATGAGATACAGCCAGTGATATCTGAATACCCGCCTTTATCCAAACACCCGAATTTGAGTTCACGTCATTGTCATGCATTCCAGGTTAATTGGAAAAAAGCAATGGAGTGTAGTTAGATTTTAAGGGTAAACCCAAATAAATTGAAATTAAAAAACATAGTATTTGGAAATTGAATGAATTATCATTGTTATTCTTGTACATTTCTTCATTTCTATGTTCTGTTTGTTGAACATAAGAGTATCTGAATTCCCTTGCCGTCCAAATGTTGATTCCTAACCGGAGATGGTTCAACACGTAATTGTTGTGCCCGACTTACATAAAAAGTAGTTTTCCTTCTTAGTAAGTAACCTTCCTAATTGGGAAAAATCCTGAAGTTCAGGTAGCTCAAGTACATCCCAACGGAGATGGTTCAACACGTAATTGTTGTGCCCGACTTACGTAAAAAGTAGTTTTCCTTCTTAGTAAGTAACCTAAAAGTAGAACCTTCTTATATGACTTGGGATTTTTCATGCGTTTACGTTACAGAAATACTATACCAAGAGGTTTATATAACCATTGGGAAAAATCCTGAAGTTCAGGTAGCTCAAGTACATCCCAACAAAAGGTGTTTTTTTTCTTCTTTTTTTCAAGAATGGTGTTTTTGGATTTTTTGCTGTTGCTTACAAGAGGAAAATAAGTATGGTCTATAATTAATCCAATAAAAATAGGTAACATTTTATTTTTTTAATTGTTTAAAAATAACATAAAAAAATTATTGCACATAAAAAAATATTATAATACAAAAATTATTCCTAAAAAGTATTCATCTATGCGATGAAAAATGCTGTACAAAACGGTCATTGGCACAATATGTTCAAGATTCACTTTCTCCTAGAAATTAAATTAATTCACTATGGTAATCTTGCGAGTTGCGGAATGAGTTAGGTGGTTTATACAACAGATTATCAGCGCTTTGGTTGGACGAGGTAGTAGTTCTGTCTGGAGGAGGCGGGGGCGTAGAGTGGTGGAACTGTCGACGAAGGGTATACGAGCTCTTGCTCTGGAGCAGCTGTAGAGCTGGCAGCATAGAAATCAGGGGCAGGAGTAGAGCTTACCCCGTAGTACTCTGGTGCAGGAGACGAACTGATGAAATACGCCTGTGATACCTCTGGAGCGGGAGACGAAGGGCTCAGATGATGGTATGCTTTCTTGAATGGGCGGGGTGTCGAATGTGAATACGTGAGGGCGACTGGCGCGGACGTAGATTGAACATACTGAAGCGCAGCTGGGTGACCAGGAAAGATTTGTTGGGGAGACGCTGGTGGTTCCTCTGTTGGACCTTCGTGAATCGGAGTATATGATTTTTGCCTGAAAAATAAAAATATAAGAATAAATAATATCGGCCATAAAATGCAGCTGCTTTAATACAAACTGCCACTAAACTTTATTCAAATCTTGTAAGGTCAGATATTTACAACACTAAATTTGAATACCTAACTAAGGCTCTCTTTTTATTATTCTCGCCCTCAGGTCTTTCTATATACTGGAGTTCATCACAAATTTTCGATGTTGAACCCAACTCAGTACTGCCACCAGCAGCAAACATCCTGAATGCGCGATGGAACCATAAAACGCTAAAATGTAACGTAAGATCAAATATAGAGCTCAATATTGAGATCAAAATTAAATCGCTAAGACTTCGGTCTTGCGTGAAAGAATCTTCAGGGTTGGAAGCATGTCGAATCATTGGAGACTCTCACCAAGATGGAAATAAAACCAAGTAGTTACCTATTGGAGCGTGAGATTGATAGGTTTTTAAAATATGAAGCATCAATGATTGGCAGCAAGAGATTACCAGCTCAAAACCGTTAAAGCATCTCTAAAAACACTGGTTACAAAGCAAGAACTAAAATCCAACTTATTAACCCATCCTTATGACGCAATTTACCGTGAAATCCCAGCAATTGTTAGAGAACAGATCCATTGAGAAGCAATTCTCGCATTTCCAAGGTTTCAATAAACAATTGCAAAGAGATGCGCCGAGATATGTAACAAAGTAGAACTTTGAGCCAACATTGGCCTCCTCCCAAACTTACCCTGTCGGCTCAAACCTGAGTCGCCTGATGCCAAATATGTAACGGTAGATCGGTTCTATGTAAGTTAGAACGAGGCGTCAAAATGTATATTTTCGGACTTTCTTTTGTGCTTTTCTCTCTCATCTCACCTAATTTTTTCGCCCATCTACTTAATTTTACCAGTTACCCTCAGCCAATTTGAAGAAATTTGAAACATAAGCTACATTTGACAAGACAAAACGCCGCTACGACCAAGTCCTGATCAGCTGAGGGAATTCAGTTTCCTCCCGTTCACCCTAGGAAGTTGAAATTCGGTAGCGAGACTCCCTAAGACATCAACATACTAATAAACTCAGGGGCTCTGTCCTGGTCAGCTGAGTGAACTGAATTCTCTCTGATCAGCTATGTGAGCTTAATTCTCTCTTGTTCACCCTAGAAAATATAAATTAACAACAAAAGTTTAATAAAATGACTGACTCCATCCTGGACAGTCCGTACATTCCAACCTTTTCCTTCTATACCACTAAAGATGTGTGATATTCCCCCAAAAAGATGCTCCGAGTACAAAAGATGCAGGGCCGAAAAATGCGTGGAATCATCAATTTTTTG
This sequence comes from Adelphocoris suturalis, assembly GCA_030762985.1. Lineage (NCBI taxonomy): Eukaryota > Metazoa > Arthropoda > Insecta > Hemiptera > Miridae > Adelphocoris > Adelphocoris suturalis. The sequence continues at coordinate 103,573,274 of CM061042.1, forward strand.
CCAAACCAATAGTCGGATTCTCTCACTCAGTGCATTTATCACTGCACATTAATTGTTTGACAGTAGTTGGACAGCTCTCGATTTACCTAACCGTATTATGTTAACCACTGCGAAGTGCGTGGCCAACTATCTGAGGTATCAGCGTGGTTGTCTGAGTAAGTGTTTCCATACAAGTAAGTGATCCTTCTTAGTCATTTTTCTAAAAATGATTACAAACCACTATTAGACTGGGTAGTGAAGACGTAAAAGTCTCAATATCTTGCAGACTTGTATGCAAGAATTTCGGCATTTACCATCTTGCAAAAAATTTTATATTCATTTTTAAGTACAACCAATGAGTCACTATGGAAGTGTAACTCCCTTACTTTTCATATTAGGCAAATCGTTCACCACTTTTTGGAATGCTCACATTTTGTCACAACATCTCATGATCTCTAAGCCTTTGTAGCGTCAAGGAAAGCTGATTTATTACGCTAAGTCATGAACTGGTATTGCTAAGTAACCATAGTGAACTAATAATGCGACAAGAAGGCACTACATAGTAGGTACTATTGAGTAGTAGGTTCTTGTAAGAAGAAGATACTAGATGATGCATAGAACTCTGATCAGCTGATTGGCTCCTAAAGATGATTTAGTTCTATGGTATTTTATCTCTGAAGCTGACATTTGAAGCAGGGCCTAATATGAGACAGGCAGCATTTTTTGAAGCTACTTCCATTCTACTGTGAATTTCGTTTTCTGCAAATTATATCATACAATGGCATTTTCGTTTCGTATACTTCTGACTAATGCAGAACTAGAGTGGGCTGTAAAGAGCGCTATATTTATCCACACTAACAAACTCGGGTCACATCCCCATATAATTTATAATTGAAATGTACTATTATTCAACATTAGGAATATATTTTCAGTATCGGAGAGATGAGTGAGTCCACTACCACACAACTGGGGAAAATCGTTCAAGCCGTTGAAGAAGCGTCTCAAGCGTCTCACTCACAAACGCAGTCAAAAGAGTGAGAGAATCCGACTTCTGGCTTGGCCAAAATTGATGATTTCATGGAGTCTGTGGCTTGGCATCTTTTGTGCGCGAAGCGTCTTTTTGGGGGGTTATTACTTTTGCTTCAAGTATTCACTGGTGAATCTTATTATTGTCATCAACAACGTCGAGTGGAGACGACACACAACATTCAAAGAACTCAAAGTGTCAGAAGTAGGATAAAAATTTGAATGCTATTTTGACGTAAACGGAGATCTCGGCAACAATGACACTTTATTTGTTTCGGACCTTTCTACCTCAGCATGTTAACATTATGTAGGTATTTTAATATAAACTTAATACACTTATAACATATCGATTCACATATACTAAAAAATAGTCTCACTAAAGTCCACCAGTCCTCACCACTATGACAAGAGGATACTTACTACCTCTCCACTATAAACAAGTTATTCGAACTTTTTAACTTCCAGATAGCATTCCAAACGACATTTCAATCGAAAATGTAACCAATAACTCAATTTATCATGCTTGTAGTGATTTGAAAGGAAATAATGGGCCAAACAATAAACCAATCAATGAACAATTAGCATCTAGTATGAGTTGTAAATTATCTGAATAACATTCTTGTTATATTTTCTCTCATTAGTTTTTGGACAAAAATTAAAGTTGAGAAACAAATAGCTTTTAGCGAATTTTCGTATTAGCAAATTAGCGATTTTTTGTATAAAATGAAGCTATAGCAATGGCTTCAAAAAATTTAAAATAAAAATGTTCTCCATCGAAATACGTTTTGAGGCATTCTGAACCGAATCGTAAAGTTTAACGCTTTTTTATATGTACGTATATGTATATATAAATATTTTTGTCATTCCAGACGATAACTCTCCTTAGAATTGAGATTAAAATTCCATTCTTGCGCCAAAAAATCAAGCTTTCCAAACGAAAGTATGAGTTTGTTAGCCAACACTTTTTGATCTCAATAAATTGGTAACATTCAAAATATGTACTAAAAAAATCGCTTAAAATCGTTAAATTAATATTTTTAGCAAAAATTTAGTCAATAAAAGTCAACCAACACTGAATTAGAATCTATCACTATTGAATTTATGCAAAAATATGCAGAAAAATGTACTTAAATTTCGTTAATATTTGCTGAAAAATCGATTAGAAATCTGGGAAATTGCTAAAAATCAAATATCTGTTTAGAATCGTAGAATATTATTCAGAACGAGTTTATTTGCCATACATTTGGTGGCTAACAATTTTTTGCTCTGAAAATGCTCAAATTTCAAAACAATGTTACATAATATAATACTGTAATCTACAAAAAACTTGCTCACACGATCATGCTGCATGACTGGAACTTTTTTCGTATAAAATGAATCTATAGCAATGACGGGAAATTGTAAAATACAAATTTCTGAAGAACTTCTTGATCGAAATCCGTTTTGAGGCATTCTGAAACGAATCCTACAGTTTAACGCTTATTCATATATATATTAATTGCTATGCAATTCTTATTCCGACCCCCAACATTTTTTTTTTTTGTAACGTCCGTAACGAAAAATGTCCGTAACGCGAAGCGCGAGTTCGTGGGTTCGAATCCCAGCCAGGCTTGAAAATTTTTTTATATCCAAATTTTTTTATATCCATTTTTTTCGCATCGTAGGTTCGAATCCCAGCCAGGCTTGAATATTTTTTTATATCCAAATTTTTTTATACTTTAGTTTTTGAGCGTTTTCAGGCTAAGAATTGCATAGCAAATTATCCTCGTTTTCTACACAGTAGAAAAGAGAAAAGATCCGGGGGGTATATATGTGTATATATAACAAGCTTACCAAACGGAAGGATGAGTTCGTTGGCCAGCACTTTTTGAGCACATCAAATTGGTCAAATTTCAAAAAATGTGCTACAAAAAATCACTAAAAATAGCTAAAAACGGCTGAAAATCGTTAAAAATACTTTTTTTCGTAGATCGTTGCTCAAATAAAGTTTATCAACTATAAAATAAAGCATTAAAAAACTTATGTACAAAATTATGCTGAAAAATGTACCTACATTTCATTAAAATTTGCTAAAAAAAATCGACAAAAACTGCAAAAAAGCTAATAATCCGAAACCTCTTTTTTGAATAGCAGGTTATTATTTAAAATACATTTTTTGCCATAAAATTAATAGATAACAATTTCGTTGCACTCAAAAACCTCAAATTTGAAAACAATTCAACATTATACAATACGATAATTTACGAAGTTGTAGGTACCTACGTTCAGTGATGTGTTCGAGCAATTAACCGCGAATGATACCCCGTAGCACCTACTGTAAACGCTCGGTGATTAGTTGGGGCAACCTTGGAATAAGTTTTTCAAACTAACTTCTTTTCCAGAATTCATATAATATTAGTTTACATAGTTTTTTTTTTTTTTTTTTTTTTTTTCACTTTGTGTTTACATGGATCTATCAATACTAAATTTGGGTGACAGAAAATTTTCACGTTTTGGGGTTACCTGTTATGGTGCTAGGGACTAGGAATTTTAATGCTAGCTTTCTTAAATACATTTCTTATAATATATTATCCCTTAAAATTCTATGCTCACCTTGGCTGAAACTGGTAATACGATTTGTAGCTTGGCTTGTACAGTTGTTTCAAAACTGGTTTGTACACTTGTTTGTACTTTATTGTAGGTAATTCATATTGTGGTTCGACGGAGTTCTCAGCGTGGTCGTACCTGCATACAAAGCAATGCATGAGATGAAACGCACTCTTGTGTTAATATTGATTTTGTTTGTTGGCCTTTAAAAACGCGCTGTTCGATTATCCGATAAACAGACAAGGTTTCATATTGAAGTCAACGGAAAATATGGTTTATTCATTCTGAATTTCCACCGGGTGATGTGATGAAAATGGATTTAACCTCTACATAAGTTTCTGTTTTTTTAAGTCTCGGATTAGATGTGGAAGCTACAGATGCATATATTGCCTTTCTATCCAAAGGGAAGGATGAAGAGAAGTGGGTTATAGAGCCTGTCGTAATTCCCTTTGCTACATAACCTAAATTGAGGATGAGTGTTTTAATATATATTTTAATTGGCCTAAATATAGTAGTAGACTTGTAGGAATTAGCATAATCGTAGCGGTGTATGGTTTTTTTTTAATGAAAGCTATCATATCAATGTTACACATTAATTATTCGTTTATTCGTTTGTACATTTTCTTAATATATCATGGCAACTTGGTACTTTCCTGTATATTATTGTCACAGACAATATTATACAGACAATATTTTCAACACCAATTTTTAATTTGTTAAACATCTCACAAGGATTTAAGATAATATAATTCACCAGAATTTATATTTCTGGTAGGTACTCACCCAGTGCATAGGTACATAATTGTTGTGGCTGAATTTGATGATAAAAATGAACTTGATAATTTATGAACTCCAATTGGACGACGTTGAGTGTGGTCATGTCTTCTGAACAAATAAACCCAAAATGGACGTAAACCCTATATTGCCGGATAAGCTCCGGACAAGTACCGTAGCCTCCTACATAATAGCCAGTTTTTAACCGTTGTTCTAACTGCCGGACATCACGCTCATTCAAAGCATTAATTGCCGAATCCGGAGGCTCGCCGCTCCAATTAATACCAGACTGCGATGGTCTGTTGCAGTAAACTAGTCGCCAGACCGCGAAAGCCCCTACCTAATAATCAAATAACAAATTACCTGGGATGGAAAGTATGGACTCAAGAGAGAAAAATATCGGATGTACAACACTGAGGAGAAGGCGATTGAATGCAAACTGATGAGTGAGGTTTGGAAGGAGAAAGCAAGTTGTCGGTTTGATATGGCTAGACCAGAATGAATTTTGTCTACCGGGCTACCCTTTCCTCTCAGGCTCTGGTCGTCATTTGATATAACTACTAAACTACAAAGTACATAGGTAGGCCACGACAATTCTTGTATGTCTGAAGTCCAAACAAAAAGCATATTGTATTTAATATTTTCTCCGACCTCCAAAGAAATGTTTTGGTAACATTGCCCTCTCTTTTTATACATTACTTTTCGAATTTATTATTTGGTATGTTACTACAATTGTATTATTATTTTCTGTTAGGACCTTTATACACCCCCTTCACAAACGGGCTCTGTAGATACACCAAGACAACCTCACAGTGTCAGGGAGAGTGAGTACGAGGGATGGAGAAGGGGTGGAAGGAGGAGAGGGATGGATGGAGGATGCAAGGGAGGGAGGAAGGGAGAGAGAGAGAGAGATTTAACGTAAATAATTGATTGAAATCGCCGCTGAAAAATTAAATATTTGATTTATAGCATGTTAGATTGTGGATAAATGGGCCACAAATGAGCTGTTATGAATGGGCTACCCCATTGATATAAAACGGCATACGCACTCACCACGATCAGTCAATAAATACATTATTTTCACCAGAGGTACGCACCCATTCATAAATTATAAGGTCTGAATCAAAATGTAGGTGAATAAACCAAGTTCAACATTCGAAGCATAATGGGAAATAAGAAACAATAACAAGGAACAAGACATTGGTCAGACAACACTTTTTATGAATATCCCTTCGCTACCTTACAATAAAGGGACAACTTATTTTGATTATGAACTCTGTCTTAAATGTGGAAGACAAGAACGTACTTTTACAAGATATGATGAACTCTATCAAAGAATAAAAACATTTTGCCAACAGAAATTTTGATCCCGCAATGAAGTTTCCTACAAGCTACATTTCGACTTTCAGCCGAGGGAGCGATTACGAACTTGACTTCTCAATAGTTTGTACAATTTTAGTCTACAATTCATAGAATTCAACGATACTAGTCCACTCCTTTTATAAACATGAATTTAACTTTTAACCGAGTATGAGTTTAAACACTAACTTCAAGGAATAACATAATTAGGTATGTTCTCTAAAATGGATGAATGGAAGAATTCCAATATCTCTAAAACTGTCGTAGCAATACTCTCTGTGGTTAATATCGCTAATTGATCTAGTGGCTTTTCTCTGTATCCCAAAAACTATTTGCATGCGGAAAATGGTCCCAACATAAAATTTTATACCACATGATGAAAGCAACAATAATAAGCATTTAGGTAAATGTTCAGATTTACTAATTTTCTTTGTAACATTCTAATCAAAAATACCACATACAGCGCTTCATTGTCAAGATAAGGAGAAAAAATGTTCCACCCAATTCGATTTGGATTCTACTCAAATGCCCTAAAATGTTTGGGCCGATAGATTTTCGAACCCCCAATTTGTCAGATTTGTGTTTTCCGTCTTATATGCTTATACGCCTATCTATCTTTCGAAATCCACGACATCAGTTGTTTTGAGGATCTTCCGTGATTTAGCCGAGCGACAGAAACCCCCATCTACATAATTACCAACGAAGTGTTACCAGCAAACAAAATTATATTGTCCAACGTAGAAAAATTTAAATCATTTGTAAAAATAAGAAAATACAAAGGACCTAAAATTGAACCTTGTGGGAGACCTGTACCTACTATTGGAATAATATCTATTTTAATCTCCCTTTGAGGTAGGTACCGCCTGAGAACGATTTTCTAGATAGGGAGCAAGAATAGATATTGCTCCTTCCCTGAAACCAACTTCTTCAAAATGAACCATCTACCATTTTATAATGCAATAAACAGTAAAAAGTATATCTGTCACCATAAAATGACGTTATAGAGTAAATATTATCATCAAAATCCTATAAAATCATGATTCACCATAATCAGCTAGTGCTAGTGCATCAATGGTGCACTGTCCGCTCTGAAATCCTTACTGACCATCATGATACAAATTGTTACTTCAAAAAACCCAGGGATTTCTTTCTTCTGGTCTATTGTTTTCGAATTTGCTTTTATCTCCATTATTGAATAGTGGTGAAATTAAAGCGGCTTTTATATTTTACCACTCAGGTAAGATTCAGCCTTTAAAATTAAATTTCATCTCTTATTTCGGCATTTATATTTTCATCAAATCAACATATTGCGGATTGCTTTTCTTTGATAGATCATTAGATACTATCTTCCCACGGATATTTTTAACGATCCTTAAATTCTGGCAGAAAATATCGAATTTAATCTTTTGAATACAAATGACCTATTATTCCAAGAACATGTGGACATACACCTTTTGAGTTGGGATAAATCAAAGTAAAATTTTTGTCAACTGAACTACATTAAATCATTTTTTAGCATCATTTCGCATTGATTACCTGACGTCAGCCTTGTACCCACTGTCGTCTGCTGTGTAACTGACGACCTGAATCCTTCCGTCAGGTAACTTCACTCGATACTCGCCTTTAGTCTGTCCACCATGATGTCCTTGAGAATGAGAAAAATCGTCACCATAGTCACTGTCCTTAACAGCATATGAAAACGCATAGTTCTTTGGTGCCAATATCTGCAATAGGAAATAAGAGACCTAAGTTATTGAGCACAATAGTGGTAATTATCATATAGTTTTATTATCATCATATTGTTATATTTATTATACAGTGTGTTCCGCATAAGATGGCCAGTACTTCAGGGCGTGATTCTGAAGCTCATTTCTGATGGAAAGTTGCTCGTAGAAATGGCTTAGTTTTCGAGAAATTCAATTTTTGAGATTTTTTTCGTGTTTTTGACCTTAAAGGGGGAAATTTGATACAGTATTACGACAGTTGAGATCATTCAATTTTTATTTTAAAAAATGTGTTGAATCCTTTTTTTACTTTCAACGTTGTAGCCCACTTAAAAAAAAAACTTCTTTTTTTTTAACAAATTTTTTTTCGAAACACCTGGAAATTTGAATTTTAAAATTTTAAATTGAATGTAGAACCAATTTCTATGTTTGTACTGAGTACAACGCCGTTTTCAGGATCAAAATCGGATGAAATCTCGAGCCATAGTTTCAAATCAAATCAAATCAAATCTTTATTTACGGAATAATCCATTTTTGTCAATTGTATAGATAAATAAAATAGTCAACAGAAGAAAGTAAAGGTGTCTAAACATATATAAGTAAATCATGTATGTATCATCAAATGATGGCGTTCAAGGAACCAACAGAAATTAGAACAAGTAAAGAAGTTATACAAAGTTATAAAAGTTATAATACAAATTTCAAACAGTTTGTAAGATGATTGATTATTCATGAAAAACATATAACTTATTAATCAGTACAAACGATTTCAGATCAAAGAAATATATCATTTCAGGATATTAGATTTTATGATCGTAGGTGATGTATGAAATAAATCAATTTCCATGTAATTATTAGATTGCATCATGGCCCTATTGAGGGGGCTGTATTTTTGGTAATTAGTTGATAGGGATGTATGTGCAAATGTATATTTATGCCTGGTTTGGTGAATAGGTACATAAAAATTCAAACGCTCTAAAAGTGGGGGAGAATGAACGCGACCACTCACCAACCCGTACAGGAAAATTTGGTCAAAGTATTCTCTTCTTATTGATAGGGGTTGCAAATTATTTATATTATATAGTTGGGTATAGTCATGAGGTTGCCGGGGAATGGAGGTTTTTAATCTAAATTTAGCTAATTTTGATGCACAACGTGGTGGCCGTTTTTGGAACTAGGTATTTCGGGTATGATTGGCCTTGAGGTCGAAAACACGAAAAAAAATCTCAAAAATTGAATTTTTTGAAAACTAAGCATTTTAAAAAAATCTCTAGGAGGAACTTTTGATCAGAAATGAGCTCTAGGATCACGCCCTGAAGTACTGACCATCTTATACGGGACACCCTGTATACAGTGGTAGTTTCATGATGAAAAACCACTACCCTATGATATATAATTCACCTTAGATTTGTAGCCTCTTGGAGTTGCAATTTCTTCTTGAAGTTGTAGGCTTCCGTACGATGGAACTGGTGGAGCCGCCGATTCTTGGATGTACGCAACACGCAATGGAGCGGCGTACTGCGGGGCATTTCCACTTAATATAGAGTTCTGCAGGCTCAAGTCCCCTTGAGATACCTCCTGTGAATGAAACCAGAATGCGTATTTTATAGGTACATAATTTCAAGTAAATTCAACTACTGAGAGAATGCATGTTCAACCGTATTTATAAGGAAGCAGTCCTGATCTAAAAAAAAATAATAATAATAATAAAAAAAGCAGCAAATTATTACACAAAGGTTTATTATTTCTATATACTTGCGCAATTTGCACATTATATATATATATATATATATATATATATATATATATATATATATATATATATATATATATATATATATATATATATATATATATATATATATATATATATAGGGTCCCATAAGTACCCCCCCCCCCACCTCCACCAACCTTTTTTCCACAATTTTTGGGATATCGAAGTGAAACTTGGAGAGCGTTTTTTGGGTGCCTGATACTAATTCTGAGCTAATAAAAATCAGGAAAACATTCCAAAAGTTTCTGAACTACTCAAAGGGGAACTTCGTATTGGGAACTTCGAAAAAAAAAGTTCATTTTTTGTCGGGTGACACCTAATTTTGAAGATTCTTTAGTGCTGAATACTATGGTTAAACCAGAATTGCGATAACTCATTCCGTTTTCTGATTAAAGCTGATGTACTAAAAAGAAGCGCGATTTTTCCAAAGGGTAATACTTTTATAAAAAATCGCACTTCCTCTTAGTTCAACAGCTCTAATCAGAGAACGGAATAAGATATCGAAATTCTGGTTTCACCATCATGTTCAGCACTAAAAAATCATCAAAAGCCTGCGGAGAAGTAGCCACGAACGGAAAGAAAGTAAAAGCTTCCAGGCATGCAGCGTGATCGTATGAGCGAATTTCCTTAAATTCCCTATCCTATTATAAAATGTTAGATTGCATCAAAATTTAAGCGTTTAGTTTCATGCTTTGTCAAAGCTTTTCATTTTAAGGTAGTTCGAACAAAGCTAAAATGTTGTTAGTGATGATCGAAAGTATAGTAGCTGTTTCTCATTTAAATATAATGTACATAATGTCTTGAGCTTTCGCATGGTATGAGAAAATATGTTTCAATTAAAGTCCGTTTTCAATATTAAAAACAGTAATTTAGTGTTATATTAGAGCAGATTTCTGGTCAATAAATGAATGATTACTCTCGGAACGCTCTTCAACCACTACATATTTGCTTGCACGCTTTGACGAAATGAGAAGTGTACTGACTCGGGTGGGCAGTATAGCTTCCTCACATATTGTAATACGGATGTATAGAATCAGTTTAAGAACAAAGTACGAGACGAAATGATTGAATTCAGTTCCACAGTATCCAATACATGTAGATGCATGCTATTATAAGAATTTGGACTTAACAAATTCATGTTTGTCTGTGCGGAAAATTTCTGAAGGTTAACCCACATAATAATTGAGAATTTCATCAAAACGGATTCATTATTCTCGGAGTGTCATCCAAAATTGGTTTTGCGTATGCCCCGCAATATAGTAGTAACCAATAATTCAAGCGAATGCAATAAAATACAAAGGGCATCATCCTGGCTGCAACAACCCCTTGGGTTTGAATGAAATCGGACCAACAGATAATAAGAAATCAACGGTATAAGAAATTAACGTTTGCGCTTGCGCAGAGACTACTATTAATGCGAAGGCAATGAAAGTGATAGGGGATTGTAGAAGCTAGCCCGCATAACACCTGAAAATTTCATCAAAATCGCTCCTATAGAACCGGAGTTTTGCTTGTGTCAATAGATATTAGTTTTACGCATGCTCAATGGTTTTTACACCACCAATCGTGATATAATTTATAGGGAATTTATCTAGAACATATATCCAACTTCCTACTGACTGTGAACGAAATCGAACCAACAGATAATGGGAAATAACTTAATAAGAAATTCACGAATGAGCATGCGTAATGGCAATCATTGTGTTCATGTGCAGGAACCGCTTACCTTGCGATTCTGGTAAGCCTTGCGGATTAACAGTTGATCATAATCAACTAAACAAACAGTTGTCGCATAAATAGTAGTACATTTAAATATGTACGTTAATGCGCACTGATTAGCAAATCATGATGAGAAGGTTACGATGAGTGATGAGGGTTCCTTGTTACGACTGGGTTATTTCCGGTTCAGTTGGGCGAATAAGTTCCAATAATGATAATCGACGAAATGTATTTGTTTCATATAAATACGCTTTCAACTCGTTAGTGACGGTAACATTGTACTGAAAAGCCCACGCTTTTTTTCATTTTTATTTCAGCGAGGAAACGACTCTCGAACAACCCCACACAAGTTTTAAACTTCTTGAAAGGCACTAAACTTATTTTAAGGGTTAGTAGATCAGAAAGTTGTTTGGCCGACATTAATTCAATAACTCTCCTTTGGAATAACTCACTTACGGGAAACCAAAGTTGCTTTAGAATAATCTGGTAGAAGTTATATTATTTAGCACAAAAACTGTAGGTGGCATATTTTCTAAACGAAAATAACAGATCCTTTCGTTTTGACATTTCCTGTTATTTTGGTTCAATATAGGCAGCAAGCCCATACTCAAGAAACATTGTGTCACTTGTGTCAAATCTTAACCTCCAGGTTTTCATTAATCAAAAAGGTATTCGTCGCGATATTAAGAAGTTTTGATCGCAATCATGTTAATTAATTTTAATTCCTCATCCAGAAGTAATTTGAATTTTACTTTACTTTTAGTAAATAATTTGAATTTTACTTCTAACGAACAGAAAGAACCGTGAATTTATAAAAGCCTCTTTAAAACGCGTTTGCCCGAGCCTGCCAAACAGGTGCGCTTCCACTCTGGAGCAAGAGTGTATTTAGGTTTATTTTATTATTTCTTTTTATAGAATTTTATATCTACGATCTATTTTTCCGTTTTACATCATGTAAAAATAGGAACAAATTTCGTCAAAAATGACACAGTGAGACATTTTTACTCCTCCATGGAAATGTCGTTCAGGTATGAAAATGTTCGCTTCTAGTAGACCCGCTATCATGGCATAACATTGAATCATGTATATTTTTCAGGTAATTAAAAGACGAATTCTAGTTGTCTTTAGGGTGATCCTTTCCAAAGTTAAGCACCAAGGGTCGATTAGGAAAGAAACTCTAGTATAAGCAGGAGAGAAGTTTTCTATCGTTCAGGCAGCTGATTAGACTTTCTCGAAATCACTTCCGAAGGTCCCCAAGAGGCTGTGTACCAAATTTCAGCACTCTAAGGAAAGCAGGAGCACCCAGAGCACCCAATTTTTTTTTTTTTTTTTTTTTTTTTTCTGGAAAATTTTCTTGAATTTCATCATAATATGTTAAAAAGTTCCAATCATGCAGCATGATCGTATGATATAATTTTCTTGAATAATTGTATCATATTTATGTTAAACTGTTGTGACATTTGATCATATTGACCCTGATGAAATGGTTGAAATACATTTATTGGGAACAAAACTTGCTCTCAATAATAATCTTTTTTTTTTCTTTTTTTCAAACAAAGCATCTGGAATTAGACAATTACATTGACAGATTTTATCGTTTTTTTAATAAATAATATATTAATGAATTTAATTTAATCAAACTTAAATTGAGTTGAATTAAACGCTCAAATCGCAGGTGGTATTGGTGTCCCTTCTTCGAGGCCTTCTTCCATCGTACTCTCCTTTTCGAACCCCGTATCCTCATTAGTGAATATGATTCTGCTTTTATAACTTTACTGCGAGTCAATAAATTTATATTTTTCAGCAGAATATTACTAAAAGCAAGTTTCTAAACAATTCTATCAGTTAATAAATTTGAGTTTTTCATTTGTCGGCATAATTTTGAACATTCATTTTTTAATGTTCTAGTTCATAGTTGAGAAACTTGTTTGTAGTAATATTCTACTAAAAGAATATAAATTTACTGTTATTAAACCAGAATCATATTCACACTAACGAGAGTACAATGCTTAGGTGACGCACCAATACCACTTGTTCCGGCTCACTTTGCTCGAATCCACGTCCACGTTGAGGTGTATTACAATTGAAACATGTAGGGGATGTTGCTAATGTTTCTATTGGGTTTACTCGTAACTGTGTAGTGTACCTATATGCACATGGGATGCCTGACTACTTTCTTATTACAAAAAATGTGTATAGTATAGTCTAGTGATCTACGCGGGGCATACCTTGATATACAATTTGCTGGGTTTTGATATATAAAACTTACTTGGACATCCCAATGAAAACCGATGCTACCTTTCGGTATTCATTCGGGTACCATGTGGCTCAAATATCTTTGTTAGGGATCATCTGGAACACCCCTATTATGAACTAGGTATCCAGAAGTTGGGTGATTGAATTGTGGATCCTGCGCCAAGGCTCCCTGAAAACGCTGTATTTCGGTACCGAAGTAAGAACGAAATATATAAAGGTGGTTGCAAGATAGAATTGCAGATCGACAAAACGAGTGACTTCTTCAAATATTCCCTTTCTAATTGGAAAAAGTGTGATGCCAACCACGCGAAAGACAGTTTCTATTGGAAATATGATATTTTACCAACCACCCTGTTTTATACCTACCAAAAGTGTTCCATCTTCTTAGTTTTGACGAGATTGAATTCCGCTGCTAGTTTTGAAAACAACTTCGTATGAGTTTATCTTACCAGTGTTATCGCTCTTCACCTCTGATCGAACCACGTGAAGCCTTTCGAAGATCAATTCGTTTCACCTTCGATAGAAGAATGTAGATGTACTCATAGATAAGTCAACCGATTTTCAATGAATTGCATCATTGAACATTATCAGCCGTTGTGGATGCGGCGTGAACGGTTTTCCAAACTCTTAGATTTCACAATTTTTGTCTGATTTTTATGGCGTTTTCATTAATTAAACAGGTTCTGCTCTAAACATCCACCTGTAAAAGCAACTACGGCATACCTACCCATGGCACCTTGGAAATATGCTATTAAAACGTCAATTTCTCGGGATCAATAATCTGCTTTGTTTACATATGAAGAATAGTGGAGTATTGAAAGCCGAATAATTCTCCACGCACGAATTGTTAATAATGGGCTACTAAAAAATTTATTTTTAATAGGGACCCCCTTTTTTTCTTTTTTTTATTACAAATTCGAATTATACGTAAATTTTCACGAAGAAATGAGCCATCACAGTGCGCGCAAACGGGCGCGATTCCGCTCTAAAAGTACGCAATTCCGCTCTAAAAGTGCAATGCTGAATACTCTGAGTTTAGATACTCAATTGCCACTTGTAATACATGATTTTGGAGTTTTTTTTCGTTCTGAACCTTCTAATGATGTTAATTTATTTATATTTACAAGTCCAACATGGGAAAAAACCGAAGAACCTTCATTTTAGTACGCTTCGAAAAAATGTGTAACATATATATATGTATATGAGAGAATGTTAAACTCTAGAATTCGTTTGCGAATGTCTCAAGACGGATTTCAATAAACAAAATTTTCAAAAAATTTGATCTTAAAATTTTTGGAGCCATTGCAATAGCTTCATTTTCCTCGAAAATATGCTGAAAAATTATTGGCCTATAGAAAGAAGATGTGATTGAAGATACAACATCCAATGATTACAATTCTATACCGGCTCCAATCAAACATCTTTAATGTCGTAATGTAATTTTTACTTAATTGGTTCAATTCCAGTCCGATTCAGGCAGTTCTGAATTTCGGAAAATGATCAAAGAGATAATCCACTTTTTTTTAAGTGTTCATCATCCTCCTATGTTCTTTATTCCCTTCACCTCGCAACCAACCATAATAGTTTTCCCAAGAAAAACGTGGTAGTTTCAGCACAAATATTGTTAAATCAACGATATTCACTACTTACATTTATTTGATTACTGGGGATGTTGAGTGGATGTCTAATGGATGCTGGCTTCAGTTTTGCTGTTGGTTCGGGAGGCTGAGTACGTGCAGCTTCAGGAACTTTTGGAAATTGAATGGGAGCGCCGCTGGATGGCTCACCCCTCGTTGGTGGCCTTTCGAAAAATTGGTACGGATGAGGGAGTGAACTTATGTCTTGTGGCAACTAGAAATAAATCGTATTTGAATAATATTTCATAAAATTTCTTCCTGATAATCACAGTTATGCAAGTATGAATTTTAAGACTTACGCTACCACCATAAAACTCGCATAAAACATAGATACATGCGTATGTTTCCCCAATGGAATATTATATTAAAAACATAATGTTATTGAGAAACGTCTGCCAAGTTTTGTGGGCTGTATAGCTTTCCTACTGATTGTAACTTGCATTTAAGTACAGGGTGGATTCAGCTAAATGTTATTTTTTATTGGGTTAAAAAAACGCTGCAAATTATTACACAATGGTTTATCATTTCAGTGCTAGATAGCCCTACTACGCAGATCATTGGTCTATAATTATTAAACCCCGTACGTGATATTTGATCAGAATATGGTGCATCGTGCTTCCGAGAAGGTTTCACACTTTTACAGTTCCAAGACTCCGCAATTTTACGCTTGACAGTAAAAATGAACAAAAAAATATCTCAATTTCATTTTTCTAAAATCATCAATCGATTCTGCGCATGCGCTAACGTCAATTATTCAAGCATCGTTTTCCCGTTTCCTAAATGACTGATTTCGAAGTTTTACCTTACCTACATCTTGAATGAATATATTCTGCTATAGAATTTTAAATGATTATTAAAAATATTTCAATGATCTATACATTGATGTTATTTCCATTTGGTAGGTACCTACTTACTTAAATATCGTTATACTAAAATCAGAGATTCTATTAAAATGTAGATGTTTTAATTAATTGCATTAAGTAATTTTTCCTCTGAAGGAGCCTATATATCTCCGTTGACATATTGATGTCTTCCCTACGGATCTGCAATTTGAAAAATACATTCTTTGTAAGATCAAGAATTCAATATCAGTGCACAATGATTAGCTTTGAGGCCTCTGAGCCTGATGCAATGATGAATGATAATATACTCGTATAATGATAATGAATGATGCCTAATGGCGCTGAAATCTGGAATGCAGTCCTTTTTTGGAGATTCGGAATACAATTACAAAGTATGGAAGGAATAAGATCAGCTTAGGAACCTCTGAGACTAATTTCTTTCCTAATCGGCTCACGGTACTGTTATTTAGATGTAGCTCCTACGGGACTCATCGGAAACGATTACTAGGAACGGAGGCACACTGATCAGCTTAGGGGGCTCTGAACCTATATTTTTGCCTTACCAATCGACCTCTTTTTGTACATTTTTACTGTCAAGCGTAAAATTGCAGAGTCTTGTAAATATGTGTGAAACCTTCTCGGAGGCACGATGTGCCATGTTCTGATCATATATTACAGACGGGGTTTAAAAATTATAGACCAATGATCTGCGTAGTAGGGCTATCTAAAGTTCTAGCCCTCATAGAAAACGAAAGGTTCAAGCTGCAGCGTTGCGGATAGTTTTAATAGTTTTTTGGGTATAGGTATATTTATCATTGACTAGCAAAAATCATCACTGTTATCTTGAAAGTTTTCAATATCAAGATTTTTGAATATATGTTAACTCAATCCTTAATCACTACCCTTTTGGATTGATCACAACTGATGCCGATGTTACTGGCACATCCCCAGCCGATGTATGATTCTTTAGCCAAATTTCATAAACTTTGGTCCACTAGTTTTGGAGAAAAGCTCTGGACAGAGTACCTACTGCGCATGGCGGACAGACGAATTTTTTTATTCAGTTTTTGAATTCTACCCATCTTGGAACGTAAACGTTTTGAGGGGGGGTTAAAATGCTTTTTTTTATTTATTTTTTTTTTTTTTTTTTTTTTTTTTTATTTATTTTTTTTTTTTTTTTTTGGTCGATCACAATGGTTAATTATTGAAAATAATAAGCCAAAATCGCCAACCTTAGAAATTGTGATCCTCCCCTTGGAGTTAGAAGCTTGGAAGGTACATGTTGTTTGGGGAAAACGAAGTACTTTTTATTCGCCCCCACCCCCACCCTACCAATATGAAACTGAGGCAAGTACATGCACGTTTGACCCTCTTGTTAGCTGTTAGCGATCATCCTCTGGAGGATATAACTTTGTACACTTTGTGCATTGGGACCTAACCTAACGAAATAAAAATGAGAAGAGAGGGAACCATCGGTAAACTTTTTTCTCTAGTTTTTGACTGCTTTTCGGCGACTCGTCCCACAGATCGTTGGTCAATTTCCTAACGTAAGACGGGACAGAAGCACCTGAATGAGGGAGACTTCTGGCCATTGATGAATGGATTATTATGCCAGCAAGTTGTCGAGTCATGGGTCCATTCAAGTGTCGAAGCCAACTCTGTTGGGACGCTGAATGAAGGATAGAATGCGGACGCCGGTCAGTTTAGCCTTGTTCAAGTCCGTTCCATTCAGAGAGATGATTTTCCAGTTGACTTCTTTCAACCCTCATACGATAATTGGAACAGTTTGAAATTCATTTGTGTCTTGCGCTAGGATTTTACTAACCCAGTGACATTAATTTTCTCAATCATTCCATAATTTATATAGACGAATTTGTCTATATTATTCACATGTAAATTTTTTATTTTCACTATTTTCAATAATGTAACATTGTAATTCGCCAAGAAAAAAAAAGTTTAACCCCATTGAAATGTGTTGGTTTACGTTTCCAAAGTTGCTTCTAGATTCTAAAAATGAATACAAAAAACCTCCTCCAACTACCCTTTTACGTTTTTTCCCTCCAAAACTTTCAAATAAATTTATGAAATTTTGATCAAGGCCACATTATATGACCGACGATGGTTCTTGAATTTCGGAATCACTTTCAATCAACTTTAAGCGGTTGGGACGAATGGAAAGTTTCCTATATATAAACCGTATGCCAGACTGAACATAACCACCAAGAACTTATTACGACCTTTCGAAATCCCTCAATGGAGGATCAAAGACATAACTTTAACATAAGTGCGAATAATTTTATGTTTTTATGTGTCACAAAAATGTCACAAAATAAGGGCCAAGTTCCACGTAGAACCTGAACACTGAAATTTGAAATACAGACTTCCATAGATTTCTGTGAAAAAGTGCTCAGAGGGCTATTGGGTGTATTTTCTTTAGTGTTCAAACTAGGAATTTTAAATTTGGAATGAACCCTCCTAGGGATCGCTGGGTTACTTATGTAAACCATGTGACCTAAAACCTTACCATCTGAGGAAAGACTGACGAATTTCTTTCGCATTCAGCCAATAACGATAAAATTTGGGGAGAAGCAATATACCCTAAGATCACCCTGCAATAAAGCCCTAATTCGCTTAGAGGAATCTGCGGCAGTTTTCTATTCAACCAATATTGCTTATTAGAATGGAAGAGAAAAGAGATGTTGCTTGGTCATTGGTTGCCTGATGTCTAGCACCTCTGATCACAGGACCTCCAGAAATTCCTCAGTTTTCTGGGCACAGATATAAGACATAATTAGCTTTACTCATTTGCACCTCTGCCTCCGTGCAACGATGCAACTCGCTATCTATTCTTCTGCAAATCAATAAAATTTAGAAGAGTTGCGTACATGGATTAGGCTCTGGACGGTCTACGAAATTCATAGCTTGCGAATCCATTGAAAGTTAAACTAAATTTTAAACAAATTGGCTTCCTCTTTCGAGAAATAACTTCTTTTTTCTTTCTTCCGAGCCGGCTTCTATATAAAAATGAAATACGATCATATTTTGTTTCACCAAATTGGAAATGTCCACTTCTTTTTTCTTTTCTTTTTTTTACATGTTAGGTATATAATTGTGAAATCTTCAAATCCTTACAACATGCATAACATCTCTAATTTTTATTCGATTTTGATGAAATTTTCAGAGATAGTGCGCATTGATAGTGTACCTTTGTAGACAGTTCCCTACCAGGTTCATTATTCTTAAATCAAATCTTCACTCTGCGTATGCGCAAACGTAAATTTCGACTGGAAACATATTTTCTCGCGTTCTAAAAGTTCGACCTCTCAAAAATTGAGGGGTTGGTCGGCGAATTACATATTAATAATTAAATTGTCTCATATTACCGTATTAATTTCATGGTGATCATATATTTATTAGTTACACATGATTTATACCGTTTTAAATGACATTTTATGGGAATGAGCGGGGAAGGCTGAGGATGGCACCCTATCAATTTTATCACCCAGAGATTTATAGTTAACACTGCGTATGCGTAATAGTAAAATCCGTCAAGCATAATTTTTTCATGGCCTATTTGTTTGATCTTATTCCAATTCGGAGGGTAATTGGGAAATGACGATTCGATCATCCGATATGAGTTGCATCAAGAGCGCATCATACGCTGCTCTTACGCGATCCTCAAATCCATGAGTGAAGCATAATTTATACAGTTTTATCAGGTTTGATGACATTTTCCGACAATGAACGAATTAGGATCTAGAAGGCTCCCCCACGAATTTTATCGCCCCTGATCTACGGTAACTTTTGTGCATGTTAAACTAACGGTAGATGGCCGATTTTTCTCCAACTCCAAATGAACCCCCCTGGAAAATAGAATACATGTGTTATGGATACGAGGAAGTTTGTGCCACATCCAACTTGGCAGTATTTTTTTTTTTTTTTTTTTTTTCAAAGCGTGGCTTCGCAAAACAACTGTAAATCAGTTTGTAATTATAAACAGAAAGAAAATTTGTAGTTATTATTCTCTATACTCCTTCTTGGGGAAAGATATGGAGGGAGGGGGAGATAGACAGATAGAGAGAGAGAGAGAGAGAGAGAGAGAGAGAGAGAGAGAGAGAGAGAGAGAGAGAGAGAGAGAGAGAGAGAGAGAGAGAGAGAGAGAGAGAGAGAGAGAGAGAGAGAGAGTCAGCCAGCCTTCATGTTAAATAAAAAAATGTATGCTAACTACGATAAACTCAGTGAACTTACTGTTTCTTCAAGATACTGCCTTCCTTCGTCTATAGTGTAAGGATGAGGGTTGAAATTTCTTGGCCTGAGGAACCTTTCAGGTATCCCGACTTCCAATGACCTTGCCACCGCCACAAGACAAAGACACGTCAATAACTGAAAAATTACCTCTCATTAATTCAGCAAATAGCTGAGCATGAATTCAGCGTAGTATAAATGAATCAAACCGATTCGGGCAAGGACATGTACCTATGTAAGTCTTTGGTGTTTGATTCAGGGTATTTTTTCATTTTTGAGATGAGAGCTTGCGAGCACCCAGACCAGCTGATCTGTTATTCTCATACCTAATTGTTTTATTTTCCTAATTTGTTAAGTTAACAACTACCACATCATCATAACCACTGGCACTTTTGGAAGAGTTTCCACCATTGTGTAGTTCAAACTAGTGGCACTTTTAGGAAGTATTTGATCAATAGAGAGAGAGAGAGAGAGAGAGAGAGAGAGAGAGAGAGAGAGAGAGAGAGAGAGAGAGAGAGAGAGAGAGAGAGAGAGAAGATTTATTCAAAATTTTTACAAAAAAAAACATAATAGTAATAATCCTTTAAAAAAAAAAATACAACTGGATAATATAGCTCGTCGGTAGGCAGAGCCTGTTTTGACGAGCCAGAGCCGCTGACAAACATCCAGATCGTTAATAGGTACCTCAACAAAAGTACAGTGCGCTGTCTTCAACCACAAACAAAACAAAATTCTAGAAAGCAAACATTCATTTGATTGTCAATACAATTGACTCTCTCTATCCAAATAGTATACAATTTACTATAAATAAAACTAAACATAAATACTGCTGAGCATGTTTCCAGCGTTGTTTGGTCCTACTTGAATCAACCAAGTGAAAATAAGCCAAACATCAGTGATTTGGGGTGGCAGCCAAATGAAGCTATTGCAATGGCTGTAACATTTTAAAATTAAAGTTTTCTAAAATTTTGATCTTGAAAATCTGTTTTGATTTATGACAAGGAGGGTGATGGAAACGGGGAAATGGAATAGTTACCCCTTCAAAGGCGATTAACCTGTTACACCCAGAAGATATCATGGACACTGGTAGTCCAAGAAATATCCCTTTAGATGTAACATTAGCAAGAATCGAGAAGGAGGAACTACTCATATCCATCACACTCCCGGGGCTGTCAACAAGTGATGGGGGGGGAGGGAGGGAGGGCAGAGTGGAAGGGGGCTCCAAAGAGGTAGGAACGGGGTTTGTTTTTAAATTTTTAAGGGTAAAATGTTAGGGTATATTACCCATTTTGCCAATGGAAAGGGGGGAGGGGGCGCCAGTACAGTCAATAATGGATGGGTTGAGAAAGGGGGGAGGGGAGGGGGGGTTCAAAACCGAGCTCAGCTAACATATGACAAGGAGGGTGATAGGATTGGATTAGTTATTCCTGCAAAGGGGAGAGGCGATTAACCTGATACACCCAGAGGATATCATGGACGCTGGTAGTCCAGGAAATATCCACTTAGAAGTAATATTTGCAAGAATCGTGAAGCAAAAACTACTCATATGCATCACAGACGACATTATGAGACATTTCCTGGATTTCAATGTTTTTTCAATATTTTCCTATGTGTAGGCTAATTTTGCCTTCTTCAATGTACCTGGGGCTAAAAATAAAATAATATTAAACATTTTACGTTGTCACTATCATCTTCTACGAGTAATATTGAGTCTTTGTGGTTCAAAGTCTCTCGATACATTAATGTGAGCCTTCCCAGGCTGGAGCAATTTAGTCTTGTTCATATCAGGCTTCATTTTCCGGAGGACTTTTATCCCAAAGCAATCGTCGAATGGGGCTTTATGTGATATTGTCAGACGGCTTAGTGGGAGATCCTGGTCGTGTTCCCACTCTGTGCGTCTGGTTATTTACTTACAGTGATATCCCTTTTTCCGCTGTTCCACTATAGGAGACTGGACAATTTTTGCAAAGTAATTAAAATACACGTAGTGGTATTTGGTATCAATAACCAGGAGTATATGACTGTCTGTGTGATAAATGTTTCTCCAATTATTTTATAGAGGATGATTACAAATAAGTCATCGAAGGTAGCTTGAGAAAACTGTTCTGGTTCTTGGATTCGAGAATAAGAGTGGATATATTACCTCAAAACTCCGTTCCAAAAAACGAGGAGGTTGTTAATTGAACGTAATTGCTCGTGTAACGTTCTGTTGTATGGTATTCTTTGTGAGGTATTGTTATTGCCTTTTGCAACAATTTTCGTAAATAACTTCTTAAACGGAGTTTTTTGGAAAGATTCGTCTTATAGACCATTTTTCCTTTTCCGATAATTGCACGGAAAGATGTCTACATAAAAAAAAAAAACTATAAAAATAACGTTCTTTCGCCAAAACCTCATGCATTCCAAAAGAAACGTTGTACAGCAGACAAACTCGTTATACAGGTAATTTCTCAAAAATATGCTGCAAAAATCACTATAAATTACATTTAAAAAAAAAAGCGAAAAAATGTTGAATTAGTATTGTTTGAAAAAATATTACTCACAAAAATTGAACTGAACATTAAACATTATATGGCGAAACTATGCTCAAAGGTGTTCCTAAATTTCATTAATATATGCTCCAAAAAAACGATAAAAACTGCAACAAAAATTTTTAACTTCAAGAATTGGTTTTTAAAGTGGAATTTTATTTAGAAACCCCCACCCCGTGAAATGCATAGATAACGATGACTTTGCACACAAAGTGCTAGCATTTCAAATTAATGCAACGTAAATACCTATAATACGAAAAATTACGAAAATTCGCTCATATGATCATGTTGCATGACTGTTGGGATTATTTGCAGTTTTATTCTTGAATGTCATATTATTTGCCTTGTCCTGTAATAGCCGCTCCATCCGCATTCCCACCGAACGCAATCAATGAACTCCGGGCTCCCAGTGGCCCAAGTGACACAACTCTAAATACGGCAAATTAAGTCACCCATCCTAAAACTTGAGAATAAGGCCGATTCCACTTCTCAGACAGCTTATTGGATAATCTGTTGAGGATAAACGAGATGTGTAAATGTGCCCCATTTGTTTTTTATATGCTGTGCTTGTACAGATGTATGGGCAGTATATGTAGGAGGCGGTGTCATCATTTATAATGCGATGGTCATAGACCACCGTTCTACCGTTCTTCCAGACGTACCTACATAGATAAAAATTTTCATCTTATTATTTTTTAACCCATGATGATTCAGTCATATGTAGCTTTCCTTGAATGATGGGTAAAAGGCAAATAATGGTAACAACCTGATCAGAGGAGGCCCCGTTCATTCACACTTTGTTGTTCAGTCATCTATGTGGAGTAAGGCGAACAACTTGAGTAATATTATATTTTAAACTCGATGCCTTATGATGCGATCAGCATAAATAAGAGGTGGTGTTGTTCATTCACTTGTGTTTTCTTCAGCCTATTACGAAGGTTCATTGTGGAAAATAATAAACCAAAAAAAAAAAAACTTCACGGTATGCCTCGAGCTGCGAAGCCAAACTGAAGTGGTATGCTTAATTCCTTACCCATAACTCAAACAAAGAACCCATTTAATGCTCGCCCTACCATCAAGAAGAATTTATGTGCCGCTATAGGAGCCTTTCGTATAGCTTTAGCGGGAATGCAGTAACCTTCAACCGCACCGGGGGCCAGATCGCCGGCTTCCGCCTCCGCCACTTGAGTTAGTGGACTCAGTAGCTCTTCCTTTTGCCAAGCACCCTAAAACCCCCAAGTTCCGCCTGCTGTCCGCCTCAAAGACTGATGGCAACTTCCTAGCTACCTTACTGCCTTCATACTCGCTCTACTTCTATACCGATTCTTTTATGGCGTGTCTGTATGGTCTTATAACTATGCGAAAACTACTTAAATTACCAATTTAAAAGGGGGTAATGCAAACATGAAGCTGGGTGTGTTATAATAATCATTGTCTCGAAATACGCGCCCTTTGATCCTAATCAACATAACCATCCTCTCTTCGTTAACCGTCAAAAGTGAAATACAACCATATTTAGGGCGTTTAGTAACTAAGTGGATTAGTTTCTACTAATCTTAGATTACTTGGAATGTCAAAGTTGTCTGGAGCTCAGATATCCTGCCTTGTGCATGTGAAACTACTGAACAATATGCTGAGCAGTTTCAGCAGTAGGAACCTAATACGAGTAATAATGATTGAGACACGTGAATTTAATCACGCATCACCACTATCATTTGCTTGTACATCTACCACTTTTAAACGATTACTTTGTTCTACAATAGGTTCCAGATGAACAATGGGAGCCGCCCGGAGCCAGCGGCAGCTTGTAACGTGAGAACGAACGGACCTCCTGTTTTCGCAACGGGCCCTCTAAATCATTGTGACAAGTCTGGTCAATAACGCTCGAGCTAATCACAATAAATTATATTTCTCGCTTGTAAAACTTCCCCATTCGGGATCGTACCCTTCTCTTTCAAGATCC
Source organism: Adelphocoris suturalis (assembly GCA_030762985.1). NCBI lineage: Eukaryota > Metazoa > Arthropoda > Insecta > Hemiptera > Miridae > Adelphocoris > Adelphocoris suturalis. The sequence continues at coordinate 103,597,689 of CM061042.1, forward strand.
GATCAAAACTGACAGTCACGGCTCGAGAGTGTTTCATTTGAATAAAGGCCTTCTCCTGCTCATGACGCCGGCACCGGTTTACGTTAGCTTTCAGAGGTTCACGTTCTAACGGAAAATTTATAGATCCGTTTTTATACATACATACACATATATAAATATGTGGTGGATTTATTCTCAATGAAACAAAATGCAGATGACATTACAGAACTCTAGATTGTGGATTTTGAGGAATGACGGTTAAATCGTTACACAACGAGTACTAGTGACAATTTTGAACTCAGTTGATCCATGAAGTTCATTGAAGACTTAAGTTGTATGAGGAATTCACATCTGCCTTATTGCCAGTTAATTTTAACGTAATGTTTTCTCTAAAATAAACTCTTGTAATTTATCATGGAAAAAAAATTAACCCCCTCAAAATGTATTGATTTACAGTTCAAAATTAGTAGATTCCAAATATCAAAATAAAAACGCTGTAAATTATTACTCAAGGGTTTATTATTTCTGTGTTACCTAGACAGCCTTTCTACGCAAATCTCTGATTTATAATAGGTATAAACATCGTTTAAAGTATATTTATTGTTGAAACTCGGGGCTTCGCGCCTCGCATACGGGTTCACTCCATTAAATTACCTGGACACTACAATTTTACGCTATTTAGTGAAGCTAAGGAACAAAACGATTTAGGACAAAGTCATCTTCCCACCATGTAGAAGGGTTACATGCACTGTATATGCATTTGAACCTATGTTGGTTTTTTGCCCATAAAATTCTAAATTACAATTACTAATGTATTTCAGCATGTTGATTAGCAAATAAAACAGTCTTAGCTGATTTCCATAATTTAGTAACTTTGTTTTCAGGCGTTCCAAAGGCGCTTTATTCCAAATTTCAGCACCGTAGGTCGACCAGAACAGTAATTAGCCCTCATCAGAACAGGGAGGTCCCTCATCTTCAAACCGCCTCCATACCTTGTAAAGGTATTCTTCGTGTTCCAAAAGCTCTCCATTTCAAACTTAGTCGTCTTGGAATTAGCCTCTCAAGGCCCTCTGCTGACCAGTGCTCCTCTATACCTCGCACCTAATTGTTTTCGAAGTGTCCCAAAAGCGCTCCATCTTAATTTCAGAAACGTCCGTGGACTAGAAAAGGTATTGGCATTGGAAGCCCCACAGCTGATCAGAGTGGATGTAGATTGTTGTAGACATTTAATGTATATATATTTAATTAAATAGAACACCTACACTTCACTAGTGCTTCTGTGTTTAACGAGAACCTACCTACGCTTCACAAGTCCATCTATAGGTGGCAGAAGTTATAAATGTGAGAGTTCCATTAGCATCACATCAGCTGGTATAATCGTCGTAGTTTTCAAACCAACTTTTACTATGTTTTACCAGTTAAATTCATATTGGTATATTTTTTATTGTCAATGTTTTAGTCCTTAGAAAGAGCAAACGAATGAAGGAACAGTGGCCTGGGTGGTTTCATTATTCTTTGTAAGGATATCTAGAATTGAAACCCAAAAACATTACTGTTACATTGAAAGTTTTCGAGATCTCGATTTTTTAGTACATACTTCAGCGCTTTGATTCTAACTTTTCGGGTAGGTAGAACGTGATGCCGATGCTACTGGTAGATCTCCGGCCGAAGTATGAATTTTGTACGGAGTTTCCTTATGTTTGGTCCTGTAGTTTCAGTGAAAAGCTTCGGACGGTGGGCGTAGAACAGCGGACGGACGGATTTTTATTATTAGATTTTTGGATTCCACATACTTTGAAACGTAAACCAACAAATTTTGAGGGTGATGAGAGGGAGAGGGGTTAGAAAATGTTTTCTTAGTCTATTACAAGGCATTATTTTTAATAATGAACCAAAAAACAATCCGTTCTTCCGTCGTTTATTCCTCAGCTAATCGAGGAGTTCCATTTTTGACTTGAATGATCTGGGAGCAATAAAACACAACAAGTTGATTTGAATGGATCAATTTTGGTGCGAATCAAATGAAAGTGCTTTATTTTACGTATCTGATCCGAGAGCTCCATCTTCAATCAGAACTGATCTACTCATTTCTATTTTAGAATTTAGTCATCCAAAGTCTTTTTACAACATTTAAACCGAGAACGTTTTTTGGGTAGCTCATCCGAGACTCCATTTATAGCTCAGTTAACCCAACGTGGGTCAATTACTTGATTGCGCTCAAAGGCTAAATCGTTCTAATTTTACCAACGATGCATGGATTTGAAATAGAGGTATGAGATCGGGTGATTAGAACACGGTTATACAGTCTTTCAGAGATTTGTGATTGTGCTTTTATATTTATATTATGTATTAATTTTTGTTAAGTAGCATGAAAGAATATATTACTAGTGTATACCCATAAATACAAGAACTAAAACCCATATATTCATGATATTGACATTAACAGCTAAGAGGTGAAGATAGATTGTGAAGTGAGGTGGTGAAGATACTTGAAGCGTGGGTTCACGCTGCTCGTATTTAGTCTATTGAAATAGCTAAAACTGTTATTTAAGCGGCAAAACCACAAGCCCACTGTTATGTTAACATTATTGGTGAGTTTGTTCTGTATGGAAAATTATTATTATTTATTTAAGTGATTTAATGTATGGTTTTGTTATTTGACTTGTTTTGAAGAGTGCTACTGGAAAATTTCATTGGGCGGAGGGAGGGGGGAGGGGTTTAATGTGTAAAAGTTGTTCTTCTAACATCTAGTTTCAGGCTGTAAAGAGAGCAGGGTGGGAAAACCACTGTACTGGCAATAACAGTACCTTCTACCGGCGTAATAAACCACTTTGGCCTCTGCTACGATTTTTTTTCTCCTCCTACATGACGATTTTTAATACTTTGAGATAAATTTCGTTCTGAAACTGAAACAATTTGATGAAGATGAATAATTCGTATGAAAATAAGGACTAATAAAAACGATGCGGGCTTACGTCATAAGCCCCTTTTTAAATTCTTCGAGAAAAAATACTTGGGGTTTTACAAGTGATTGAAAAATACAAGAGGTTTACAAATACTGTGGGAAGTAGGAGCGTTATATCAGTTGTTATCAATTTCGCATTTACCAACCACACGTGAGAACGCGAGCTCTAAGGACATGTGAATTCATCGTCTCTCCTTCGTGGGATACAAAAGTAGACGTTTCCATGAAACGTTCAGGGGTCGTGAGCAAACTCAAGAGTTACCTCATTCAAGAACTGTTATAGCTACTGATTAAAAGTGACGACGTTCGACTGGAGAGATAATTTCGTTTAAAATTATTGTAATATATTAAAATAATCGTATATTATACTATTTAATAGACTTTTTAGGAATCTCAAGCAAGAGGTCCGTTGGTTTAAAAACTTGAAAGAAAAAAAAAAACCTAACTATGTTGTGTTGGCAGCAGCTTATCAAGAGGTTTTAGAGGAGGTGAATTTAACAATATAAGGTTAGCAATAAGTGAAAACGTAAAAGCGATATACAGCAAAATCTATGAAGAAAATTTCAGTATTTTCACAATCTTTATAATCGTATTCATTTTTGAAAATTTGGAAAGTATTGCACTGCGGGGATTTAAAACAACTGGGTTCGTTTTTTTTTAAAGCCCAATGAGGATTCAAGTTGGAAAAACAAACATTCACAAAGTTAAAATATATTAATCTCCTGAAATAGAACCAATCCAATTCCATTTCGTTGTTTTTTACAATCAAAGCTTGAATTTAATAAAACTAAAAAAATCTACCGTGCCCTAAAACCAGCTGCCGTAAAATAATATTCCTTTTTACTTGAACAAATCAACCCTTCACTTCATCCCTTATAATAGTGGAATTGAAATTGCTTTTCATGTTGCTGAAATGTCAAATGTTTGTGTATTGTATATATTTTTTCCCCTTCTATCTTAATTTCCTCCGCAATTCAACCAAATACCTTATTATTAATACGATAGTGCTTGATTCCATCTCAGATTAATTCATAACCTAAACATTTAAACAGTAAATGAAATGTTTCAAATCAGTGCTGACCAGGTTAATCAAAAAGTTTGAAGATTAGCTATATTATTCATTCAATTCCTCAAATTCAGTACTTCAAAAAAATATCGTAAGCTACCATAAACAAGTAGTAGTTAGTCATAGGCAATGCTACGATTTATGGAATCTCAAATACGGCCTTCTTCTTCTGGGGTAATCATTATTTTCCTTTTTGCAGGTTTCTGCTTCAGTTCTGGGGATGTGTTGGAATCCGAATCATGCTGTCACTTCATCGAAATGGCAGGATCCGTCTCTTACTACCAGTTTCACCTTTATTGAGGGAGTTACTATCAGTATCAGATAAGATGGCTACAGCTTCCAACCAAAATAAAAATCCAACTTCCGAAACTAAACTGCAACCCGGTTCAAAAACTATTGATCTATTTTCCAAAATAGGTATTGTAATTACAGTAAACCACTTATAAGAATGCCTTCAAAACACACTTCTATAAGAATCCATCGAATTCTATCAGTATAACAAAACACGTCCGCACGCATCAAGGTCACACTTGCCAACCTTGTTAGATGTAGCTCTAGTATTAAATATAATTTTTGATTACTATGGAAAAGTGTGGTAATTCCTAATTCTAATCTGAGAAACCTGAAACAGATTCAGAAGGGATATTTTTATGAATTTACTAAAAATATTATATTATTGCAATAACCACATTGCAACAGAGAGAATAGATGATATATTCTGAGATGCTGGTAAATACTACAAATAGTCAAACGACATGATAATTAGATGAAGCAGTGTGCAATGATACCATACGTTCAAACCCCGAATTTCAAAGCGGTCTCTTGTTCGGTACAGCTTGTCAAGGTACTCCTAGAGTTCCTCTATTCAAAGAGCTTCCGGCCTTTCAACTCCTTTAGGCAGTTTAGAAGGACCGATTGGAAGTCTCCAACTGCAATTAGAAGGTACTGATGACCCGTGCCGTCCATACAATTTGAACAGTTCGACCGAAGAAAGGAGAACAAGACCGTGACTTCATTATGCGGAGGTGCTGAAATCGACTTGAGGCCTTCCCCTTTTCCCACTTTAATCTGTTTTGAAAAGGCCAAACAACCATAACAAAAAGTTATTCGAAATTTCCCTCCGCCAACGTGAACTTGAATACCTGCATGGCTTCGCAAGTCTTTACTTTTACTTCTTCTTTTTTGGCATCCATTTTAAGATGAATATATTCATTCACCGCAGGTTATTTTCCAATCTACCCGGGGTGTCCTTGAAGGAAATGAGTTGTCGTACGAAAAGAGCAAGAAATTCTCCAGCGCTTTGTAACATTTAGTAATAATGCGCATTAGGCGTAGCTCGCAAAATTAATTTCATCTCAGATTGAAGTGAGAGACTTAAGGAGCTAGTGAAGAAAATCTGATTACTTTGGTCGCCATACATGTTGTAAAAATACTGAAATGAGGTAGAATCAAAAATTTTCGAACGAACCTAAGTATGCTTTGAAAACTTGCTACACAACCCAGCAGCTGCTTATGCTTCTTCAATTACTGATACTTATCCATGATTCTTTGATGAATCAAAGATAAAATGTGTTTTTTATAATCACTCTAGCCATAAAAAAATATGATAAAACATTTAGTAATCAATATTTTTAATGTAAAACTTAAAAAACTACCTATTACATTTTAAAACGACGATTTTCAGTAGTAGCGTGTTTGTATGTGATGGTTCATGAGGTGCATGGTTATAGAAAAACCAACCTGAACTCATGTAATAATAGCATAACGCTAAACCGCCAAGGCTATGAATTATTTAGCAATCAATTTATACGAAATGTGGGGTGGTAGATACGAGTATAATGAAACTACGCATAATCCCTTTCAATAGAAAGACGCAAAAATATACTTCACAATCCACAACAAATGGGATTTTGATTCTGAATCGATAAATATACAAGTATCTACGTATGTACCATTCTTCCTTCGTGGGTTAGCCAGCTGTAACTTGGAATAAATTATCTGTCTTCTATATGAATATGAGCTCACAATGATTCGGTAATCATCAAAAACTTTTGAGATTTGCTTCTGAATTTGTAACCGATACAAGTCATTCATTAGGGGAAGATGATTTAGGATATGCTAACGACGCCGACAGTGATCTGAATCCCCTATTTATTCCCAGTTGGTGGAATGGGCATCGGAAGGCATTGGGGAGCGCGACTATCGCCATTTTCACGCCGCCCGGTTGCCAGGTTTAGCCACCTTAGTGAGGTTTCAAGGGATAGTCGAGGGGCAGTAAACACCCTTTGCCGTGCGTGTCGGGGTAAAAATGAGAATCTGTATCATGTGGTGCTGCAGTGTCCTCGTACTCACGGTGGCCGCATCCTACATCATGATGGGGTTGCCAAGTAGTTGGCCGGCGCTTTGTCTTCCTGTGCTTGGGATGTATAATGGGAGAAACTATATCACATGCTGAAAGACCGGGGCAAGATTCCTGATATCGTTGCCGTCAAGCCCGATGGGTCTGCAATTCTCGATGTCCAGGTTGTCGGTGGCAACGTGGATATAAGGCACACTTGGTGGGCTATGACAAATAAGTGTGACAGAATGCCCTGCTGCAAGCGGTTTCCGAGCTAACAGTAGAGGCGAAAAATAAAATTAGGGTCATGGCCGCATCCGTGTCATGGCGTGGGGTGTAGTGCGGGAAAAGTGCCACTGAGTTACTCGAGTTGAGCATCTTGGCAGGAGTGCTCCGTAGTATGGCCACCCGCGCCCTGAGGAGTTCTTTCTTGAACTGGTGGTTATTATATAGGGGCATTTCCCTTCATCTGTGATGTATATGAGTAGTTCCTACTTCTCGTTTCTTGCTGAAGCTACTCGTTGGAATATTCTGGAAATTATTCAAGCTCCAGGATATCCTCTGGGTGTAGCAGGTTAATCGCCTCTCCCATTTGAAGAGAAACTACTACGATTTTCATCACCTTACATTGTCACATGTTAGAAGAGCTCAGTTCCGAACCACACCCCCGCCACCACCCAGCCACTCTATTAGTGAATGTCCTGGTGCTCTAACCCCCCCCCCTCCCCCCTTCAATAGGCAAAATGGGCGATATACCCAAAACGTTTACCCTTAAAAATTTAAACTTATACCCCTGCCCTACTAATTTCGAGCCCCCCCCCCCCCCCCCCCCTAGTAAAGTAGTACATTACTCTGCGTAAATTTCATCAAGCATCATTTTTTCACATTCTAGTCGTCAGATCTCGCTCAAATTTAGATGGTAGTCGGGAAAGACTATTTATTATTCCATATCAACTTCATAACGATTGTATAAACAGTAGTAGTAGCTGCTCATGCACGAATGTGGAATCCTTGCATCAAGCTTAACTTCTACAGTTGTTTTCATTTGATTTTAAAATCCAACTTTTCTGAGAATAATTCGGTTAGGCTGCAACGGTCTCCTACCATTTCCATCACCGATAGTTTTCATTTGAAACATATATTAGGATTATTTGAAACATTTTAACAATCTACGCAGACGTGTCATTGATAGGAGAAACTATGTGCCACACCAACTTGGCAGATTTTGCTTCCGAGTCTACCAAAAGGTAGCAGAACCATTGATCTTCTTCATTCATTGATTTTCTTCAGGAGAAAAAAATTGGTGGCCTTCAAAATCAAATTTTGCAGTCGCATTTTACGTTTAAGACCACTCTGAACAACTTTGATTCCGTGTGTGTGTGTGTGTGTGTGTGTGTGTGTGTGTGTGTGTGCGTCTGTGTGTCTGTGTGTGTCTGTGTGTCTGTGTGTGTCTGTGTCTGTGTTTGTAGTGTGTCCGCAAATCCTTGTTGCAAGCTTATTTTCCACAGTTTTCATCCAATTTGGATGAAATTGTCAGGGAATATGCGGGCTTGGGAGTAAACGATCCCCTTTGAATTTCATTATTCTTGACTCAACACTTGACTCTGCGCATGCGCAAACGTAAATTCTACCAAACATCATTTTCTCACGTCCTAGTTGTCAAATCTCGCTCGAATTCGGAGGATGGTGGAACGACGATTATCCCATATAAATTTCAACATTATTGTATCAATAATAGCTACTGCGCATGCGCCAATGTGAAATCCTTGCAACAAGCTTATTCTCCACAATTTTTAACCGATTTTGATGAAATAGTCAGCAATGTGTAGGTTAGTTTGTAGATGGTCCCTCATCAGTTTCATTGTTGCCAAATCAATACTTCACTCTGCGTATGCGCAAACGTAAATTCCACCATGCATAATTTTGTCACGCCCTAGTCGTCCGATCTCGCTCGAATTTGGAGGATAGTTGGGGAATAACAATATGATCATCCCATATAAGTTTCAATATAATTGTATCATTAATAGCTACTGCACATGCGCTAATGTGAAATCCATGTAACGACCTTAATTTCCACAGTTTTCATCCAAGTTTGATGAAATTGTCAGTGAATGCGTGGTTTAGGTTGCAGATGGTCCGTTACCTATTTCATTGTTTTACTCATCAGTTAATTCTGCGCATGCGCAAACGTAAATTGTATTAAGTATACCTCATTTTCTCGTTTCTTAATTGACCATAAAGTTGTTTCACGCTACTTCTTGGTTACTTTATTCCTCTATGGAATTTTTCGGTATCTTTTAAAACTTTTCAACGATCTATACTTCATGAAATATAAACGAGGAAGCTCTGTGCCACACCCCCTTGTAAGACTTTTTCTTTTTTTTATTTATTTATACAACAATTTTTATTCTTAAATGTTATTGCACATTATTTAATTCTCGCATTAGGTCATCCTCATTTTCTCGAAAGCACTCCATTCTAATTCCAAATATTCTGGCAGACGAAAAAAATCATCGTATAAATTCCCTTGATTCATCAAGCAGCCTGAAAAGAGTGAAGGCTCCGAGAGAAGATTCTGGACCATTAGGGCAAAAATCAATTAAGCACCTATAGGACTCCGAGCGGTGCCCAAAGGTTTCGAAAAGTGGAAGGCCAAGGTAGAAGGAGCGAGTGGTCTTGTTCCAACGAGGAGAAAGAATAAAAAAGAAGTTCAGGTGAAAAGAAGTACTTCCACAGACCTGCTCTAACCCCTTTCATCCTTGTCTTTCCTTGGCTCTGAACTCACTAAGGGCACCCAACCCCCATCCTTCTCTCACCCATTCCACTTTAGGTCATTAACAGAGGGGACCTCATTACTCATTCATTATGTTACCCTGCCACTCATGAGTCTTTCCCCTTCTGCTTGGGGTCTTTTCCATCATAAACTGGGATTTTCAATGATTTCCCGCCGAGGAGCTCTTTGATGGTACAAAACCCTCTTTCGGACCTCTAATTTCCCGCATATACATCATGCTACACGTCCTCTTAACGAGAGAAATATGGAATAAGACCACATCTTCTAAACGAAATCCGATTTGGAGAATGTTCTGGCGGTTAGATTTCACTTCACCGTTCTCGGTATAATAATTACTATGGCAACCTTCGTTCGTCTTCTCTAAATAACTTCAGTTCATTAGTTCTGAGTTCATTTTGAGATGGAACACGATCCTGCCGGGTTTGCAATGTTTCATGATTGATTAAGCCCAAGGATCTGAAATCCCACGATTATGAATTGTTCTTTTAAACTCAATGCTCTTGTAAATATTTTTTCTAGAAAAAATTGTTTTCTTTACGATGGTTATTTTGAACAGATACGAATTATATAGTATCTGAAAGTTTAAAAACAATAGGTCCTCGTCTTTGATGATTTGGGGACACTGAATTTTCGATGGGCACACTTTCGATTTTCGAGCTCGAGAAATGGCCAAGACGAATGATAACTGCAAGGGAAACCTCCAACAAGGAGCCACCCTCCCTTTCTAGGGCTACTAACGAAATCAAATTAACTTAGATGGGTAGATTTGCAATCAGAACGAGGAAATGTAGAGAAGGGTGATGGATCATGAACACCGCCCCACAAGCCAAATCACTTACTCTGGCAACTCGTTAACATGCGGTCCTTTTCTGGTTATTGAGCTTTAATCTGAGGTCACGTTTTTAAATAGCCGCTGGTGCAGAGAACGAACATTGCTAAACACCAGCTCTTCACCGGTTGGTACTCATCTGGGAGTGGAAAAGGTCACATAAGTAAAGTTTCAGCAATAGTCTTGACAACGTAAACAATAACCTTAATATTCATCCAGAGTTTAGTCCAGGAGTTCTAAGCATTTCTTACTTTAGCTTTATTTATATTTATCACCAATTGTGTGCAATATACATGCTGTACCCACACACACGATGTTTTTAGCTGAATCAAAACACTATGGGTCCCAAAAACGTATGTAAAATATCTCTGTTAACGTATTAGAAACTGTTGACAAGACAGCAAAGGGTTAATAGATTCTGCTATTGTGAATGCACTTAATAATTTTATGATCTATTTCCAAATCAATGTAGATATGATCATAGTTGACAGCCTTTTTTTTCCCCGAAATGTTTGTCTATCAACATACAACCACACCAACTCCTTCACGAAAAGAATTGGGTTCCCAGTCACTTTAAAGGATTCGTTCAATTTTTCAACTTGATAATTTATTCTATCTGTACTTTTATTAGTAGCTCGCGAACATTCAAGGTAGAAACATCGAGCTCCGTGAAACGAAAATATTTGTCTCGGGCCGCGAGGTCTGCTGAACTCGGCTGAAGCGGTACGATGAACTCGGACAGCGGAAGAGTGCTGACGGTAGCGGAGATAATTTCGCAAGTGAAGGCTTCTCTTGCGCAACATCAGACGAATACCAGAGGGATTCAAGATGAGGCCATCCGAAATTCATTCAGTGAGTTATACTCCATAATTAATACCCTCAGTGGTTATTTATCTGGGTGTAATGAACATGTATTGGCAGAAAAGAAAAAAGTCTCAGACCTTCAAGACAAGTTAGAAAAATTAGAACATGAGATGTCTTTTCATACAGACTCAAGTGATCTTGCCAATGAAGTTGGGGACGATGAGGTTCGCTCATACGATGTCTCTGGCATAGACTTTAAACCAGTGAAGGTAATCCGAAAGAAAATTGAAAATACTACATCTCAAAATCAGGTACAAAAACCCCAACCAAAAAAAGAACCAAAACCTCCTCCTTTCATGCTAGAAGCACTTAAAGATGCTGAGGGCTTCAAAAATATTAAAGCACGGCTAACACAGTTAGTACCAAATGTCACCCTTACTCTTCTTGGTGACGGTAAAGTTAAAATTAACACGGAAACCTCAGATGAATTCCGAGCCATTAGATCGGAGCTCATCAATAAAAAATGCCCGTTCACGACTTACCAAAATAAACAAGAACGACCGTATACAGTGATATTGAAAGGAATTCCAAGAGGGCTTGCTCCACAAGAGCTCAAAGACGCATTTGCCCACGAATTCCCACACCTACAAATCCTGAATGTGACACAAAAATTGAAATGGGGAACAAAAGAACCTATTGATATGTATATAGTTGATTTTGCCCCCGGAACTAATCCTGACACTATCCATGGAATCACAAAATTTTATTCGTCGAAGGTAAAATTCGAAAACCTTAAACCGAATAAAATTGTGTCACAATGTAAGAGATGCCAATCATGGGCACACACCAAAAACTACTGCACGAAAATGGAGAGGTGTGTTAAATGTGCTGGCTTCCATGCCACAGAAAAGTGCACCAAACCTCGCGACACCCCAGCCAAATGTGCAAACTGCGGAGACTCGCATACAGCAAACTACCGCAAATGTCCAGTGGCTATTGAAGCTGCCGAGATTCACAAAAAACGATCTCAAGGTCTGAAGGCTGGCTCCCAAAATATCGGAAAAGAAACCAAAAAAATCAATACAACTAGGAAAGTTTTCATCCCGAAAACTCCTATACATGAGAAAAATCAACATTTCGGTCATCAGCCTTCATACGCCCAAGCGGTAAGTGGCAGTGTCATCCAGCCAACACCCTTGCAGCCTGATAACACTATACAATCATTATTGCAAAACATACTTGCAAATCAAAGCCGAATGGAAAACACCCTATCTAATGTTAATCAAAGATTAATTGCCCTAGAAAAAGATCGCAGCCATTCACGAAAGAAAGCCCAATGATGCGCAACCTACGAATTATGTGTTGGAATGCCAATGGACTCCTGTCCCGAAAATTGGACCTGGAGATGGTTCTTAATATAAACAAAATAGACATCTGTCTAATTTCTGAGACCCACTTTACTAAGGAGTCACGCATTAAGATAAAAGGATTCGCGTGCTATCATGCTCTCCATCCCAGCAATAATGCAAGAGGGGGCAGCGCAGTACTTATCAAAGATAATATAAAACATCATGAATGTGTCAAAATAGAGACAGAAAAATTTCAAAGCTGTGCAATCACCATTAGTACGAAATCCTTTGAAGCTAATATTGCCAGTATTTACATTCCTCCAAAGCATATCATAAAAGAAAATGAATTTGCTGAAGTGTTTGCCCTACTTGGAAATCGCTTCATAATCGGCGGTGACTTTAACGCAAAACACACGCATTGGGGTTCACGACTTTGTACACCTCGTGGTACAGAGCTCCTTAAATATGTTCAATCAAATTACTGTACTCCATTGTCAACTGGGAAACCAACGTACTGGCCAGGGGATATCCAGAAGAAGCCTGATCTAATCGATTTCTTTATCATGAAAAATATTTCAGCGAACTATGCACTTGTTGAGGACTGTTTTGACCTCAGCTCTGACCACTCGCCAATACTTCTAACGCTAAGTGAAACCATCATTCTAAAGCCTCATAATCCAGTTTTGGTGAACAAAAAGACAGACTGGGATCAGTTTAAAGTCAACTTAAATCAATATATAGATCTCAGTGTGCCACTAACAACTCCAGCTGAAGTTGATGGAGAGTTAAGTCAACTCGTTCACTCTATCCAAACTGCGGCATGGAAAAACACCCCTGAAGAACAGAAAAAGCTGAAGGGCCTCAACTATCCACGTGAAGTTATAAATATGATCAGAGAAAAACGAAAAGCCAGGCGTAAATGGCAAAAACTACGTATCCCCGCTCTTAAAACTGAATGGTACCAACTCGACTACAAATTGAAGAAAATGATGGAGCAGATACAAGAAGAAACCCAAGAAGATTACCTCACATCGCTCACCAATCATCGAGACACTGAATACTCCCTCTGGAAGGCAACAAAGCATCTGAAAAGACCTATCATCCAGGCACCACCTATTAAAGATACAACTAATAGCAAGTGGATAAAAAGCAACCAAGAAAAGGCTGATGCTTTTGCTCGACATCTTGCAGATATTTTCATGCCCAATCCTGGCCGCCCTGACGAAGAATCCCTTGAAGAAATTCCCTTGCTAGAACAAGAAATTGACATCCCACTGATCACTGTCAAAGAAGTTCAAAACACCATCAATACCAAGATCAATCCGAAGAAGGCACCTGGATATGATCTGATCACCGGTCAAGTTCTCAAACACCTACCACGAAAAGCACTTGTAAAGATCACGCAAATCATGAATGCCTCTCTCAAGTTACGTTATGTTCCTCAACTGTGGAAACTCGCTGAAGTCATTATGATATTGAAGCCAGGTAAACCTCCTGAAGAGCTAAAGTCTTATAGACCAATATCACTTTTACCAGTACTGTCAAAACTCTTTGAAAAAGTGCTGTATGCACGTCTAATTAAAATCGTAGAAGAAAGAAACCTCATCCCCAAACATCAGTTTGGGTTCCGCCATAAGCATTCCACTATAGATCAGGTGCACCGTATCACTCATATTATTGAACAAGCCCTAGAAGATAAAAAAGTCTGCTCAGCTGTCTTCCTCGACGTTACTCAAGCGTTCGATAAAGTCTGGCACAAGGGACTTGACCATAAGCTCAGACTAATGCTTCCAGCCAAATATGTTGAACTGCTTCACTCTTATCTATCAAATCGATACTTCCGGATCAAACAAGATGATGCTTACTCGGAAGCAAAAATAATTAATGCTGGCGTACCACAAGGAAGTGTACTCGGCCCACTCCTGTACGTCCTTTACACCAGCGATTTGCCTGAACACGAGGGGAACACCCTGGCATCATTTGCAGATGATACTGCTATTCTTGCCATTGGTGAAGACAATCGAGAATCGATCTCAAAACTTGAAAGATCCATCGAGAATCTCCATGATTGGGCAATTAAGTGGAGAATCAAGATGAATGAGGCAAAATCAGTCCATGTTGATTTCACCAACCGCCAAATCAAAAATATACCAATCTATCTGAATGGCAGAGTCATCCCTTATGCCAATGAGGCAAAATATTTGGGTATGACTCTGGATACAAGGCTCCGCTGGAGAGCGCATGTAAAAAACAAAAAAACAGAATTGGACACCAAATTTCGAAAAATGTATTGGTTGATTGGTAGACGATCAAAACTGTCTATCCAAAATAAATTAACTTTATACAATCAGGTCCTTAAGCCAGTCTGGACATATGGTGCACAGCTCTGGGGCTGCACCTCTCAAAGTAATCGTGATATTATACAGCGATTCCAGAACAAAGTACTGCGGTCATGCGTCGATGCGTACCGCTACTCGACCAATAATGATATCCATAACGACCTCAAAATTCCCACAATAAATGAAGTAATAAAAACTCAAGCGATAGCCCATCATCAGAGGCTCCAAGGTCATATCAACGAGGAGGTTGTGAAGCTGCAGGACGTTGATGATCTGCTCAGACGACTGAAAAGACGAAAACCTCACGACCTGTGGTAATAGGGAGTGATGTGTTCATGAAAGTTTGTTCAGTGAGTGTAGTGATGTGCGCTCCTGCAAATCGTGTTCATTGAAGACACTAAATAGCTGAAATGATGTATAGGATGTGTTATGTATCACAGTCTTGCTTCAGTCACCGATTATTCATTGTCAAAGAAATGTTGCTAATAAGTTGTATTACTTGGTGCAATAAATATTATGAAAAGAAAAAAAAAAAAAAAAAAATCTGTACTTTTATTGCCCCGGGGCCGAGCAGCCTCCATTTCAATTTCATTTATTTCATTACATTCCAAGTTCTAGCTCTACCTTACTAACCGGTGTAGTAAAATATATATATATATAAATATATATATATATATATATATATATATATCCATCCATCAGGGTTGAGCTAGTCTAGAGCTAAAAGCTAAAAAGTACATCACGGATATGGGTTATTGCCATAAGACCCATTGGTACTTCTATAGACCAACCAATGGATTTCCTTAGGATTATGATGGTATGGTAGAAGAATTCGTAAGTATACCCGATTATCTCAATGTCAACATATTTATATTATGTACTGATGCAGGGAGCTAGATAGATTTTCGAGTAAACATTTTGCTACCAGTTTTGAAATAATTGTTTTTCCAAAACTAAGTATTAGACAAACAAATAAATAAATAAAATAAGTGAAGAGGACGCCCAGGTTTACCCGACGCTGGCTCTAGGGATGCGCAAAGGGATAAGGAAGAAGAGTGGGATGAAAGAAAGTGCCCCTATGAAATGACCACCAGTTCAAGTAAGAACCCCTCAGGACGCAGGTGGTGAGACCACGGAGCAATCCCGCAGAGATGCCTTACTCAAGTAACTCCGTGGCTCTTTTCCCGCACCACACCCCGCGCAAGGACACAATCCTAGCAATGACCTCGATTTTATTTGTCGTTACTCCTTTAGGTTCGGAAATCGCTATCCGCAACTTACTTACAACTTATTTATTAAAGGTGTGCCAGGTCTGCTCCATGTCCACGCTACCACTGACAACCTGGACATCCAGAATTATGACAGACACCATTGAAAAGATATAATCTTGGCGCAGTTTTCATCGTTCTTGCAGTTTGAAAAAATATTGGTTCTCATAGTTCAATTTCCAATTGAAAAATCTCGAGGTTTCCCAAATTAGACAAAATTTGCTTTTCAGTGGGCTTTTTCGCGTCTCAAACTCTAATTATAAAAAAACGGTAAGGCATCCGATAGGAAATGTAATACTGTTTCAACGGTATCCTCAAATTTAATTTACCCAGCAAACTAAGGGAATTATGATCGATTCAATGAGGTAAGGTCAAAATCAAAAAAAGGAATTTTGTATACCCAGTACCTATACCATGAAAGTGGGAAGGGGAAGAAGTTGCCTCGGTATTGTGGTTGTAACTGTCAAATCCCACCTTGAAACAATGATGGATTTGATACGAACCCCCGAGGTGATTCGATTCCGGATAGGTACTTTCCTTCGTGTTGAAAAAATGTCGGGCACATTATTAGAATACACCATTAGGTCGTCATCATCATCAACATCATCATTAGCTTTTAGGTTTTCGCCCTTTGATCCCATTGAAATGTTGAGAACGTTTATTGCAGTGAAGATTTTCTCGGAAATATCACTGAATATGGGTAGGTACCTACTATATAAATCGTGAGCATCACTCGGTCTGTCCAATATCAATTATAGCGAAGGTATTAGCAGTTTCACTCGCCTGAATGACCCCAAGGAGGGGTCACGTTTTATATTAATGGCTCGCCGATTAAGATACTAGAGGTGTCATATCCCTTGTAGTCCCAGAGTAATTTGCATAGCAGCGTGCTCTTCGCTTAAAACAACCGACTCGGACTAACTAAACCACCCTTTCTCTCCTTTTCGGACCATTATCGAATGAATGTTAACGAAACTCGAACGTTATTGTCTACACCCTACCTTAAATTGATTTATCGTCTCTAATTAATAAATTAGTGTAAACAGAATTCTTGTTATAATGTTCATGAGAGGTACTGCAGTTTACAATGCGGTTACTGATAAGAATTTAATGGAGGATTCATAACATGAATGGGCAATACAATACAATCCTCTAAATAGTTTAGACTTATGATAAGATAATATATTTTTGTTTACACATACCTACCTACGTTGAATACCCGTTAAGATTCGTTATTTTTTATAAAACAGATATAAATATGGAGTGTCTATCACTCCATCCACTTTACCTTAATCAACTTTTTATGTACTAGAAAGTTGACTATAGCTACATTTATATCATTCCTACTGGAAAACAATGATGCCTGAATAGCTGGAATTATGAAAACACCGATTTATAATCAATCTCGCTGATGATAATTAAATGTAAGGTAATACTTTCAGTCGTGAATTAATTTACATATTATAAACTTTTCATATTGCGCCAACTTCTAGGAGTATCAGAAACCATTTCTACTACGCCTTCACCCCTGAAAACCTTGAATTTTGCTTCTCTATCCGGGTTATGTCTACATAGTATAAGTCGGAATAAACATAACACGATGTCACATCCAAGAATAGAGAATTTCAGATGCTTCAATGACTCCGGTATGGGGAAGTCATCCGAGACTGGATATCAAGGGGCGAGCGGTGCAGAAGAACTGTGGCACCTCCTTTGATTTCCAAATCCCATCGTCTTTTCACGCGACGATTCCGCGTTATGGGGAGGTGAGTTGGAATGGAAGTAATAACCCGCAGCCTCTCAAGTCGACAGCATCCTCTCAGAGAGAGAGTTCTGTTCATTTTGTTCCGGAATAATTTAATTTCCACCTCCCGTTTTTCTCAGCGTTCATATTTTTCTCTACAACTTCGAAAGCCGGATTCGGTATTGGATTCGACTTTTGTCAAAACTTAGGTCACAATATGCCCTTGCTGTTTGAAGATTTAATTAGGTAATTATGGTGTTTGAGGTGATGATTAATCCAACAATCTTCAGTTGTTGAAAAATACTTTTTTTTTTACATAAATATGTCTTTTTGCTGGGGGTCATTCTAAAATTTGCGTAACGACACCAAAATTGGTGACGACCCGGCACTTTAGATTATTATTAACTCGAAAAGTGTAGGCTAGGTAGAATTTCTATTGATTTTTCACGTACAACCAATGAGTTACTAGGGAAGAGTAACCCTCATAGAAGGAAAATCATTCGCCACTTTTTGGAATGCTCTCATTTAAATACCTATATATACACTTATTTAAAGAGTTAACATATTATTTCAATAATTTCATTACTTGACTTACCGCTCAATTCCGTATATAAATTCGCTGTCACTGACTAGAGTCTTTTAGCTAGGCTTAGTCCTGCTCTACATTCAAAAGTAACTGACCCTTGCCAATTTCGAAATCAGTTTACATGCTAAGTTATAGTGCTATAAATCATAAACAAATGTAACGTCTTTCTACACAGGCCATTCATTAAACTTACCCTACAAAACCTACCCCAACTTTCCTTACCACAGCCCAAAAACTTCGGGAAAAAAGCTTTACAAAATATTCTAAGTAACGAAATATTGAAACCTAACCTCTCTATTGATTTTCACTCACATTCATTTCTATGAAAATGTAGAAGTAATTTAAAAAGAATGAAAACTCCGACCACCGGGCATGGAGCCCTATGGAGAAATGAAGCATTCCAAGCCCACCCCTTCAAAAATCAATTAACTCTCGAAAAAAATCAAAAACTTTAAATTCATCAAACCATTTTTCATGTTTAGACAATTTAGCTTCATATTTTCTCTACTCCATAAAATCATAATTGCACCCGCAATGCTGAAATGTAAACCCACTTACACTGTCACAAAACCAATCCTATATGCTAAGCAAGCCTTGAGACCTCATTGCGTTACCTAGCGGGTATATAGTTTTGACTAAAGCTTTAAGTAGTCAGTATCCATGGCACCCAAAAAGACGGGTTTCCCTAATGAGTGCCGTGTTTTTTTCTGTTCTTTTTTAAAAGTTACTTCCAAAAATAAATCAGAGATAGCTCAATATTCTCTCTACTCTACTTTTGTATGTATATATACTTTGATCAACTTCCGAGAAAAAATAGTTTCTGAAATCATATTTTTCCCTTCTGTTCCGGCTTAAACCACTTAAGCGTCACGACTCACTTTATTGATGTATCAAATCCTAAAGAAAACAATTCCCAAAATCTTTGAACATCACCCTTATTACGCTTCAAAAGCTTCTACCAGCTTACTTTTGCTTTATGATCACAAAATAAGTATAATCCATCACATGGTGGAAGCAATCACTCAACATGGCTAAGCCCACACCCCCACTCCACCAGTGATTCTGTTTGATCAGTGCATACGAATAATGGCTTGACGAAGGAGATGCCGCTAAATGGAATCCTATTATGCGTCAGTTCGCTTCCACACTATAAATTATCCTTCTTACCCTCTTTGCCGCTTTGAAACATTTTGAAGGGATACAAACAAGAGGTTCCATGAAACTCACGGTAATGACTCCTATTTAACAAATAGATACTCTAGACTGAATTTATACGGTGCTTCTCAACGGAAAGTGGTGATGATGCTATACTTGATCCAACATTACTCTTGTTGACCTTTCCTCAGAATTATGTTCCTAAAAATTCGGCGATGTGATAGCTATATTTAGATGGATAAACAAGTTCCAAAATATATACCTATGCTAGCTAATTCATGTTCAAAACCTCATTTTTAAGAGTTTTGGTTATATTATATTTTTAAAACCGTCTTCGAAATCTCTATTACCTATATTAGAGAGCGAATGTATTGTGCTTTAAATAACATAAACATAAAACAATCAATAATAAACAAATGTGCTTTTTTTGTCTGATTATTTTTCAAAATTATAGTTCAGAATGCTTCTAAAGAAGGTGCAATGTGATGAGTTTGAATGAACATGAGGGAAATCTCGTCGTGTTAGTCGTGAGCCAGTAATTACTTTTTAGTTCCCAAACACTTGAAAACCTAGTAAGGAGGAGATACGTAATTGGCGAATGACGTGATGTGATCCTCAACTAGCTTTTCCTTGATAAAATGTTTGGACTGTGCTGAAGAACGTCACGGAGATGTATAAATCCCATTATTCAACCGATCTGCAAATAAACCGTTACCACCTTATAAAATTTTTCTTCAAAACAACTCTCTTAAATTTACAGTCGCTACACTGACATACGATGAGTAGCTTCTTATTTGCATACTCTCACACCTTGCCCTGTTAGTTTTGAAAGCGGCATACAATCCGTGATCTCTACTCTTGTCCTTACTCTAAGATTACGGTAAGTAGGCAACCACATTAGTAGATCTCACGTGTATAGTGGAAGATCTCAAATTGGTAATCGGTGGTATCCAAATTTAAGGGTTTTTACCTCACTCTGACCCATTCCAGTTTGAAGCACCTTGATCATTATTATTCCGTAGTTGAAGTATAAATATTAGTGAGCAATTTATAAAACTAAATTCAGTAGGAAACTATTTCTTTGACAATGACTTTCACTTCCTCCACGATTATTGATAACACACAATTTTAAGCATATAGTAGGCACTCCGTTTTCATTGTAGAATTTGAAGTAGGTGGATTGATTAAATTTTCTAAAAATTAACTTACAAAGATTCAATGAGTTGGGTGATAATTCAGAGGAGGAGAATAAATATGTAGTCCAGTAATTTTTAGCATTTTCAACGAATAACTGGAATGAAGCCTGTTCTGTTCAAACATCTCTGCACACTATGTTGGCCAATTAGTGGCCCTCTTCGTGACATTAACAGAGCTGAAAGGCGACGGGTCGTGAAACTCAGCCCCAGGATAACTTGGAATAGCAATGACTGTTTGATGACTGAAGGGAGGAGGGCTGGAGAGAGTCTATTGAGACCAGAACCTTGTTGAATAGTTATGCGGAAAATGGCATCGCTTCATTCTTCATTAACGCGCTGAATGCTTAATTATGCGCCGAGTCGCGAAATTTACGAATTAATCTATTCAAGTCTCGGTATATAACTAAAGCTATCGTGGAATGGGTTGTGTTTTCGCTCAAGATAATTCTGTCAAAACCAGAATTAGTCTCCCCCAGACGACAAACATCAGCTGCTCGCCAGTATACGGAAGGTAGTATACAGGGACATCATTCCGCATCTCCTGATATAATTACTAAAAGCTGCATGTGACTCAGCCCACGCATTTCATTCATAATAGTGTTCAATGTTCCTAGTTAGAATGTAGGTAGTAGCCTTCATCTTCAGGAATAACAGAAGGAATCACTTTTGATCTTTGAAACATATTGGTAAGTAATGCATGCATTAAAGAAACGTCCCTACGTACAGGACATCTCCTCCATTATAACTTAACATGAATATTTTACATCCCCCCTCCTCACCTTTACAACCGTAATAAAGTATGAACTGTTTTTACAAATTGGTTTAAAATATCACGATATATTTATTTCCCTCCGTTCCTCGCCCACCATGAAAAAAATTTAGTTGGGGTTGAGAATAGCGTAAATACTACAGCTCATTTTCCCCACTACCACTCCTTCTGGAAAACTGTGGAAATTAAGCTCGTTACAAGAATTGCACATTTGCGCATGCGAAACAGCTACTAATGATACAATCATATTGATATTGATGGAGGTAGCATACTGATCATATTGGAGATAAATGGAGGAGGTAATTCCAATAAATCATGACATTTTCGGTCTTCCTAACCGTTTATTCTCCATCCTTATTTTAAATCATTTAGTTTAGATGACATAATCGGGGATTTTATTTTATTTTATCGGGAGATTTTATTTTGATGACGAGTTTTTGGGAGAAGGATTGGTAGTGGGAAAAATGAGCTGTATTATTCTCACCCACCATGATCAAAATGTAGTTTATTGTGAATAAGACACATCAAAGGGACCAAATACATCGAGCAAAATAGTAAAATAGTCGATGAAAAAAATGGGTTGAGAATAGCGTAAAACCGAAGTACGTAGGGATGTGGAACTACTTCTACGTTCACACTAAACAAGGTCCATCCTAGTTACAATGTGTTTCCTTGCAGCGGAGCAACTCGGAAATGAGAATTATGTTGTGTTATTAGCGTAACCAAACTTTATTAAGGGACGCTGTCTGTTCCACCTAGAACTTGGCACCCAGGTAACCTAGAAAGTTCCGATTTTGCCTAAAAGGTAGTGAAAGGTCTGTATTTGCCTGATTGGGCCAACTATTTATGGTCTGCTTATCAGGAGGCAAAATATTGTTCATAATGATGGCAAAATCGGAGTTTTTGTATTTGAAATTCGAGTGTGGTAGGCTTTACCAGGAGACGAATTTATTATCCATGTAATGGATTTGTTAAAATTTTAACATGGAACGTGCTTTTGTCACAGCTTCAGGATAGAATTTCGACTCGCGACCTATGATTGCGATCAACTTACACGTAAATGGAACGAAGAAGAAGAATGAATAACGCTGTCTGAGAGAAAAAATTTGGATTTTTCCAATAGAAATTATAATTTGGCTCCGTCATTATGGTAAACAAGCATAGGAATATTTTAAAGAGGGAATGAACGACACGTTCACATTGAATGAAGTTCCATGTTAAACCGCGCAACTCAGCGCTGCTGACCCGTGACGGGGACACGGTCGCACAGTACAGATGAGTGGTCTTGCGTGAATATTTAACCAGAAAAGCCTGCTCTTTCGTAATGTGGCTAGAGCCATGCGAATACGTTTGACTCAGAGGGTCACACGTCGGCCCTGTAAATCGCGATTATTATTAAATCATTGACCGGCATGTTATATCGTATTTACAGCTGATTGAGACTATAGGCGGTCTCCCAAATAATAAATGAAACTGTTTCATTGATATTCTTACCCTTTCCGAACGTATTAGCAGTGAGTTATATCTGCAAAAAAGCACAACAGAACGGTAATGCCTAACTTGTTTGATTTGTAAGAAAACATTTATCTTTCCACAGGAACTTCCATTTCAATAAAGTTTTGGAGCATATTTTCCTAAAAACTTCATCCAATGAATCATATAGACGTTTTGGGCTCATATTTTGTCAATTTATTACCAATGATCCATACAATTTGGTCCAATGATTTGGAAAAAA
This sequence comes from Adelphocoris suturalis, assembly GCA_030762985.1. NCBI lineage: Eukaryota > Metazoa > Arthropoda > Insecta > Hemiptera > Miridae > Adelphocoris > Adelphocoris suturalis. Next base: position 103,620,605 of record CM061042.1, read on the forward strand.
AAAAAATATTTTGGTTTATTATTTTCAATAATGAACCTTTGTAATCGACCAAGAAAAAAAATTAACCTCTTAAAATTTCTTGGTTTACGTGTAAAGACGTGTATAATCCAAAAATCAAATTTTAAAAATCCGTCCATCCGCCATTTAAAAAAAATTTAATAACAACCATTTTATAATAATACGTAATTTCAAAATGTATTACACAAATGGCAAGCGGAATCGAATCTTTTTACATTGTTCATATATCATGATTCAGTATTGAATTTCACACAGTTATCACAATACAATGTTTACTGTACTGAGAGAAACCTTCCCGAAGTAATCTGATTAGTAGGGCAAAATAATTATTTATATTCACGGATTTTCCAAGTTCATGGTTATATGAGAAGCAATAACACCGAATAAAACTCTTTTTCGACCAGTACAGCGAAACCCATCAAAATATCAATCTCCTATTTGTAATGAACGTCTGAGCGGGGAGGGTATTGCATGCTGTTCCGCCTGAGCCTCGCCAGGGGGATTGAACAGGAAAGAGGTAATTGGCAAATGACAAACAGGTGCTTTCCTCTCTAGCAGGGGCTCCCCTGCTCATCAAACTACATTGCAACCCCTCGCCTCGTCGGCTGCAGTCAGTTGGCGGTTGCACCAAACTGCATTAGTTTGGCGCATCCCTCGTCCCGTTTTCAGATTAGCCTGGATAGTCAGACGAGTTGGTTTAAACGGAAATTGGGCCTCGGGGGATTCGCTAAATATCTCTTGAGACTTGCTTGTAGTTCCGGATGCCTGAAATGAGGGAAATGCTGCTTTCTCTTATACGATAACGTCTTAACACTTAGGACGTATATACATGGAACTAATAAAGTATTATGCAATTGGAATTATAGTTCAATAGCATCAAACTTATAAAATGTTATATACTTTTTTAAAATATTTTTAAATCTCTAAATGCTATAGAGTGTAGGTATATATGATTACTAGACGTTTATATTGTGGTATTTTTCATTTTTATTGATAGGTATTCTTCTTTGAACTCTACTCTACGAGATATATTTCACAAAACATGGTAGCTACTGATTTTCCACGTTCCAGTCCCTAAACATGTAGTACCTAACGTGATCACGTCTTCGTTTCCATAACATGATTCTATGGAATATGATTGTAGATCATTGATATGTAATAGCTAGATTTGGATAATATTTATTCATAAATTGTTATAAGAAGCATTACCTGGAGAAACCGCGATTGAATAGTAATTATCTTGAAAGTAGAAATAAAGAATCAAAACTCTTCGTTCGTTGTTTTATATTTTGCGCCTTCTCGGACGGTACATTGTTCTGGTAACAATGAAATACATGCGGTACCATGTACAACTCAAGCAACGTTTAGAAAGTCAACAATTTTTTATGAAAACTGTGGTCGCTGTACTTGATGCAAAAATTTTACGTTTGCGAATGCGCAGACTGACATTGCCGAGGAAACATCCTTAACCCACGCAACACCTGATAAATTCATGGAAAACGGGTGAAAGTTATTATTGATTTGTTAGCGTATGCGCCATCACTATTGATCCGGTTTCGGTTGCGATCCTATTCCTAGCGAACCTTCACGAACCGGCATAATTCTTGAGAATTCCCTCAAAATTTGATGCAAAATGAGGAAGTGTTTCATCGGTTTTATGCACATACGTAATGGTTACTGTTGATCTGACAGCCACAAAACTTATGAAGAACGGCCCTGCCGTCTAACCCGTATAATACTGAAGTGCCATAAAAAAAAAAAAAAAAGGTTCTCACTCTCTTTTCTCACTCCCCGTTAAATGATTGTTAATAGGAAATTTACCCTATTTTATTTTATTCCATCGGCTGAGGGATTTCGAAGAGAGTTTCTAAAAAGGTTCAATATGAAGAGGATCGAATGATTGGAAATGGCCAAAATAGCGGTGTAAATAAAGCTGAACATGTCATTGGGGGACGACGTCACCCCGTAACCGCCTGAGGTGAAACCGCTACCCCGACCACCTACGACGTTAGTTCGTTTTCTTTCTATCTGGATTTGTCAAAACCATTTGGAGTACCAAAATGAAAAATCAAAGTCATGAATTTTCAAGAGTAGATATGAATCCGGTCCTTTGATTCCTTTCTAACCATCTGAAATGTTTTCAATTGAGAAATACAACATATCTCCACTTCATGGAAAAACTATATGGAATCATGGATATGTTTTGTGGTACTGTATTTCCGTATAGAAATTGTGATTGTTTTCCATGGGGTTGGGAGAATCGGTATAATGTTTTTCTACAAATTTACGATAAGGGCAACCTAAGGAAACCAAAAACATCAATATTAAAAGTGAACTATATAAGATACCGTTTGCTGCGGAACATAGTTTTACCTCTGGTATCAGTAGTAGAGACTTCCGGCCTAATTTCAACATCCTAGGGTGAACAGGAGAGATCTTAGCTCGATCAGGAAAAATTCCACAATTTCAATGGTCTCTTAATGCTCCAGAGAGTCTCTCTTTCGAATTTTAACTTCCTAGAGCGAACAGGAAGAGCTCACTCAATTGATCAGGGAAGAGCCCTTTTTATTCGTCAGTTGATGTCCCAGAGGCTTCCTAACCAACCCTTTCCCTGTCCAACCCCTTTCTTTTCAGAAAGGATTAGGCAGCGACTGTGAAAGCAGAAAACTGAGTAAATGTAGAAAAAAATGTGTCCCAGGTGGGAATCAAATCCACATTCTTCTGATAATCTTGCTGAAGACTTTGCATCTCGTCCACTGGGCCAAAAATGAGAAAATAAAAAGAGAAATTTAGTAACTGAATCCACATTTCCAGGGACCCATAGCTCTGACTCTCTGCCCAATTTTATAAACTGTCTACATCACAATTCCAAGTCGCCATTTGGGTCCGGCAGAATTCAGAATCAAGAAATCAACAATAATTTTGGGAAACAATAATGTCATGCTAAAGAAATGGGTTCAGTTCAAAATCAAACCTTGTGATCCACTTCCTCTATATTTTTGAGACCCTCCAATAATACATGCAGTTCCACTTCTTAAAAGAAGCAAGCATTTTTGGGACAATTTTGTGCAAACAATTACTGATTATATCAGGGAAAACAATTTAAAAAAAATGATTGGGAATTATAAAACGCTTTGGTCGAAATTGTGTGTCCTTTTTAGACCTTCTTTTTGTTCGATTATCGGATTGTGTATGAATTTGGTTTGATTTTCAAAAATACGTAATCTAAGAACTTTTTTTTTTAATCCGTGGAGAAGAAACTGATGGAGACATCCCAGCAGACACGCAGGGGAAAACAACTGGTAGTATTAAAAGTAGCCTTTCGGTTTATTATTTTCAATGAGACACCAGTAATCAATCAAAAAGTAAATGGTTAACACCTGAAAGTACGTTTACTTATCAACATACATAGATTTCAAAAACTTTTTCATTTTTAGATACGTATAATGCATATATGAAAATACTTCTTCCGCATGAAATATATTACGTCGTTCCCTACATTAATGGCAATCAATTTTTACTGCAGTTAAATGCACTGTCCTTTCACAGCTAATATTAGAGACTCGATCGTAAAATTTTAATGCCTTGTTAAAAAGGTGACATAAATCATTAGGGCCGGTCTGAAACGTATTGTCAGTTATAAAGATAAATAATAAGAAAACAACCCTGGAATAAAATTACATTTGTAACCGAACATCAAAAGAACAAATGGGTCGTAATTGAGGAAATGGGAGAGTGTCGGCTGTTAGGTGATGATAACATCATAAATGACAAAAGAGACAAAACCATCGGTCTGTCACGAAATTCTGGCCACGTGATTAGTGGATCGGAATGAGTTAGGTGAACTGATGAGATCCGTTCTGGCAGGTAAACGCGTCAGATATGTCAATAAAATGTGGACCGTCTCTATCAACTCTGCAACCAGAAATAGGCAGGGGGTTGAAGGGTTTCTGGGCCAAGCGACCGAAAGCAGTTGAATTTAATTTACTCAATTATTGCGTTCCAATTACGATCGGATGGGCCGAGGATGGCTAGCCTGACAAAGGGTTAAGCCATAAGAGGGGCGGAGCGGAAGTGCTCTCAACGAAGCGGTCCGACCCACAGGACACGAAAGCACCGTTTAAATTTCACAGGAAAACCCAATGAACCCTGAAATAAAATTTATAACGGCCGCCCTCCCAGACGGGTGGATTGATCCTGTTTATCGCGTAGAATACAGACAGTACGATACAAATAACGTCTCGTTTATTCAACGATTTTTAGCTGGTAACGAGAGAGCTGGCAACTTTTAATGTGATGAAACGGCAATCATGGAATCAACTAAAACAAACAGCAAATCCCATTTGTGTACAACAGAATTTTTCTTCTGCAACCATTCATAATTTTATGCTGATTTTGCCGATCAGTGTCATTGATAGGTGGTTTTAGAGGTAACACAGCATTATTCCTCATTGTGTTTGTTGATTCTAAGAGCTTTTGACATATTACACATGACTTTTGTCAGATGGATAGTTATTAAGTGTTAATAGGTAAAACTTAAGTCTCTGGTCCATTGGTTCAGTTATTTGCATGCATCCGTATAATGCTTAGTTACGTATATGTTTGCACGTGTTTTATTGGATGATCATAATAAAGTACAGTTTTCTTAAACAATATTTCTGCCTACAATAAGAATAGTTTATGAAGATAATCGTCACGCTTACACTATGCAAATACAGCCTTATTATGTGAGTTGGTAATCAGTTAGACACACTGAACACTTCCACTGAACCTGTTTGAAGAATGGACGGCAGATTATATGGTTGTTACAGCTTAGGTGTGACCTCGTTGAACATCTCCATCATTATGATTGAGAACAGAAGGCATTTCAGGATGATTTGGTTCTCGACATCTACGCTGCGCCTCTCACATTATGGTGCTAACTATATACCCATTTTGAATTTAATTAATCCACACATGTCATGGCTGTTCCTTAGCCGAGTAACTTGCCACACTTCGCTTTGGCACATTGTGGTTGCATCATTAGGCCAATTATTTACAGAGCTCAGTCAGTTGATTACAAATCTTCACCATTCAACAATACTATAGGTACCACACCCCGAGGATTACCGTTTGAGTGTTCAGCATCTTGAGCTGAATAGGAACTGAGATAGCAACACAGCTCACCATTCAGCTCATTCAGAGCTCGCTTAGCTGATCAGAGTGGTGTACCGAGTTGTAATATAGTTTATCACACCCTGAGAGACTCCTTTTCAAAAGTTCAGCATTTTGAGTTGAATAGAAACAAAATTAGCTACAGAATTACCTCTGAACCACAATTACCAATTCTACATCAGACCACTATCTCACACTAAAAAGTCGAAATAAATGTTTTGTTTGTTTTTCTAAAACAAATTAGCTACAGAGCTCCAACCACTGTTCGCAGTGGTTCACCGTTTATAATTTATTGTTTATAGGGGTAACCTATGAATTTTCCCGTTAGTAAGGAACTATTTATATGTAAGAACTAGTAGTAGCTGCAGTTATCGGGCCTGCATCAACACGAACGAGAAATTTATCCCATAACTCGTGTCTTGTTCCGTTCCCGTGACTTGTCGCTTTGCCAGTGGTCTGTCCCATTTCCAGTGGTTTGTCCCAATACCTATGGTTTATCTAGTCACCCACAGCGTATCTAGTCACCCAGAAAATTGCTGTTTTGTTTGGGCTAACATACCTACAAACCTACTTACAATACCTACTTACAATATATAGGTTTCAATTTCAATTAATCTTCAAAATTTACTTCACTCGTTTACGTGACAGTGTTGATGTCCATTACAGCTTTCCATTTAAGCTGGAAGGGTGAAAAGGACATGGTGAGTTGTTACCTAACCTACCTAAAACTAGGGCAATACCCTTCTCTTTTTTCATGCTTTTCCATTTAACTTATCTTTATTTAATCTTCTTATTACAGATAGTTGTGTTGTATAATAATCTAGTTCCTAATTAAGATCATCGAATAAAACACATGCAAACATGTATGTTCCGGTCCATCATATAGATGCATGCAGATAACTAAACCTATGAACCAGGATCTGAAATTTCGACTATTTATACTTGATAACTACCCTTAAAAATAAGTTGTACTTCAACAACTTGCATATTACTCCCGCTGTAACTTGTAGATTCCTGACGAGGCCGAAAGCACTTGGACTCTATAAATAAAATAAGGAAATGTTATGTTGATTCCTAACCTCAAAATAAACCTGCTATTCATAATCTAAAATTATTGACTTAGTGGTATCCCTCACGAGTTTCTGGAGTCGAACTCACAAGGGAGCAGCAAGGGAGCTCTACAGCTTACAGCAGATACCTTTAATTCGTTCCAAGCGATGATTTCTTGAATTCATAATGTTCAAAAACATAAAATACATAACCCGAACCCCTCCTTTATTTCCACCTGGAGCCTGGGCTTATCACTGAAGCATACTTCCACCTCTGGTGTCAGTAATAGAGTATCCATGCCAAATCTCAACATCCTGGCGTGAAAAGGATTGAATTTAGCTCTCTCAGTTGATCAGGATGGAATCCATCATTTCATTCGACTCTTGTCATAGATAGGCTCCCTATCTAATTTGAATGTCACAGGGTTAACAGGAGAAAATTGAGCTCGCTCGGGTGATAAGGATTAAGCCCGTCATTGCAATCGTCTCCCTGGAAGCTTATCGCTCCCAGCTTAAGCTCCCCTGTTGAAATCGTTAAGCCTGGAAAAGCTTATCTATAAAACTTCCTATTAGGTTCGACATAGGATATAATTTAGCTCACTCGGCTGATCAGGATAGAGCCCATCATTTCAATCGTTTCTTGATGTCCAGATAGTCACCCTTTCAAGTTTCAACTTCCTTGGGTGAACAGGAGAGAATTTAGCTCACTCAGCTGATCAGAAAAAATTCCAATAATTTCAATTACCTCTTAATGAACCACAAGGACCCTATCAAATTTCGACTTACAAGGGTGAAAAGGTTAGCAAAGCTAACTTCTTAGTACAGTAGCTAAAATTTACTAGTACCTACTACTTAATACGAGTAGTATCCTACTATGTAGCTTTCTTTCCGTAATAAAACCGATGTTTTGGGGAATCAAGTTTCTTTATTGTTATCAGCCATAACCAATCTTCTACTTGATTTCAAGCCTATCGGTGATATCTGTTGATTTTGGACTTAGGGGTGATGGTTATGAGTTACCAATAATCCACGAACTTCGTTGTATGTTATAAAACTGCTGTGTCCTATTGGGCTTGTGAAGCGTAGGTAGGCAATCACCTACTTCAATTATATTAATTTATTGATTAGTAAATACTTAGGAATTACTTTTAATTGCATTATTATTTCTCAACAACAGAAGGTCAATTAGGTACTTCCGAGTCTACCAAGGTCGGGACGTTTCAGCCAATTTTCTAAGAAAATTACTGTTACTATTAATTCATTGCAATGAATCCAAAATTTCCATCATATGAGTATGTAGAGTTTGATTGAAAAGTTCTGGTTCTTTTCAATTTGCGAGCAAACAGGGTCGTTGAAACTTCTCGGTGGTCTAAGCGTTACTCTTTCTGAGTGACCTGGTAATTTTATATTGCTGTAATATTCTCAGTTCTCGTGTTATTCTGATCAGCTTTGGGACCTCTGAGGCTAATTTCTTTCATAATCGACTCACTTTACTGAAATTTAATGGAGCTCGTTCGGGACACCTCAAAAACAATTACGAGGTTTGGAGGATCACTGAATAGCTGATTGGGCCTCTGCGGCTAATTTCTTTCTTTTCAACCTGCCGTTTTACTAAGTTTTTTGTCTTGTTGTTTTGACCTTTTTAGATGTTTTTTCAACATTCACCCACTATAAACCGTAAAATTGTGGGGTCCTGAGCAGTAAAGGTGTGGTTCCATTTTGGGAGGCACTATGCGCCAAATTTAAATCATTTACTAGATATATGTATATGGGGCATAATAATAATTAGAGACCAACGATCTGCGTAGGAGGGCTATCTAATACAGAAATAGTAAACCTTTGTGTAATATTTTGAACCGTTTTCCTGTCGTTTTCGGAGCGGGGACCCATGGCTAAAACTTGTGCATGCTGAAGAAAAGTGGCTACTTTCCGAAATATTGACATATATTTGATCAACCTATTTCCCTCATTTTGAAAGGGCATTGTTTAAGGTCTTCCATTTATCCTATAGTCAGTAGTTACCTACCTACATGTGGCATGATTATTTCTTCATTGTTGTAGAAAAAATACGAATTGGGAGAATTTGAGTATTTATGTTTAAATTATATAGTAACCATGAAATAAGTATGAGTAATTATATCAAATCAATTACTGCATTATTTTCATGAATTAGTGAGAGATGGATGAAGTGGATCCCACATTTATATGTTCATAATTTGTGCGGGTTCTGTTTTTGCACTTCGGTACATATACATACGAAGTGATATAATTAAGGAGCAACACATGTATCACCTTATAACACTAATGATTCCAATTAACCTAAGAGTTTTGCTGTTCTGCTTGAGCAATCTGGGATTTTCGGATTTTTTAACCTAACATTCTTTTAATAATTTAAGAACGAAACCAAAGTATCACGCTACACAACGACAATTGTCAATATGATTTGGGGTTTCCTCAAAGAGTCATTAAATGAACAGATATTTACAGTTAACTATTACCTACATAGGTTATATGAATCGATGAGCAAACAATAAAATCTAGCGTTCCGTTGTTTAACATCTCCCGTTTCATACTTATACATCTCGGGTTGATATAGAGGCGAAATTAATTCAGAACGCATTAATTTGCTAAATCCAATATCATTTATAAGTAATTCAATATACTCGTATTGTACTCGGTGCTATTTACAATAAGTTGTGCTGTGAACTAGATGCAGAGAACCCATTGAAAATAAAGACTCTCTGGCCCTCACGCGGAAAATATCCTGAGGCCATTCAATGGAACTAATATTCAAACATGGGCTAAGCTCTTGGCAAAGAACATGGAGAATCGTTCACCACTAGATTTAGTTCTACAACCAACCTCGTACTCATTTTCCGTTCAACGTTTTATTGAATTACCTTTATTGGAAGGCGAGGTATTAGAAAGTTTTTCTCTTGATCACGACTCGACCCGATCTCGAGAGTAAACACTCGTGACCATTCAATGGAACTAATAGTACCGCAAACAAGAAACCGACAGATTTTACCCTCGAAAACTGTTCTTACTCCACTTGGATTTGGGCGATTTATAACGCTAAACGCCAAATAATATTTAATTCTGGGAGCTGTAAAGCCGATTAACCATTTTCTAGATAGGCAGTTACACAACGGAATAACATCTTTATTGCGCTACATATTCAACAAATTTATATAGGTACTTTTTGTAGCGCGTGGTCCTTGAACTGGTAAACTGTAACCTGAGCATAGGTAGATCAGCGTTTCACTACTAATACCTGATATTTGTAAATATATATATATATATATATATATATATATATATATATATATATCATGAAGTACTAGTAGTGAAACGTTGGTATATCTGTGATCTTGTAAACTGTCACCTGTGACTACTAATACAATGATTTATATATATTTAGAAGTGAGATTGATTCTAAATAAAAACAGTTAATGTGATAATCACTTTTACGCACTGATTTATTATTTAGATAACGTAAGAAAATTTACAGAACGTAAGAGAACTTTAAATTTTAAATTAAGAATGAAAAATTATTCCCGAGCATGCCAGACCTCCCAAAAATAAAAGAGTATCGGACCATCCAATTGATTATAATAATGACTGCAGAATTCATCCAAGAGTGTCTTGCTTGGTAGGTAGTTGTAATTGTTGATTCTCTTCAATTAATATGGAACGTACGCGACATGGGCAACGTTTTGTATAACCAGTTCGAGAATAACTTGAAAACTGAAATTATAATGTTAGTCAAATTATATATTCCCGAAATATATATATTTACGAATATCAAGTATTGGTAGTGTGCTAAGTTTGCTTAAGTTTCATAAGATGTTAACTTCGGGTAAGCGAGATGAAGAATGAATTTTATTAACTTCATTGTAAACAAACAAATGCCAGTATGGCAACAATAATTCAGGGTCATAAAATAATAATTGAAGCAAAAGCTTATACGACAAGTAGTGAAACGCTGATCTATCTATGCTCAGGTGACAGTTTAACGGTTCATTGGCCACCCGCCACAAAAAGTATATATTTGAAGGGCTATCAATAAAGATCATGTGCAACGACGAAAAGTTTAAGTCCAAATCTGCACTATGACTAATTCGAAATTCTCAGTTGTCTGCGCAATGGGCACTTGAAGTGTCAAATTGTCAAGCGGAAACACCATCGTGTTCTACGTAACTTTGTCGCTGGAATATGAAGTGTTCTCGATCAAATTTTAGTGTGGATGCCAATAGAAGAACAAATGTTCAACCAAAAAACCAACAGTAAAAGGGGGTCCCAGCTGTTTGGATGTGCATAGTACATAAGTGGGTTGCTGCGGGCGGGGTTCTCCGCAGACAGGAGGCTAGCAGTAGGGGGGGGGGGGGGGGGGGGGGGGGGGGGGGGGCAGTTGTCTCCATCCTCCAAACCCATTCACTCCCGGGTGAAAACACATTCAGTTAAAATATCAAGGTTCAGGCACAAGACGTAAGCATGGTTCACAGTCCGAGGTATTTTACACAAAGGTTTATGATACGGATAGTTGATAGTGGTGATGATCTGGGAATAATCATGGACTCGGAGCTGTTATTCGGTCCTCACATTAGTGCGATTTCTTTGATGGCACAACGAATGCTGGATTTTGTCTGGAGATCATGTAGAGATTGCAGGATTATGCTGACTTTACATTTGTTGTAATACCTGACTCTAGGGCGACCGATTCTGGAATTCTCTGCTCTAATTTGGCTATTCATACCGTATTGCCTTAAACATATTAAAACCATCGAGAAGGTTAAACGCAAATTTTTCAGCATGACATACTTTAAGTTTCATCTTGATAGTTATGTAATTTTCAACAAAAACTAAGGTTCTGTGGCCTTGGTCTCAATATCAATATTGTTATTAATATTGATTAATCTCTGTAATTGGGCTTTGTCCTCGAACAAAATAAATAAATACACTAAAGGGCTCGTGAAGCTTATTTTTTTCTTAATCAACCTACTGAGCTGAAATTCGAAATATAGCTCCTTTCGTAGCTCCTGTAATCTAGATTACAGTGCACGGAGGCTCTGGAGGCTCCAATGGCACGACCATTGAGGCTCTCAAGTATTGGGTTGAGCATTAGCCATCTGGCTATGAACTAATCATTCTGTCAGACTCACAAAGTGTAATTGATAAATTAGCAAATGCGTCGCCATCTTCTCATCATAACCGCATCGAGGCTGACATCTTTCAGCTAATATCATTTTTACGCACTAATAATAAAATAGTATGTGTGAAAAAAGTTTGAGGGCACGTAGTGCTTTCACGGAATGAAATGGCAGATAAGGAAGCGAAATTGGGGGCAGGGCTACCTCAGCAGTTACGCTGTTCTCCGATGTTCCCATAAACTGACCTATACCAGATGTTTATGGCAGAGGCAATTTGAAGAATGGAGAGAAGTACACCTAGAATACCCTGCAGGACACAAATGTAAGGATCTCCACCCTGCTCTTTCCAAACGTAAGTGGTTCCAATAAGCTACTGAACCTCACTTAAGAAATTTCTTAAGACAATTGTCGGAACATGGGATTGGTCAGTCCAATCTGTAAAGGATGGGAATTATCAATCGTAGTGCATGCCCAAATCGCCCAGAAGAACATACACTGGAACATGTAGTTCTAGGTAGTTCAGCCTATTCAGAGGATCGTATATGGTCCTGTTATCGCAGTTGTTAGCCACCTCAGAATATATTCTCTCGTCATTGAATTTGTAATCTCTTCTGCAATGGGAAAAATCATAATTTATCAACAATTAATACAATTTTCTCAAAAAGATCAATGTAAGAAAAGAAAGAAATAGAAACGAACACAATTACAAAGTTAGGAGGGACTCTGATCAGCTATGAGACATCTGAGGCTAAGTTCCTTTCCAAGTCGACTTACGGTAGGTATTGAAATTGTGAAGGTGCTTCTTTAGGACACCTCGAAAACAACCACAAGGGCATTTATCCGCTTAGGGGCTTCTGAAGCTAATTTCTCTCCTTTTCAACCTTCCGTTTTTTTTTTTTTTTTTTTTCTAAATGTTTCAACATTTACCAATAATCGTAAATTTTTGGGGTCCTGGAGCTGTAAAGTAGAGTCGCGAAGCGTCAAGTTTTGGTTATACCTACTATATACGGGGTTTTAATCTCGTAATTAACTATAGACCAATGATGTGCATGAAAGGGCCATCAATACAGAATTAATAAATTTTTGTGTCTTCTCACAGCTTTCGTTTCCGACCTTTGGCTAAGTCAGTCAGTTTGTTCCATTTCCTTGTTCTGATTGAAACCATGCCTATCAATTTACAGTAAAAACTTTATGAAATTTTCAAGAATAGTGTGGGTTAGTGACCAGGCGGTTCAGAGTAATTCCAGGCATTTTTTAAAGATGGTATTTCCCATGATTAATTCGCTCAAAAGTATAATGTCGTTGAAACATACCTTTGAAGTGTTTGGCGGGTTCATTATGCTTACCCATAACAACTTTCTTCATTCAACTATTGTGGAAGTTTTTTACCTGAATTTTCGTAGAAAAGGGGGTATACAGCCGTCGGCACGGTGGCACTTGGGGTTGGGAATGCATTTCCTTTGCGTTTCAGAGGATGTAGAACTCGTTTAAAACAGTCATTCATTGTCAGATTTATATATATATACAAATATATATATATATTTGTTTATTTATTTATTTATGGACAAAATGTTGTGCTCACTACTCCTCCGAAACCGCTGATCCGATTTGGACCAAATTCTGATATGTTGTATTACCATGTCGGAACTTGTGCCTTGCTGACCTTGGTGAGGATCAGCTGACCACAAGCCGTAATATCAATCATAATGTTGACAAAATCTTGCTCGAACCTCTCCTATTCACCGCAGGGCGACGAAATTTGAAAGGGACTCTCTCTGGGAAAAGAAGAGACGAATGACCTTACAGGCGCCATCCTGATCAGCTAAGCGAGCTATAATAATCTCTCCTATTCACCGTAGGACGTTGAAAATGAATAGGGCCACTCTGAGATGACAAGAGACGAATGACCTTACAGGCTCAATCCTGATCAGCTGAGTGAGCTAAAAGTTATGTCGTTTGTCTGATTATAACGAAATTTGATAGAGAGCCTCTGAGACATCAAGGGATGAATGAAATGAGGGCTCCACCCTGACCTACAGCTGACCGATTGACGTGGCGCTTTTTGCAACATGCTCCGGTAACCAGCGGCACGTAAATAGGAAAGCATCCTGTATACAAATTTTCCACTGATTAAATCGTCAAAATTACTGTTCGCGGCTCAACTAGCGACAAATAATCGCTGAAACAAATAATCAGTGAAACTTGATATTCGCATTTGAAGCTTGATTTTTCACCTACTAATATTTTATCTAAGTACCTCTATAAGAGAAGTTGATTCTGCTTACGCAAACTAAGTTTTTTTTAATCTTCTTCTTACAGAAGTTAATACGCCTACAGAGACCAAATGGATAGGCGTATGTGGACACATACCAGAATGGTCTCATGCTTCTTTTTAGATAAATATTTAAGAAAAAATAGAAGCATTAGACATAGAGAACTACTGAACACGAGAATACTGATTTATTATAAAATTTATAAATAGTATTCATTTAAAAATTAAAAATATTATTTATAAATAGTTGTATTGAACACAAAGCACAAATTCTTGAAGATTTCCACATTTCTATCTTTGGATTTTATTGAAATTTATGTCTAAATTTCAGAACCATTGTCAGATTTTTTCCCGTGAAGTGCTTGATCCGTAGTTTGGGAAAAGAGCAATAGTTTATAGAGCGTTGTTGTTAACTTACCTTTTATCCGATAATTGGGAGGATATCAAATAACGGATTATTATTAGAGATATAACTAAAATATCTCTAAAATATTCCAACAGTCAAAACATGCCAAGTTTATAATGACATTGGAACTTCCTTGTCAAATCAAATTTAATAACGATTTTTGACAAAACCAATAGTCTATTAAGATAAGATTATTTTTTATTTTTGTCTCTAAAGGCACGTCTACTTTTTTCAGTTTTGAGTCAACTGGTGCCTATTGTACTCCGCGGAAGTGTAATAGAAATCCCTACTGACTAGTTGGGTGAGGCTACAAATCTCTCAATTTTTAACCAATCTGTATGGGATTGACGAATAGTTCGAATGATTGGGTTGGGATGTGAATAAATCCCTATGAGTTACACTGTACTCGAATCAAAGGTAGGTTCTTGCGCATGCGGAAACAGAAATACCCCCCTGCCACATTCATAATGTTCTCATAGTCATTTTCCCTTAATGATATGTTCTGATGATTCTGAATGAAAATTATTACATTCAAATAAAATTTTTCAATAAGCGAAATGAGCAAAGTTGAAACGAGCATGAAACTATCAAAAGGCATATTCAGATCTCAGTACGCAAGCCCATTAATCAGGAAAGTTTAATCTACGCAAGAAGATATTCAACATTGAAATAGTAAACTGTTGCTAAGAATTTGTAGCGTGTTTCGTTCCGGAAACTTCATGCCATAACAAAAAACTGCAGTGAACAATAAAAAGCAATTAACAATTTTGAGGAACGACATTTTTTCTGTTGGACGATTACAAACGCAAATTATTGAAATTAATGAACTCAAATGAACCAAAATTCAAATTAAGCTATTAAATTCTGTTAATTTCTGTCGTTGATTGTAGAACAGCGAACAAACTGCGAGTCTGAAGTTTAGTTAAACGTAGATGTCAAACGTCTTCTAATAGGGCGAAATGGAAAAGAAATGCATAATCTCTTGATTCTGATCAATATTCAGAAAGTCCGAATTACAATTTAATTTTATGGATTGACTGATGGAACCATTCTCCAACTCTCTCGTTTTTATTTCTCCGATCGTAATTAATTTAACAATATTCGTGTATTTTGACGCTAATGAGTACGCCGAGAACCAGTTTGAAGCCCCTAAACTCATGTGTACGAGAAACAAAGATAGGCGAGGACGTGACGGGTGTGCACTGAATGCAAGAACGCTGTCAAGAAAACCAAACAGCCCCAGAGTGTAGGAATGAATCCTCAACCCCACCGCACATTGTGGAAGGGACATTAGAATGGGTAGAATCGTGAGTTGAATATCGACGCGTATAATTCAAAATGGCTGTCACTTCAAACCAAGTGAGCGACTAATAACGGTGCATCTCGTAAATTGCTACAAGGCTCGTGGTAGTCGTAAGCATGAAATGACAAGCGATGATGCACGTTGATATAATAATGGACAAAAGTACCGTACATTCACAGTTTAATGAAGGTGCCAGCAGCTAGATGAATTGAATATTTCGTATTAGTTGTACTTGTTCGAGTGAAAATTTAAAACGAATGATATCAGCATTACCCTTCATTAGTGATTTCTGCCTCTCTAGAGCCTAAAATATGAACTTATACAATATCGTTTCTTTATTGGGACACTTTAAATTATAATAAGACTTTACAAAAAATGCCTTTCAGTCTTTATTTATTTATTTTTATTTATTTAAACTCATAGGTTTTTACCCTGGGACTGGGACTTCTTCAGGAAGACGAAAATTCAAAATTGTAAAATATCTACTTACTTATTGACTTCTTCTTATTGTGATAAAAATCGAATTTAAAGTTATGAGTTTATGAATTTTAAATTTGATTTTCATAAGCTCATAACTTTAAATTCGATTTTTATCACAAGAAGAAAACTATAAGTACTTACCTACCTAAGGAGATATTTTACAATTTTGAATTTTCGTCTCCTTTAAGAAGCCCCAGTTCCTAGGGAGAAACGTCGAAGTTCAAGAAAAACAAATTTAGGGATAGAAAAGCCATCTCTGTAAAGTCTTATACAATATCGCCAAAAAGGTTCCAACCGCTGATGGAGAATAATGATGTTGTACGAACCGTTACAACACGTTGTTATGCGTACATTACCCATGTAGCGTCTAAAAAAAGTCACATTCCTAACAATACTTCACGAACAATTTGTTGGCAAACGTAATCTGCAGGTTTTGAGTAAATACCTGTGGGTGTGTATTGATATCACACCTGATTGTTAGCATGGTACCAGTGGGAAGTTGATAAGTATGATTTCAGAGAATACAGGAAAAGTGGATCTATAGACAAAATGATAAAGTTGAGTTCAAGAGAAATTGCTAAAAATAGTTAAATTTATATTTTTGGTAAAATATTGATCAAATAAAGTTTTTTAACTATAAAATAGAACTTTAAAAAATTTATGTACAAACGAAAAATGTACTTAAAATTCTTTACAGTTTGCTAAAAAATCAATAGGAACTGCAAAAAAGCTAAGAATTCTAAACCTCTATTTAGATAAGAGATATTTAGAATATATTTTTTGCCATAAAATTAATAGTTAACAAATTCCTTGCACTAAAAAAGCTAAAATTCCAAAACAATTTAACATTAGACACTACGATAATTTACGGAAATAAATGATCATGCTGCATGACTGAAACTTTTTTAGAATCATGTTGCATGCAAATATCATTGTGATTCAACTTTGAAACCTGAAACATGCACCTGTACTAAGTCAATAATAATTTGGGATGTACTTACTGTGTGCCATCTAACCTCATAAAACTAGGTACCATAATACAATTTTAAACACTCCATAGGAACTAAACAAAACCTTCTATGAAAAACTGGTAATAAAACATCACTTGTAATCAATGGCTATGTATCGTATTTGAAAATTCAGAAATTTATTGGAAATTTAATCATAAATAACAGATGACATCATGGTGTTTCAGAAGATGGTACACCCTCCCGAATTTCCTTATTTAATTTCGTAAAAAATTGGCCCAACGCCATTTTTCATATTTGTCTGTGAGGATTACAGGAAAAATACTCAATAAATACAAATACTTCAGCGTTGAAAATCAATGAAAATTCAAGTACCACACTTGGGGTTTACCAGAATCCATGATTTGAGCAATTTCGGTAATAGCTTCGCGCGCTCGCAGAGCGAGTTGCGCGCAGTCAACAAAATCGAGTGAGGGGTCGTAATTCATGAAATTTTGCGTAGAATCCAAAAGTGCATTAAAAAAGGGTGGTTCCAACGTGAAAAATAAGCAGTTAGTATCAGTTTCGCGCGATTGATACTTACAAGACTAACAAGAACGTATTAAGTTCTTTTTACTTTTTCCCCACCAGATGGTATTTTTAAATTTTCAAAGGAAATTTTCGTTTTTATTTACTTTCAACTCTATATCGGACACCAGCCCGGTTGAGAAAGGAGGTGGGGAAGGGAATTGAAAATTCTGAAATTCCATTGGCAAATACGCAAGAGAAAAAAAAAAGATTATTTTTACACGCAAAATAACCAAAGTTCGGCCATTATTCCGCTAAAATAGATGCAAATCAAGAAACTGATAGCGCCATATGAATCAGCGTTGAAAATCAATGAAAATTCAAGTACCTCACTTGGGGTTAACCAGAATCCATAATTTGAGCAATTTTGGTAGTTAGGCAGCTTCGCGCGCTCGCAGAGCGGGTTGCGCGCGGTCAACGAAATCGAGTGAGGGGTCGTAATTCATGAAATTTTGCGTAAAATCCAAATCTGCATTAAAAAAGGGTGGTTCCAACGTGAAAAAAAGAAGTTAGTATCAATTGTGCGCAATTGAGCGCAAGTGGTCTACGCAAAAGTATTTTTCTTGAATTTCTCACAAAAAAATATCAGAAATGGCATTGGGCCTATTTTTTACGCAATGAAAAAAGGAAATGCGGGAGGGGGGACCATAACTTTTGAAACACCCTGTACTTTTATCAGGTTTCAAAATTCCTACACCTTTATAGTACCTAAGTAGTTTGCCTTAGGTTTTGGCATGAACTACGTGCCCTACCTCATTTCTTACTCTACTTCTACCTCCTTCGTCAACTTTGCAGAATTTTCGTTTCAAAATAGTAAGGGTGCATGCCCTCGAAGCCCCACTGTGCCCCGACACAACCGAAAATCCCTTGATGGTATTTCCTTGACTTCAGTGATTTTAATAATTTCTCGTTCTACTAAGAAAAGAATCATAAATCGTGAACGATGTATCGTGAATAAAGTGATTAAAACCGGTTAAAAACTGGGCTTACATCAAAAATAAGAGTGTACTTACTTTAACTTCCTAAATCACATAAGTGGAACGAAAAAATACAATAGCTACTGTCGAGTATTTCTTTAAAGTGTGAATCGGCTTGACGTAATATACGATTTGTTTTAATTACCCTATTTTTCTAGGTTTAACCCTTTAAGTTAACCTATAGTTGTATATTCCATTGAGACATTAATGAGGTAGTCATTCTAATTCGCTAGATGATATTACCTTAGGGGAATGAATTATATCAGTATCTGGAAATGTGAATAGAAAGAAAAACATCGATATCTGACATTTAAGAGAACTTTTTCAATATGAAGGTGCTATTAATTTAATTAAAATATGAATCCTTGTCATCGAAAACGTATTGTATTTGAGTTTTGGGTTTATCGTGGCAGGGAGGTTTTCTTCACGAGATTTTTTTTTTTTTTTTTTTTTTTTCTTTGTTTCTTGTAACTAATCCTTGTTATTAGTTAAATCTTTCCTATTCAAAGGCAAACGCTTTCTTCTTTCGTGAGAATATTATTTCGAATAAACTGCTAAAGTTAATTATTGAAAAAAGAACCAAAATAGTAATGATAATAATTTAACATTTAATATCCTGATTGTAACTTCCGAATCAAATTAAGAATCATTATATTGAAAAAAGTCAATCTCAACTTGTTTGAGTTTTATTACGAACCCCTGGGTCGAACATTTACGTACAAGTTATATTTTTAGATGAGTAGGTATTATTATTCTTTCAAGCCGCACAGTGTTTTGAGAATAGAATTAAATAGATTAGAATAACTAGGATTGCAACGTCGGTTTTTATTTCATTTGAATCATCGATCGATATTTACCAAATTTTTAAATTTTTCCGCGGACCCGAAAAAATAAACTCGTATATTTCACTGTACAGTGTTCCGATGCGTCTTCTTAACAATCATTTTATATTCTCATTAAAATCGGTGACCAAATTTATTTAGTGAGTGATTGCTGGCAGTTACTTGAGAAGGGTTTCTGCTGTTAGATGAGATGTACATTCCAAATTAATATCAAAATAGTACAAAAACGTTACATGTTCCGGGGTCCAGAAGTTGGTAATCCATTGTCACTGGCATCCAAGACAGGAGGTCGCTCTGATGATTCACCTTGATGACGTTTAACTACACGTTATTGTATCACTTTTGCTGTTATCACTGTTGAAGATAAGAGATCGCTATGGAAGGTTATCTTTTGTTTACCTGGAGTGCGATCATCATGACGTATCTGGGAGCACCACTCTGACCTCTAAACTAAGCTCAACTTGTCTTTTATACGGGCCCCTTTCTCCGCCCCCACTAGCGTTGTTGTGGGCCTCCGAGTCCTCTCCCACCTTATGGGGTCCACCCCCGCACTGATGATCGCCGAGTTGTGAAGTTCCCAAGGGCTAGTGCAAGCGATTACTATGTATTCCTGGAATGAATCGTACATGATTTCTCGAGAAATGCGGAAGAAATCCCACTCTAAGTGAGAGGACAAAAAACAGAGATACCGCGAAGGAAAATGGGGAACGAATGGTGGAACGAATTTTGAAATAATTTTCCAAAATGTCAAAGATGGGTTAAGCAGGCAAGGATTTTGCAATTTTTTTTTTTTTTTTTTTTCAAAGAAAAATTACTTACCACTAGGTAATCCGTTTTGAGGCGTTTTGCAATAATTCCCGTATTTTAAAGCTTTTTCATACAATATCACTAAATTATCATCGCTATCAAAACATTGCTCTGAAAAAAGTATCGACGATGAACTGGAATATTGAATACACTGCCAAGGACATGGCACAGAAGCTTCCTCGTGTCTTCAACGTGACTACAGCAAGAAAATTACGTTCACGCATGCACACAGCGTACCACTCGTCCAATCATGATGGATGTCATAAGGACCTCAAGGGACCTTCCCTTCTCCATCTCTGAAAACCTGACTAAAATCTTTTCAACTTTGACAGACTTGTGACTATCACTAGAAAATTAGGTACGTTTACGCTTGCGCAATGCGTACCGCTGATTCGATCATAATGAAACTGGTAGGGGACCATCTAGGGCTAAACCCAAACTATTCCTGAATATTTCATTGAAATCCAACCGAAATTTTAGAAGTTACAGCTGTGGCAAGGAAATATAGACAGACAAACGATAGCGCATGCGCATACGCTGTTTCAATAATGACAGATGTTGTACAAATCCGTGAAAATCCGGCCAAAATCTCTTCAACATTGACGGACTTATGGGTGTAACAAGAAAATCACGTTTGCGCATGCCAAGAGCGTACCGCTAATTGAATTATGGTGAAACTAGTAGGGGACCGTTTAGAGCTAAACCCACACTATTCCTAAAAATTTCATCAAAATCCAATCGAAATTGTGGAAATAATGGCTTTGGCAAATAAATGCGGACAGACAGACTTGAAACCGAATTTGTTCAAAAGGCCATGCAACGCAAAATGCGAGTGGAAATTTTTGGTACGGCGGACTGATGGATTTGATTATTGGATTCTACACGTCTTGAAACGTAAACCAACAAACTTTGAGGGGGGGGGGGGGGGGGATTAATTTTTCTCCCCTTGGTCTAGTAGAAAGGTTTATTATTGAAACTAATAAACTAAAACCATCACTGTTACCTTGAAAGTTTTTGAGATCTCGATTTTGTAAAAAACACCGACAGCAAGCCACTGTGGCGGATCTGGAAGGGGGCGCGGGGGCGCTTTTCCTCTTCCAACGAATGAAAAACACACTAGATATTGAATAAAATTGTATGATTGAAAAGAAAATGTATGTATAACCAAAATATATTTTTTCAAATCTGGCATAGGTTCATGTATAGCTTTAACTGAAGTTTTACGTTACTGAAGATTAATTTATTAATAAAATTAATAATAGCATGAGTCTTTATATCTTAATCATTCGCAATATCATAATTGTGTTGTCTGATACGTGCGGTCATATTCGGCATCGGCACCGTGGCCAAGCTTATGGTACGTCCATAGAAGTACAATATTTCATGTCAACGGATCGGCGAATGGACTTCATCCTGTCTTTTGGGGTAGCTGACAATATAGAAACTGCGATGAGAATGCAATTTGACTGAACGACAGTTGTTTTTATACGACAGTCACTTTAAAGAATGAGGTAATTCTTATTTTCACACAAGCTGAGGCAGCTTTTTGTACTGTTGGTTTTTATAGTGAACTAGCCTAGTTTTCTCGCTCGCTTCGCTCGCTCGGTATGGCTGTATAGATCCGATGGTCATTATTGTTTAGCGAGACATGTTGAACGATTTGAAACGGTGGTTCACTAAGGGTGATTTGGAATATGTAGGGGATGTATCTCGCTTAGCTCGCTCTCTGTGGGATGTATAAATGCGATGGGATATACTTCATCCCGAATTCGTAGGAAAAACCCCGTTGAAATCCGGCGTGTGTCGGGAACGTTTCTCGCTTCGCTCGCTACGGGGGGGTTTTCTCGCTCGCTCGGTGTGGGATGCATAGATGCGATGGGATATAGTCCTCATTCCATCGAGATCTACAGCCAATGGTTGGGGTGGGAGTGAAAAATTTGAAAATTGCTTATAATCCCTTTCTATAGACAATCTCGAGGGAATGGTGTGAAAAAATTAAAACTTACAAAAAGGGCTAAACCAATTCAATAAATTGCTGTGTAATAATTTGGTGCGTTTTCTATGTGGGACCATGAAAAGTTCATTAAGTTTATTTAAGATAAAAGTTTAGTTTTAAGAACCTAACAGTAGGTACTAACAAAACTGTCGAATGTCAAATTTTTGGTACGGAAATAATTTAATCAAATAAAGATTACCTACAGCCCATGGTTCGGGGAAAATTTTTAAATTGCTTGCAATCCCTTTCAATTAGAATCCCAAGAGAACGGCAAGAAAAGCAAAAAAATTAAATCTTATAAAACTATGTGGAACCACGAAACGTTTAGTTTCGAGAACATTTTAATTCTTCAACTAATTGTATAAGTCCATGTTACAATATGTGAGGAAGTTGTACTACACACTCAACTTGGTAGACTTTTTTTCTATTGGAAATGACTATCAAACGCGGCACCTTATGCAGAACCACGAAAAGTTTAGTTTCAAGAACATTTCAGTACTAACAGAACAGTCGGATGTTAAATTTTCGTACGTATTTGTTTTCCCCGTCATTTGAGTGGGTTACCCACCGTGGGTATGTTCCCTCTCGAGCTGTTCACTAGTAGTTCCAGTTTTATCAAGAATTTGTGTATTTACAGTTCCTATTTTCACTTGAAATTATGGAAAACAATATTTATAGGTATTTATTTCGATTTTTTATATTTATTTCAAATTAGATAGGCCATTTATCTGCGTAGAAGGGCCACCAAATAAAGAGTGTGTGAAACTAATAAAACTTCAACTAGTTCTATACGTTCATGTTAAAATATGAAAGGAAGCTATACTGCCCACCCAACATTTCCGTACTAACAGAACTGTGGGATGTTAAGTTTCGATTCGTCTACTAATTCTACACGTCCATTTTACAATATGTGAAGAGGTTATACTACCCACCCAAAACGGAAGTTAGAGAAAAAATGTTGTTTACTTCCTGGAAAAATTAAGAGTTACAATGTTCAATTGATTCAGACGGTTAGGCCATCATCAGTAACAAACAATTACTACTACTATATGTGAAGATTTTGCTTGGTTATACAGGCCCCCCCCCCCCCCCTTCACCTCATCTGATTAGCTATAATCCCCCTTCACTTTGCTTGCACTTAGTGCAAACGGTGCCTTTGTTATATTTCCTATTGTTTTATTGGGTTGGAGCACCTGAGAAAAGCTTCCAATGCTAACCTCAGAATCCCAACGTCCGAACTAAATCACTCGCAACAAAGTTGTGGAAACCCATTTCAAAACGGAAGTTAGTGAAGAAACGTTGTCAATTTCCACGAAAAATAAAGAGTTACAATGTTAAATTGTTTTGGAAAAACTCAATTTTACATTTTTATCACCCATTGCACTAGCTTCATTGTCTATGAAAATTTGCTAAAATACGGTACATACAAATACATTGGAAACATGGGATAGTTTTAGTTTCATATTCCCAACTGCAGATTTCAATCATTATCCATTCCTCTACGAGGAATGATCTCATCCTGTTAGCATTTCTAGACTCCTGGAATTCAAAGAGTTCACTTCTCACCGACTATCTTTCCCCTACTTTGAATTTTGCATTAGGAGGATAGAAAATTTTGGTTTTACAGAGAAGGTACCCCAGGCGAGTTATGCTCATTTCAGTTAGTCAAGGAGTTAAAGTTAAGTTAGTTGGAAGTTAGTCGGAAAAGCGAAAAAACTCGGTCCTTCGGGCCCTAAGCCTCTGTAGTGACAAGGAAAACTGATTTATAGCGCCAAGTTACTAACTAATAATGCTTCGTAAGCATAATGGCAAATCACGTGCATGTTTTCAATAATTTAAGCCGACGGCCTTAAGTAACTAGCGACCGGGGAGTCAAGGAAGGCGGAGCCCCCCCTTGCGAGGCGCGAATTTCTCGTACAACGTTTCTCCCCAGAAAAACGTTAAAATATACTATTTTCCAATATTTATCATACACTAAGGACACATCGCAACCCGTGCACGTAAATCTCCATGGATACCGGTGAAGCAAGCATTGCTCAGTTAAAAGTCGCATAATAAGCTTCTGCAAAATTGCCTATTTGCTAGACCTTTTCCTTTTGCTTGCTAGCAGATGATTCCAGAAAATACTCGGATTTTATTCATATGACCTATTGTCACTTGAAGGCAACCGATTCGGTTTACATAAACTTATTTCTTACTCATTTTATACTTTTTATTATTTTGTATTTGCCCGAATCCACAACCTTGAACAGCTGCTGGGGTCACCCTGGAAATGGAGTAAATCTGGTTGGGTCTCCGGTAAAACCAATATATACATTTCTTTGGCAACCGGTTATATCTTCAACGCCATCCTTGAATGCCATTTTCAATCATTGTCAAGTAATATTAGCTTTGTGAGATGGTTTCCTAGCAATATTTTTGAGCCCACGCATTCCGAAATATAGTTGTTATTCATATTATATTTAACATAGGTACCTAATTTATCTTGGTTTATTTTCAATAATGTTTCTTTATTCGGACAGTTCAGATTATAACAAGACTTTATAAAACTCTGCCCTTCGGGCCTCGCAAGGGGGGCTCCCGGCTTAAATTATTGAAAATATGTACATGCATTAGCCATACTACTATTACACGCGCAATATTGTCATTTCTGAGATCCTTACAGAAAAACATTAAAATTTAAAAAAATAAAAATTTATTTTTTAGACCCATAGAAATTTTAGCAGGGAGGGGGGGGGGGGCGATTTTGGGGACACCCAGTATATAATAAAACGCGCACACTTCATGAATCGTTTCAGAATGCCTCAAAACGGATTTCCAAGGGAAAAGTTTTGGAAAAATTCAATTTTAAATTTTTTTCACCCATTGCACTAGCTTCATTGTCTACGAAAATTTACTAGAATACAGATACAGTACATACATATACATTGGGAATATGGGATAGTTTTAGTTACATGTTACCTACGGCAGATTTCAAGCATTATCCTTTGTTCTACGAGGAATGATCTCATCCTTTCAGCATTTCTAGACTCCTGGAATTCAAAGAGTTCACTTCTCACTGACTGTTTTTTTTCCCCCTCTCATTTTGCATTTTGCATCGGAAGGATAGAAAATTTAGGTTTTACAGAGAAGGTACCCCAGGAGAGTTATACTCATTTCAGTAAGTCAAGGAGTGAAAAAGTTAGTCGGAAAAGTGAAGAAAAACTCGGGCCTCGTAAGGGGGACTCTTCCCCCTTGACCCCCTGGTTGCTAGTTACTTAAAGCCGTCGGCTTAATTTATTGAAAACATGTACATGCTTTAACCATACTGTTACTGTTTTTTTTTTCCCCCTCTCAATTTTGCATCGGAAGGATAGAAAATTTAGGTTTTACAGAGAAGGTACCCCAGGAGAGTTATAATTTCAGTAAGTTGAAAAAGTTAGTCGGAAAAGTGAAGAAAAACTCGGGCCTCGATTATGCTAGTTACTTAAAGCCGTCGGCTTAATTTATTGAAAACATGTACATGCTTTAACCATACTGTTATTACATCACATTATATTATTACATAATATTATTACGTAACATTATTACGGCACTAGGCTACTATCAGGCACCTACAATGATGATTTTAGGGAGAAAAACAAGACATAAATTGCCATTATATTTACTTATAAATTAGTACGAATTTTGAGGAAGACTCATATATTGAAAGTGATCTTCCAACGCGATGGTGCAGCAGTCCACTAATTTTGAACGTAGGCATGAAAATTTCCTCTCGTATTTCGTTGCATCCGATCAACGTCATTGACAAAGTATAAAGTATTATTGTAAGATCGGATCTTGCTAAAAAAAAAAAAAAAGGCTGCGAGGGTGGTTGCATGTGAGGAGATTCGAAAGGGGCGGTGGCATTGGTGGTAGTGCAGGGAGTTGCACACAGGCCGAAAGGCAAAAAAAGCATTTTGGTTCATCCTTCAAAATTTTAGCTGCCCAAAACACACTTTTCCCTACTTGCGCAAAATCCTCGTAGTTTTCACTTGAGTCATACGATGACGCCGTAGGTACAGGCAGGTTAACTCTTTGTTTCATAGAGTAGACGCCTTTTTCTCTTGCCAATATCAGGTTTTTTAGCGTTAGGTATATTGTATTTTTGCACTAAACCCCGTTCAAATTCACCAGCAACTAATTTTTAGCTGAGCTGCATCTAAGTACCAATAATTATTGAAATAATCGGAGTCATGTTGAACAGTCATGTTGCTCTGTACCTAATCCCTAGAAACCAAACAATCGTGTTGCGAAGCCAGTTACCCCTGCGTTGCACTGACCCACATGTGCCGGTCATTCTTACCTATGTTCTAGGGTGAACAGGAGACCATTTAGCTCTCTCAACTGATCAGGAAAGATCCCATAATCTTATTCGTTTCTCGATATCCCAGAGGTGCTCTCCATCAAATTTCAAATTCCTAGGGTTAATAGAAAAGAATTTAACAAAGTCAGCTGATCAGGTAGGGGACTCGTCACCGCGTTAGTCTCTTAATGTCCTAGAGAGGCTCCCTGTCAAATTTCACATTCCTAGGGTGAAAAGGAGCGAATTTAGCTAATAAGCTGATCTGGTTGGACATTTTTTAAAAATGTTCTCTTACACAAACGTTCCCGTGCCATCCCGATCATTTTGAAGAAAAAAAACCCCATTCAAATCCGTCCGTGAGTTTGGGCGTGAAGGTGCTGACATTACTCATTTACAGAATGGATAAACTATTATAGAAAAAAATGAAACAAATAAATACAAATTAAATCCAACGACAGCACGCCGATAAATCCGCATCACCATGAGACGTTTCTATGTTTTGCAAGACATCTTTCCTGGTCCTGGTGTTACTGATTTATCGGCGAGCTGATGTAAGATTAGATTTTTATTTTTTTTATAAAACGTTATAAATAATCTAGTTTGTTGACGTTGTCGTTATGTTCGCTTGGATTCTTTTGTTACTTAAGAAGATTATAACAAGCAAAAAATAAAATGAATAAATAAATAAATAACCGAAGCCTAAACCAAAATTATTTCTGTTAATATTGAAGTATTTCGTCATAACGTAACGTTTCGTGATGCATTTTTTCATACATTGCCTAGGGATCTGTACCTAGTGAATATAATTTTCAGCTTTTCCACTTTTCCGTTATGTTTTTCCCTTATGCACTGTGCGACGCAAATTTTAATCGTTTCCCACTGAGCAGGACCGTAGTAAAGAGATGGAAATGTCAGAAAATCTTAAATTTTGAAGTGAATAAATTTGAAAAAATAACCGATTAGAGAAAAAACATTGGGAGGCACTTGGTCGTCACCAATGAGCGTTATCCATGGATGCGAAAAAGGTATTTTAATTATTTTTAAATGAAAGAATATTCAATCCTAAGAAGTTTGGCATCAACCGAACTCTCCTTCGATGTTTTCTTTCTATGATCTATCAAAGTTTCGCACCCTAGTGACGTCAAAGCACCCCTCCCTACTACCAGTGTGCCGCCACCAGTGCAAACTTTGAAAAATTTTGCAAAGAAAACTACTCAACGTAGAAGAGTGCGGATGATATCAAATTTCTTGGAATGGAATCTATTTTCATGCAAAAATTTAAAATGAATACCTGGGTAACGTTCGTTGTAGAATCTATTCCTGAAACGAGATGGAACATTCTGTATAATATGTAAATCATTTCAAAATTTATTATTCTAACAAAATCATACCTGCATAAATTTTGCAAGAATGAACGATCTTGTATGAATTTATAACACCCAGAGCAAACGTGAAGGAACTGATGAAAAACCAACACAGGTGTTTTTTCCGCTTATTACCTGGACGACGAAGCTGAAACATAAACTTATAATTCTCGAAATCATATACCTAATTATTCAACATCATGATTACGTGTAGACTGCTGCACAGAAAAAATTGCAAACTCCATGAATCAAAAAGTAAGTACCTACCCCCACAAGGAATTTTGACCGAGTTGATGTTTTCCAAGGTTTAAACCTAAGTTTGTCGTTTAAACCATCTCTCGGACCGTTTTACTTTAAGCTGCGTTTAGCTCTTATCTCAACAAATGAGTCCTCTCCTCCTCTCGTCTTGACTTTTGCCCTTCAAAATCACCAACTGGCGTTACCTAATATTGGTCTGACTTCAGTCTGCCAAAGCTCATTCTACTCAAGATTAAATACTTTCCAAAGTTCGTGTCGAGCATATTTTAACTGAGACATTGACGTGTAGCCAAACTTTTGAATTTCAGAAAAGCAAAATTCTAAAATAATCTCTTGAAGACGCCTCCACTTTTGCCTTTCAAAAAAACCTCAATATTGGTTTGATTCAAGTCTGCCAAATCTCATTCGATTCAGGGTTAAATACTTTCCAAAGTTCGTTTCGTGCAAGTTTTTGCTCAGACTGTTTCCCATTAAAGTACGATGTAGAAGGCCGTTTTTGCGAGCTTTAGGTATGTGTAAAACGACATAAAATTCAAAAGTTCAGCTGTGCGTCAACAGGGAAAGGTCTCTGCTAAAATATGCTCGATACCACCTATGGAAAGTATTTGATTTTCAGTAGCATGAGCTTAGGCACACTGAAATCATACCAATATTAACGCCACCAGGTGATTTTAAAGGGGAAAAGTCTCGACGGGGGAGGAGAGGACTCGCCCAAAATTAGCCCGATTTTCAATTGCTTGTAATTCGCTTATTTTAAGAGATGATACAGAGTTTTGGGATCGACTCTTTTTTTTATGCTCTATAACTTTGGAACTATAACAATTTCTGTAGGATGCTCGGTTTAGGAATTATTAGAGAAAAACTTTAAAATGGGAAAATTAAGCCATCTTCATGAGGCCGCCATTTTTTATTCCACCAATTTTGAGATGGCAGACCAAGATTTTCTCACTCAGAACGGTCTAAATTTTCAAAATCTAATCTCAAACCTTCACCTCAGATTACTACCTATTTTCGGTCCTGGCTCCTGGACTATGAGGGAGGTTCAGACCAGTCTTGTACCCCGGGCCCGAAGTAAAACCATAATAGTATCGGCGTTTGCTACTTTACCATGTTCCCATTCAAACTTTTTTTAAGAGGGTAGTCAAGAGATCATTCAAACTCCTCAGATGAACATAGGTTGTGGACAAATATCCGAAACCTTGGGATGAATGGGGCTCTCCTTTGTGACCTAATTATTTGGCTTCTACAGATCACACAATTACGTGAATGTGAATAGACCGTTCGATGCCTCCCACAGTTGGAGTGATTGTAATGGAATTCGAGCACTTGACCTCCACAATATGTTGATTATTCCAGGACCTCGAGCGTCCTTCGACTCTGTTACCATAGTTGAAATGCTGAATGTCACATGGATACAAACTGTATGCACCTACCGGGCACCTGGAAAGTTAACAAAACTGGGTGAATTAGTCATTTTATTTGATCAGTTGGATGTATATAGATCTGTTTAGTTTGACAGTATGGATGGTCGCAACGTAGTATTTTAAAATAGAAACAAAGATCCTAGAAAAAATAGTCTTAGTAAAATACCTATCGATTATTTATTTGTACATGCAGATCCAAATCTGTGGTTACGTAAGCTATAATAACAAAGTTGGTGGACACAGCAGTAGCTCCGGAAGTCAAGCTTCAACTTAAAGAAGATTTTGGGCTGGGAGTTAGTCAAAACTTCGTTCGTCAAAACGTGACATTCAAAAAATGTAACGGGATACAGAAGAACAAAATATAAAAACTACCAGGTGACTATTTTAGTCAATTGCGAAAATAGGATGATGTATTACAATCATAAAATACAACACACAAACCAAATCAATCAACGGGTCAGTAAATACATGTGAACATGTATACGCAATGGTACGGATGAAACGAAGAAAGCGTGCCTGGATTGGAATGTCATTAGGTTCGCATGTCATTTTAGATTCAAGTTTTACAATATTTGGAAAAATCGTATTACCTGTAGATACATAAAATGTACAGCAAAGTCATCTGAACTTGGAACTTTTAACCATAGCAGGAATAGGAATTGAATTAAAACGCTTAAAAACTATACACAACGGTTTATTATTTCTGTATTAGATAGCCCTTCTACCCAATTTATAGATAGCCAAGCTCTCAATAAACCATTGCAACGAGATGCTCCGAGATTAGTAACAAAGTAGAGCTTCGGCCCAATATTGGCCTCCCTGTTGGCTTTTTTTCTTTTATTTTGCATATCCTGAGAGGGGTGTGCCCTGAGTCGCTTGATGCCAAATATATAACGTTGGATCGATTCTATATAAGCTAAAAATTTGCCCAAATGCATGTTTTCGGACTTTTTTCTTAGTCTCACCTCGTCTTATGGACCACCCACTTCTACCATTTCTCCTCAGCCGATTTTGATTAAATTGGGGTTTTGGAGCCGATACAACCCGTCCAGCCGGGAGGCCAAGCCCCCCCGGACCCCTCCCGTTGAGATATGTTACAATCGAAACATGTAGGGAATGTTGCTCGCTTCGCTCGCTCAGTATGGCTGTATAGATGCGATTCCCATACTGGGCGTGTCTAACGACACTACACGTGTGGCATACGTGCGGACCCAGGCCCAGGGGCAACCGTGGCCTCCCTACTTGTGCTGCAATCATGCAGGATGGGGTGGGGTTAAGCGGTAGGTGCAGAGTCCTCTTCTCTGTGCCGGGCCAGCAACCATTCTTGGCCTTTAAGGGCTGTGCCCATAGTGGTACCGCGAGCGAGTGGGGCCCCAGGCTTTCAGCTCTTCCAGCGTGCCTCGCACTGGTCCAGCCTGCCACCCGTTTGAGGATGGTTTCGCGGGGCTAGTAGGTTTCACGCCCTTGTAGTTCTCCTCTGTCCCTATCCAGGGGGGCAGCGGCTAGAAAGTAGAGCCTTGTTGGGGTGCAGGTCTCCTTCAAGGTGGTGTTCTCCGGCCTTAACCGGGGGAACGCGTTAACAGGCCCTTAGGTCTATACGCTTACCAACGGCAAACTGTATAGATGCGATGGTCTTTACTGTTGAGTGGGACATGTGTGCAATAATTTTCTGCGTTTTCTATGTGGGACCATGAAAATTTTATTAGGTTCAATAAAGATAGGCTATTTATCTGCGTAGAAGGGCAATCCAATTAAGATTATGTGGAGCTACGAAGAGAAAAACAAAAAATAAAATCTTATAAAAGGGGCAAAACGTAAATAATAAATTGGTGTGCAATAATTTGCCGCGTTTTCTATGTGGGACCACGAAAGGTTTATTAGGTTTAATAAATATAGGCCATTATTTTATCTGCGTAGGAGGCCTTTCCCCCTCTATTATTCAGTTGAAGCATCTTTCAAACGGGAGAGGTTCCTTCCTTGAAGAGGTTCGAAGGCAAAGATCAGATAACTACGTTGCGACGGAAAAACAACAGCGTTCAACGTTTTTGTCTACATTTTCGTTCACTATGATCGGAAAGAAGAATTTCATGTCTCGAAACTCGCATGGGATCAAATTGGAACTTCAACGAACATTTCAAGACCAACCCGAGCAAAAACCGTCGAAGTTTACTCGATTAAGGCGGAAAAAACCATAGCGAGGAACGACTTTTTTTTGTAATTTCCCGAATTCTTTCGCTGATTTTTTCGGGAAGTCAGCATCTTTCAGCGATTTCGACGGCACCATCGAGTTTACAGGTCCTGAAACGTAACTTTGTAGCTGTCATAGGGAGTGTTCTCGATCAAATTGTAATATTTTGACGGTTTGATTTTAAGAACATATCACTACTATTCCTACTATTAGGTAGTACCTTATATAAAAATAAAAATAAAAAATTATTACCTTATATAAAAATAATAATAAACTCGGCGCTTTGCGCCTCGGCGGGGGGCTCCGCCCCCCTGCACCCCCCGGTTTATTTCTTTTTCCATACTCTGTATGAAATCATAGGAACACAGAATGTGTTCCTATTTCCTTACCAACGGCTTGGTTGCACGTGGCATAACACGTGGCATAACACGTGGCATAACACGTGGCGTAACGGTTTTTTCGTAACGGTATTTTCTGTCGGTTTTTTTTCGGTAGGTCATCGCAAAAACACATTCTGTGTTAAAAATAATGACCTTATATAAAAATAATGAATTTTAAAAAAATTCCCCGTCTATTTTTCTGAAGGCAGGCCATTGTATGATAGAAATGGCCCGCAATATCAAAGCTAAAGGGTGTTGCGACGAGTAACATCAAGGCCTGGACACGACCGTGTTGTGACGTCGGGTGTTGTGCAGTAAAAGTGCCACGGAGTAACTCAGTTGGGCATCTTAGCAGGAGTGCTCCGTTGTATCACCACCAGTGTCCTTAGGGGCTGTTAGCTGAACTGTTAGTCACTTTATTGGGGCAGTTCTTTTCTCTCTCTCACCCTCATCTTCCTTCTGAAACTTCTTTGATCCCAAGGGCTAGCTTCGAATAAACCTGGGCATTCTCCCTCCTTTTTAAAATTTAGTTTCTTCTGTTTTGATTTGATGGTGTGTTCCCTCCGCCTTTGAGGAGTAAAAACTTGTGTTTAATAATTTATTTATATAAATAGACACAGGCATAATTTTATAACTTGAGAGTATTTACAACCTGAATTGTGCAACTCTCGTTATATTTGGAACGACTGAATCTGATTGAATCGCGGTTTTCACACAATGATCATGAAGAAGTTGTACGGCACAACATTTCATGAAATTTCACCACATTTTTTGCGAGTTGCCATTTTTTATTTCGATGTCCAAAATACAAAGGCTGAGTCGATCGGTCTTATCAATGGGTGGAAAACGGTCCTCGAACACGATTCTCTTTTAATGATGCTTCATCAACGTAACAAGAGGTAAAGAAAAATGGTGTGTATGAACCTTGGAAGTTGTCTTCTTAAATATTGTAATGATGACATTACTGCTAATTAAGTTCTAAACTAAATTGTATTGACCTACAATGCTGAACATCTACAAGTTCCGCTGCTCATCTCATTCAGTTCGTTCCGTGCACTATAATTCACTTATTTCTACTTTCATTGTCACACAACAAAAACCAATTGCCAACAAACTCAAGAAAGGGCGAAAGGAGTGCCCCATTGTACTTACAATCAACGGAATTGGGACAAAAGGCAGTAGAGGGGGAGACAGATGCTTAGGACTCCGCGCACCCTGAGCCTTGGGAAGTGGTAAGGGGCTAGTTATGCATTTGCCTTGTTGTAGGCGGTGTAGATCCCATTAAGATTACCCAGGCGAGGTGGCACAGGTAAACCAACTCAGTTTAATTAAC
Organism: Adelphocoris suturalis; assembly: GCA_030762985.1. NCBI lineage: Eukaryota > Metazoa > Arthropoda > Insecta > Hemiptera > Miridae > Adelphocoris > Adelphocoris suturalis. The sequence continues at coordinate 103,653,865 of CM061042.1, forward strand.
TTTGTTCTAACCCCTCTTGTTCCACCAATTACGTTCAAGGGGGGCAATTTTATTTATGAGGCGCTGAAACTTTACTTCCGTATTTTCCACAAGTTACATTATGGCTTTAATAAAAAATGATTGTGGGAAAAATAACGAGAAAACCTCAGACCACGTTTCTACCTTCACATTTTCCCTAAAGAGACGTTATTTTAAATTTTTGAAAATGGTCATTTAGGAAACGAAACAAACTTTTATGTTCCAAAACTGATAAAGTTACCTAGTCACCAGGCACTGGAATGGTACATCGGCTTAAATTATTGAAAACATGCACATGCTTTAGCCATACTATTATTACATCACTTTATATTATTACATAATATTATTACTCATTAGGCTACTATTAGGCACCTTCAATGATTATTTTAGGGAGAAAAACAAGACATAAATTGCCATTGTGTTTGCGAAGCATTATTAGTTAGTCACTTGGCGCTATGATTCAGCTGACACTACAACGGCTTAGGAATCATGACATTGTGTGATAAATTGAAAGGTTTCCAACAAATGGCGAACGATTATCGTGAACGATAACTAAGGGAGTTCCAGTTCCCTAGCAACGGGGTCGTTGTACGTGGAAATCAATTGGAAACTCCGAGCTACTTTCGTGTCATGTATGCGTAACGCATTTTTCTGACGTTTTCGGAGTGGGGACCCATGGCTAAAGCATGTGCATGCTGAAAATTTAAAAAAATAAATTGTCAGCCATGATCTATTTTTCTTCATCTTTCTTGTCCGTATGATTGTACTCTCGTCACGGCCACGTTATAAGACTATGAGATGATTAGTGTGATTTGTATTCCACCAATTATCGTAATTTTTTTCCCAGACTGATGAAGAAAAACCGCGTTTTTCCAACAATGTGACCAACCATATAGGGATTATTCATGCAGGGTATTTTAGTACCGGTATGAATTAATTAGTCAAGTCCCAACAAGTTGTCATCAATTTGTCAAGCCATTAGATTCGTTTCGGGGTAAGATGGTTTTACAATCCGTAAGAAACTAGAGGATATTTATCAGCCAACCTGTCTGACCGATCAAGCATTCAGATCCTTAAACTCTAACTCCAAAACACAAGGTTGAGCTATCAACATGATTCACGCTTCCAACAGGTTTTTGATCGAGCAAATCAAATGGGATGAAAAAGCTACTTGGAATGTTTGGGTGTGCGATTTGTTACTATTGACACCACACGATCATATACATTCTTAATTATATATGAAGGATAGTCTCATCACACGACCCTTGCAAGCATAAACTTAACATTTTTCGTTATAGTGGCGATACTATTATAGTCATTGGTTCATGTAGTTTCATTTTCTATAAAAGCCCTAAAGTCCTTCGGAAAAAAGTTTTCAACATAAAAACGTCATTCTTTCAACTAGGTAATTAGCAAGGTAAAAGTGAAATATACTATATCAATGGAATGCTTTAAAAAGTAAAAATTTTATAATTTCTACTTACTTTTTGAGATCATTTTTCACCTTTGAATAAGATTTTGAAAAAATTAAGTTTTTACAAGGGATATAGGAATTTCACGGTTCTTTTGGGAGTGTTCTTAAATTTGAATATAATTGTTAAAGTAAGGAAGTTATGGCCAATTAAATGACGTAAGGTCGAAATCATGAAAAAATAACTAAAATTGCTGTAAGGGGATAATAAGAAGGGGATTTCAGTGAAATGTCTATGATGAACTTTATACCAGAAATTAGTTGTAGAATCTATTGCTGAAGCGGGGTCGTCTTAACTCCGGAACACCCATTAGATACCATCCATTCCAATTCATAACTTGAAAAATTGACACCAAGTTTAATTTTGCTTGTCAGTTCAAATGCTAAAATCATAAACCAATAAGTTCAAGAATCAGCAAAAAAAAAAAAAAAAAAAAATGTAACAGGCTCGTATTTTAATTAATCCATCTCTGTGGCAAGCAGAAGACCAACACCACCAAGTTACAAATGAACAAACTATCCTCGAATATTAAACTCAAATCCCTAGAGCGGAGGCTTCTCATTTTTTCTTCTCCTCCCCCCCACGGATTTGAATAGTTCCGACAGGAGCCGTTATTGAAATGCAGAAGCAGTGATATGAAAGCGCTATTGCCCGACACTTGTGACGGGAGGCGAACCGAGATTTAAGTGGCACCTCGCTGGGGGCCGCGCACTTGGGCACGGAAGCCGCCAAGTGAGTCACGTACGAGTGCCGAACACCTGGAGCGGGAAGGTGTAATCATTTAGACGGCCGACGGAACATGTGTTATGACTATTCTTGGAGCGGGGACTGAGTACAGTATAGGAACATTGAAACGTGTGGGAGATCGTGAATCGTAAATGCGAATAGTACAATGCACTTCAATAAAATATTTCACAGGAATCTATAGCCGATAGAGAATCATCTCATAGATTCTACTCTAAAGGCCGCATTTGTACATATCAAAATCGTTTGCAACCTCCTTTGAATCCTGTGAACAGCTATAAAAGTCAATGAGGTATGTTCCGAACGAACGCGCCGAAGTAGAAGAATTCTGTAACGCTCTGTTATACTAATAATTTGGCGTACTTATTTATCAACTTTGCCAGACAATCAATTCGAATATCTCATTATGTATTCGTTCATTCATGACAATGAAAATTAAAGGTCATTAGGTAAGAACCATCATTTTATACATTTATATACAGTAGGTTTATATATATATATATATATATATATATATATATATATATATATATATATATTTATTTATTTATTTATTTATTTATTTATTTATTTATTTATTTATTTATTTATTTATTTATTCATTTATTTATTTATTTAGAGACATAGGGTTGTTTACGCGTTGTTCAATAAAAGCTTCACATATTTATCCATTTATTTATTTAGAGACATAGGGTTGTTTACGCGTTGTTCAATAAAAGCTTCACTTCGCATTATGAGATTCAGTGTTTTCATTTTAATAATAATTCAATTAGCTACCTGTGGGTGTCATAAAAGTGGTGATAGCTATGTTTTTCTTTACTGTTGGTGAAGAATACTTGGTCTACTATCCGCTCACATCCTCCCGAGGTTTCAATGGACCCTACTTCTCTTGTTACCTTACGACCTTACGTCGTCCGCCACAAGTGCCGTGATAGTGTGCACTGTCCCCAGGTCTCGTTGAGAGAAGGCCATCAATCATGGGCTAGAGAAGAGGCTGCTCTCCTTGAGGAGGTAAGGGCGACTCTCCAAGAGGAACGTTTGGCTATGGCTGAACATATGAGACTTGAATGGAAAGCCTGCTTGGGTGAAATGCGTCATGCATGGCAAGACAGCGTGCCAGACCAAAGAAGGGGGAAGTGAGGCTTCAGGCGGAAGTCAGCAGAGTGCAGTAGGTATGTGGCTTCCAAACTGTTGCACAAGGTCAGCAACTATGATGGCACTGCAAACTGGGCCGCCTGTCGAATCCAGTTTGAAGATATTTCGGGCAAAATGGTTGGACTGGCTCAATGAAGACGACTGCTTTAGAGTATTTTAGTTGAAGTTACTCCGTCACGCACCTATAAACTGTATAATTGTGGATGCACTAGAACGTCTGACTCCAAATTCACTCTTAACGATTCATGATGCAGCTGGTGACTCGGGTACAACGATCAAAAGAGAGTATACCTGAACACCACTTAGCAATTCGTACGTTGGTTAGGCAAGCATGGCCAGGTAAAGAAATGAGTTCGGCTTTAGAGTCTATTGTTGTATACCATTTCACGCGAGGATTGAACAGGAGGGTCTGGCCGGAGCACCTGAGCCGAAACTGGTCGAGGAGCAAAGACGGGTTCGGCTGTTTTCAGCGCCCAGCATACTACCGATACTATCGGCATACAGCAATCGATTAATAATCGAAGTATTTATTATTTTCAGTTATCACACGTTCTATATTATTGAGAGCCGATTCTTAACAATGTTAAACTATTGTTAATAGGTACCTAAGTATAATCTTCGGAATAATTAATTAATGTCATCGTCATTCAAGTTAATGGTAGTGAATCCAAGAATTAAAAATATTTACTTTTAGTAACTAAAGACAATTTTTGTATACCTAAATACTTTCCATAGATAAGCACACGATTCTTTTAAATGACGACTGAAATACTGAATTCCAATAGATCAAAGAAATGAAAAAGAAAATTTTGTGAGACTGATTAAAGATTATATTGACAAAAAATACGAAACAATTTTTTTTTCTATTGACATTTTATAATGTAAATTAACATAATATAGACAAGTTATCATAATTAAATAAGATTTTTTAACGAAAGCTCATTCGATCGTACTTCATGACTTCAACTTTTTGCTATAAAATTGGTGTGCAACAATTTCTTCTCACTCAAAGTGCTCAAATTTTAAAACAATTTAGCGATGTAGGGTACGATACCTAATTTACGAATATTGCTCATAAGATCATGCTGCATGGCTGGTCTTTTTCAACATTAAAGAATAATTGTCTATCCTCATTAACAAAGTAAAAGTTCCAGTCATGCAGCATGATCGTATAATCGAATTTTCATAAAATATCGAACTATACTATGTTACATTGCTTTGAAAATTGGGGACTTTGAGAGAAAATAAATTGTTAACTACAAAAAACTCGTTCTAAATAGTATTCTGCGATTCATGTAAGAAGTTGGATTTTTACTTTTTTGCAGTTCTCATCAATTTTTTGGTAAATATTAATACAATTCAAGCAATTTTTTCAGCATAAGTTCATGCATCTATTTTTTAATGTTTCAATTCATCATTGATAAACTTCTTTTGACTACATTCTCTTAAAAAATATAAATTCAACGATTTTTACCCTTTTAGCGAATTTTTGTGAAAAATTAAGCTACTGCAATGGCTTCAAAAAATTTAAAATCAAAATTTTCAAAAATTTTCTTCATTGAAATCCGTTTTGAGACTTTCTGCAACAATTCATCGTAGTTTAACGATTTTTCATATATATATATATATATATATATATATATATATATATATATATATATATATATATATATATATATATATATATATATATATATATATATACCTATATATATACTCGGCCCTTCGGGCCTCGCAAGGGGCTCCGCCCCTTGACCCCGCAAGGGGGGCTTCGCCCCCCTGGACCCCCCTAATCTATACTCGGCGCTTCGCGCCTCGCCGGATCTTTTCTCTTTTCTACTGTGTAGAAAACAAGGATAATTTGCTATACAATTCGTCTCACGAGGAAAAAAAAAAAAAAAATTTCAGGCCTGGCCGGGATTCGAACCCACAACCTTCGTCTCACGAGAAAAAAAAAAAAAAAATTTCAGGCCTGGCCGGGATTCGAACCCACGATCTCTCGCTTCCCATCTCGGGACAAAAAACGTTACACAAAAAAAGTGGACATTTTAAAAAAATTATTGGGGGTCGGCCTAAGAATTGCATAGCAATTTATATATATATATATATATATATATATATATATATATATATATATATATATATATATATATATATATATATATACCTATATATTTTTGACATTTCATGTCTTTGCTATGGCACACAACCAAATTTTCGTTATGTCACGTTACGTTACGTAACGAAATATGCTCAATGTTCTGATGATTTCCGCTTACAACCGAGTCGTTGCTAGGGAAATGGTACTTCGTCGTTTTTCATCCCACAAAATTCGTTGACCATTCGTTCGAAAGCTCTCGATTTATCCAACCATATTATGTTAACTACTGCGAAGTACGTGGCCAACAAGCTGAGTTATGAGCATGGTTATATATGAATAATTGTTTACACACAGGTGATCATTCTCAATTATTGATATTGTGAACATGATTGCAACCGCTTGTTAATTTCTGATGATTTCATTGAGCTGATGTTTCGATGATTTGATTCATAGCAGGTGATCCGAATATTGCGAGAACGGTTTGATTTGTGAAGAGGTGGTTAAATCATTTAATAGGTAATCATTTTAATAGACGAGTCTGCAACTAAAGACATGAAATGTCCCAATGTGTTGCAGACTAGTATGCAAGCGTTACTGATGTTTTTTTATTTTTTTATTTTTTTTTTTTTTATCGAGATTTTGAATACATTGGGGAAAAGGGTGTTTTTAGGTCCTTCCGAAGCTATATCTTAAAGGCAAGGCTTCGTAAATGAGAGGGACAACTATTAGAATTGACCCCGGGGGGGTATGGGATAACCGAAGCATGAGATAGGTAACAAATACCCGAACAACAATCCATTTCAGATAATTCCAAATCCTAATTTGTGAAAAACCCATAGGTGTGTGTCAGTGAGTGTGTGACTGTGACAATTTTTCGACGCTACCGAGACTACAATTCTCAACCGATTTCCGAGATTCTTTGTTTGTTCGACCCCAATTTTAGTCTAATTGTGCGAAAATCCTTGGAAATTTGGCCACTCTTAAGGGGGTAGGGGGTTATAGCCTCGATCCCGATTCGCGTCTAATTGTGCAACAAACCATGGAAACGTTAGAGTTTCCATCGTAATGGGAGGTAGAGAGGGTTATAGCCTTCCCTTTTAGACGCTGTCCAAACTAAAATTCTCGTTCAAACTAAAAGTGGCTAATCCTGTGAATTTGTCCCAGCAGGGTTTTGGGATGAGATGAAAAATTTCAATTCTTTCCTTTCCCTGTACCCCTGTAACGAATCGTCGATTTATTCATTAATGGACCGGTTTCAGTCCGTTACCACGGACCGAAGATAGGTACTGGACGGTCATGCTAACAATCTAATTAAGGGTTTACATGATTATGGGTAAATATATTGATTTAATGAAAAGTAAGCAATTCAAAATACGTACATCTTTAGACCCAATATTTTGTTGACTGCGGTACTTGGTAATACACACTTGAACATCAGATTCTTTAAAATTTATGTGGATGACTCTTTTTGCATCACAAGAAGGGATCAGATTAATATGTTGAAGGAATCTTTGAATAGTTTCCACCCCTGATATACAGTTTACGGTAGGGGTGGAAAGGAATAATTCCTTACGATTCTTAGGTACTGTAGTTCATGTAGAGGCTGTTGTCAGGGACTCCTGGACTTTAAATCTTTTGCTCCTAACAATCATAAGGTTAATGTTGTTCGAAATATATTGTATAGAATGTAAAGATTATCAAATGAAAGATCCGATTGTAGAAATTATAGTTTATTGATAAGATTGTAAGCTGGTAGGTTCAGGGGTTACCTTGGGGGAAGACGAAAAGCAACAGGACTCTAAGTGGAGAGGGAGGGAAGTTACTTTATATGACGGGAAGGTAGTTTACAAAGAGGATCCCGATACTGGAGAAAATGGTTGCGAGGCCTCAGAAACCACTGGCCACAATATCGTTGCTTGAGGGGCAGATCTCGTTGGAAACCCTGCTGAGTTGCTTATGTGGGGCGTATCTGTAATAACGGGTATGCAAGAATTGGATTGCCGGGAGAACGGGCTATCTCCAACTCAATGTTACTACTGTGCTATTGGAGTGGAAACACTTGAGTAAATAAGGTGCTTGCTGTCTCCAATAAGCAAGAAAGGTTAGCTATGCATGGGGTAGTTTTTAAAGTGAAGTTATACAGGAAACTTTGCTTTTGAGGTTTCCCGGGTGGTGAATGGGGATTCTTGGGAGGGTCTTGTTGGCGAGAAAAGGGGAAAGAAACGTATTTATGGATGCACATACAGAAATTGGCAAAGGTAAAAGAAACACTTACCTTGATCAGAACCGGAAGTCTCATCTATCTGCGTGGCAAAGTTCAGTGTAATGTTTGAGCTGAAATATTGTGAATAGCAAGGCATCACTCCAAATGTGCCGTTAGTTTTGGACTCTTACTTTGACGTTCCTTTCTGCAAACACTGAAGGTGCTTGCTCTAACTTGATTAATTGGAAGAATGAATCAGTAGGTTCTTCACAACATGGAAAGGTGTTTCTAGTAAGTTAACATTTGTTTCTTTGTAAGAGGGAGCTAGGCAGTTGTTAAAGGAATGTCTCAATACTATGAACGGACATATATTACTGCTCAACTGGATCGGACAGCAATATAAATTAAATACAAGAAATACGTTATTCAAGATATAGAACGTTTTTACAGGTATGCTAAGTTACATTTAACTGATTTGGTTGGTAGTTGATCAATACGTTCCTAGGAACAAAATAAGATTATGAGAGGGTTCGTTAAAGAAACGTTGCTCTGAAAGGTTCTCTGAAACGTTGCTTTGGGATTTCACTGGTTTAGCTGATAATAGGCGACTTACGTTGCTATGAAAGGATTTATCTTTACATGAGAATATCAAGATTGCTCTGAGCTTGAAGTACAAAACGTTACTTTTATTTTTAAAAAGTTGCTTTTCGTGGTTGCTTTTCGTGAAACAGGTTGCTTTATATAGCTAGAAAGGTGTTGCTAGGAAGGTGAAGAATATGTTACGAGGTTAATAATGAGAGAGAAAAAAAAAATTCTTCTTCCTAAAGAAATGATTTTTACTTGTGAGTGTTTTCATTTAATTTTAAAAATTCAGAAAAGTGATGTGGTTCATGCTGTTTAAGACAACACTACAAGAGAAAAGGATTTAATGAGGAAATAAAGTAACCACGAGACTATTGAATATTTGAGAGGCCGCATTGCGTTCGTAACTAAAATGACGCAATGGCAAATCGTGATCCGTTGGTTCCTTTTATTTCCCTCCACCCGCAACTCCTTGTAAAGTCCGTTTGGAGTTCCTTTTCAGTACGCAATTAACTCGTGATTAATAGTTTATCAGAATAAGCTGCCTTGCAAGAAAATGTGGTAACGAGTATCATTGATATTGGATTATAGATACTCATGCTTGTTCTTGTAAGCCAGTATCTACATTCGGTATCGAAAATCTATTGAGTAATTCACCCTGGTTTGTGTACAACTATTCAGTTCGACGATGAGGAGCAAGGATTTTAATAAATAGTACCTACGTAGTAAATAGCTTTACTTCATCGCTCAAATGTAGTTTCCTCATCATTTATCCAGTAATGATGTACTTGTACTTATTTTTTCTTCTACTCATTATAGCGGTTTCCCAATACTCTACCACACACATAAAGGCACCACACCCATAATACGATGTATATTAACCATAAAAGCTCGGCATCAATTTTTATCAACACTCCAAAGGGTAGAACAAAAGGGCTGCACATGTATATATATATATATATATATATATATATATATATATATATATATATATATATATATATATATATATATATATATATATATATATAGAATAATAGGTACAAATATAAACACAGATATAGAAATAATCAACGTTTGGCTATTTCGCGTTATCAAGATTAATGAAGGTGTTTTTATGTTGTCGGTGTTTGGGACTTGACGCGTTCAATAGCACCGTCATACCCCCCAGCACCAGCCTCCGTATAACAAACCATATCGGCCTCCGTATACTAAATCGCCCTCCTTATAACCCATAATCGGCCTCCGTATAATAAAACAGGCCTAAGTAATAGATAAGACTGATTTTTATAGTTTGGTGTTCTGGATGCTCGCAAGCTCGCATCTCAAAAATAAAAAATATCCTAAATCAATCCTTTCAGCAAAATACAGATTAGTTGGACAAACAATTTAGATTAACGCCTAAAATGATGTCACGGAGGTCAAATATGAAGAAGAATTGGACCTAAATGGCACTGGTGATGGAGGGTTGGACGTGCTGTTGAACGTCTAGTGTGTTTGGGCAGTCTTCATCACCTGATAAGTATTGTATGTTGTGTTGGATACCTAGGCCATGTTTCTTCTGAAACATTATCGCCCACTAAAATAGTGGATCGGATTACTAGGCGTTAGCCTTACATAATCCTATCCACGCTCTGCTACCATGTAACGGACTTAGATCGCCGCCAGAGGTGCAATGGGGCCTGAATCCACTCCCATAGAGAGGGGGGGGGGGGTGACAATACCATAAGAGATACAACCCGTACTAATAGCATATGTGCTATGTTCGGAGAAGATGATTTTCTGGTTCTCGGATCCTCATCTATCGCCAACTACAGCATTTCAAGAATTCGGAAATGGTGGTCAACCCAGCGCTCAGCGACGGATAGACGCGCATTCTCTTGGAATCTGACGGGAACTGACACAGGGGGGGGGCGCTATGAGGGGCCAAACCCTTTCGCAAGGCACAATGCTTCGAGTTATATGATGCACTTGGTTAAATAATAATATACCGCCGTTAACCTGTTTAGAAGATCTATATCTAATGTGCAAGTAATACAAAGTAACCTTTGTATTTTAATAATTGTTGTAATAATTATATGTAAATACTCTTCAGTCACTTAAATAGATTTAAATTGTAGGCGAAGAATTTAATGTATAGATCATCCTCCTGGAGGTCTACACAACATAAGTGGCGTCGGTGACTTCTAGACGAAAAAAGGCTAATCAGCAGAAACTAAATAATTATTGTAAATACAGTTTTTTTTTTTTTTTTCACATTTATTGCTAAACTTCCGTTCTCAAACAGTCGAAGTAAACCAAACAAACCTTTACAAAAAAAGGCCTTTCTGTCCTTAAATTGTTTTTTGAATTGTTTTGGAATAATAAAACCAATTTAATGACAAAAAGGGCTTTTTTGTGAAGATTTGTAATTATTATTAAAATGGAAGAGGATTTTACTATTCATTGAGCCAATATTTTAACTTTCCTATCTCAGTTATTTTGGGTGCGTTCGAGTTCCAATAAGAAGTTTATGTTACTGCTGCCATGTGAAAAATTATCCAAAATATGAATGCATATGTTACTAACCAGATTGTGATGAGGAAAACAATCAGTAACTAATCAGCAAAAATGTACACCCGTCATTACTAAATTTTTGGAAATAATTTATTCAAGAACTTTTTTTCTTTTTTCCTACCCCTCGCCTAGGCAGATTTGTCAGCTTCTTGTGGGCAGCCAATACAAAAAGAATTTCTCTGCCTAGGAGATGCGTCCGTGTAGGAAGGGAGCCCCAACCATCTCTCCATCAAGGCAAAGAGGAGGTAAGGGGGGCAAGAACTCAAATTTTATGCAAATGCTTTGCCAAAAAGTCATGGCCTGATTTTAGTTGAAACTTCGCCACAAAACCTCCCCTCCTTAAAGTGAGGAGAATCGGACATTCAATCAATGACTCCCGTATATTCCTGAGTGCAGCAGTTTGATACCGTGCAGGATCTTTTGTTGATCATAAGCGAGAGAGATCGGCTGAGGTTATTTGGATAAAGTGATAGCTGGCATTGAGATTTTGAAGGGCTCACTATCATTTGGGTTACTCCAGGCCAATAGCTTTTCGAACCGAGTCAAACACGTCAAACAGAGCCTTTACACCAGGTGTATCTTCTATGACCTGTACCAGGTCATTTATCATAATATTGCAAATAGTGGGGCTGAGGACCGCATCCTGCGGCAGCTCCTGTCTTACTGTGTTTCACCCTGGTATACCTTTGAGACAAGAAGGAGGCCACAGAAGTAAAGAGCTCGCCATTGAAGCCCAAGAGAGACATCTTATCTAGATAAAGAGGCTATCGCCATTTTCGGTCAAATGCTGATTTAATGTCGGCCAGAACAGCTAGTGTACTTTGCTTCCTGTGAAAGCCATCCATAATGTCCTGGGCCACCTGCGCGACTTGTTCAAGGGTACCTCGATTTTGCCTAAATCCAGTCTGTTTAGGGGTAATAACGCATGCGCTCATACAACTTGGCAAATGCACTTGCCGCCTGTAACTGGCATGGTCACAAGCGTCCTTTACCTTTTTTCATTATGGGAACCACGTCTGCCGGAAAATACTTTTGCCAGACAAGGTTGAGAAATAGCAAGACACTCTCTCTAGCATCAGGGTCCAGATGCGCAAGGAACTGTGGGAGGATATTATTAGGCACCACACTGCAATGTTTTGGTATATTTTTCAGGGCTGCTAACAGATCTGAGAGTTGCAATTGATTGTTATAGCTGGAAGTCGTCATCTAGTAGGCAGGATGGCCTTGGCTTGGTTGGAGGTTTGCCATTTCTTTTTCTAGGGTGGATGTTACTCACATTGGAGAAGTATGAGTGGAAACGTTTTGCAATTGCTTTTCCAGGAGCTAATTTTTTGTCCCCAGCCGTCAAAAGATTGTTCAGCACTACTTCCTCATTGTTGAGCTCAGATATGAATCGTTGAGCTTTCACTCCATCTTTGCAGAAGTCAAGTCCTTCAAAAAAGCTGCTTTACACATCTCGTTTAGCCTTCAGACTTGTATCCTTCAATGTTTCGGTCTTTTGGTGTAATAGATCTCGAGAAACTAGAGATTAATCCAGTTCCACTTGGATCCGGGCTGTCTCTCGATCCTTCATCAGACCCTCGACTCTGGTGTCTAGAATGGTTTATAATGTCTCATCTGTCCTCTGGGGATACATTCAGCAGCACACTTTATAATTACCTTTTGGAGACGTCCAAGATGTTTTTCAATGATGTGCCCATGTTTTCATCCACCAAATCTATCATTAAGTGCTCATCTGACAATTTGCTGTATGTATTCCAGGCTGCGTTTTTCTGGTTCCATGGGATACTACGGGGTTTTTGGTTCCTTCGGTTTAGTTTAGCGTGATGTTTTAGGTGAGCCATTTGAATCCTATGTCCAAACCAAACTTTCAACTAGATTTATGATGGGGTAACCCCAGAGGGTGGATGGAGCATTCATATCCCCGTCAGAATGGAGCTTTATGATATTATGACGAGGATATGAAATAAGCAATACAGTTTCCAAGGAAAATTAACAATATACATATTTAGCACTAAGAGTTAGTAATATACAAAACCCAAAGTTTTTCATCTTATCTGTTCTTATTTACTCATATCCACATTAGGAAGATTCTAATTGTTGTATGCCCCTCCTCTGTTACCAGCCCTGAAGAAGAAATATAAATATTTCGAAACGTCGGCCTGAAATATAGACTTTTCATTGACCAACCCTCAAGAAACTCGAAAAATCTTAAATTTAACTCAGTGGTCGAGATAACCCAGCCTGATTTGGTGGTTACTGTTTTTCCATGTTCCCTGCTCAATCAACTCACACTTATCAGTTTCTGACATATGTTTGAGTATTTTAAACCTCACAACAAGAGAGCCCTTTGCTCCCACCACAATACCAGATGCTGCATGTCGTACTCGTTTTCAAACATATATCTGATAGCCTGTAAATCTCAGTTTTATCAGTAGATGGCCCAGCTTCTGCAATAGCATAAATGTCAATATTGTGGTTCTTAATAAAAGTCTTGAGTTCAGTGAATTTTTATTCAGTTAAGCCATCCACATTCTGAAACATAACTTTCACGCGGATGCTATCCTGGGCTTGAGAACGACCGTTAGCTTGGTTTTGTCATGGTTGTAGATGGGATACATTAATGGTGACATGTGCTTGCTCTTTAGCATAACCCAGGGAGCACCTGTACTGCTCCAGACTAGCGATGAATATATACATACAGTATGGAGGCGAGTAAGGGTTGCCCCCTCCCACACCAAGAAATAGATTGTCCGCTATAGGTCCTAACGGTAGTTTGATCAACCGGGTTCGATTGTCCAGTGGTGGTGCCATGTAGGGCAATGCAAGAAGGCCGATGGATTTTTATACCCCCAACCAATGCGTCAGCTGAAGCTGGGTCCAGCTAACACAAGCAAAACAGTAATTCCCTCCCAGGTGGATATTGATTCAAACGTTTTTGATCATTCTGGTTGGCGTACAGTTCTCATGGTGTGCATGAATGGTGCTCCTGAATCCCACCAAGTGTTGTGTTATGTGGTGCTCCTGAATTCCACCAAGTGCTGTGTTATGCAAGTTGATGGTTTGGACTCGTGGTCTGAATGAAATCTCACAGGGATCCGTAAATGTGCATCCGTAGAGCTGTGCATTGTCGTCAGTGTCTTGAGTGTAAATGAATGGAAACATAAATGAATGGACTACACAGGATGATGTATAAGAGGTTACGAATTCGTTGCAGATAATATATGGTGCTTGCTTATGAGAAGAAGCAGAATCAAGTTAGAGCAAACTTTTGATTCAGCAGCTATCCCCCACCCACCCTCAACTTTATGCACATTGCCACAAACACTTTTATCAACTCAGTTCTTAGCGTTATATTATGTTCCTCTGCAATGCTGGAATATTTTCTCCTCAATGGTAAATTTTCAGCTTGAAATTCAACTCCAAAAATGGTTTGGACAAAAAACAATAGGAATAAAATGAATTGACGTCGTAGGAGAATGGACGGCGCTGTTGTCCCCCCCTACATCCTCTCCCATCTTCAGAGGCTGACGAGAGGGGGAGGTCGTTGCCCTATAAAGTTATTTTGTTCTTTTTACTCCAATACCTTGGCCATTTCCGATCACCTGATAACCTTCATCCTGCACGTTTTAGGAATGCCCTTGTCAAGATCTTTGAGCTGATAGAAAAAGATAAAACAGATGAAATTGTCAATTAAGCTGTAATCATAGCAAAAGTAGCTATGCACTAAAATGGAACCATTAAAACGATATTCTCTCACAGTGTACTAATAATCCGATACCCCTCAAATTTAAAAGGTGGATAGTTGAAAATGAACTGATAGTCTCCATGGATTACACTGCCTGCAAATTAAATGTATTCACTCCTTATTAGCATTTGTGGAACATTACGAAACCACTCTACCCTCTTTAATAACAAATTCCGATTTTCTATTTCTAAAAAACCAATAATTGTCTTGAATTTTTATTGGATTCCGAAAAAATTATTTGTTTACTGTGTAATCAAATATTGATTGACTTTTATTACATTTTCCTATTCATCATGGTTCTAAATTACCAAATCTAGTCCTGGGCCAGAGGACTACATTCTGACTGTAATATTACTCAACGGATCGCATCAAAAGACGTTGGAGCATGACGTTACAACGAACCATCGACCATCTTGCTAAATGAAAATTTCTTCAGAGGCCGAAAAACATCAGGTATGTGAAGGACGGTTCACATTGAATCCCGTTGAGAGTGTCAAGTGCAGACAATGGTACAGCTGTTACGTGTTCATTAAAAAACGAAGTGTATGGCTCCGAGATCAACGGGCTGTATTTAATGTCTGTAATTGGTCACGACTAAAGCTGCCGGTTTGATAGGGTCATTTGGTAATGGCGGGGCGACCACATTCCCTATGAATTACCATTGTGTAGGGTCTACCCACCTCCAGACATCCCCTATCGTCCTTATTTTTGCATTTCAAATGAGCCCACGGCCACCGAACCCAGAGGCTTTTTTATTACGCATGAGATCGATATGGCAGTCAAATAGGTTGGTTAGAGGTTCTAGAAATCTACTTATCCTTTATCCTTCTAGGTATAACCAATTTGACTGAAGGTAAAATTATAAATAATCCAATTTTTTTTTTTTTTTTTCCAAATATTTCAGGAATAATTAGACGTTCTACATACCAGCTCGAATCAGAGTGAGTAACCTAGATTTTGAGAGCTACCAACTCAATTATTATCTAGTGCGATTTGAAAGTTGATTTAGGACTGAAATCGTTAGAAGGTCGATAAGATATAACGGCAATGAATTTCGTGCACAATATAAGTTGCTGAAGACATATTGAGAGTAAGTTTGGTCATCGTAGTGGTAAAAATATTGATTAAATTTAATATTTCAGAGGTCCATGGTGCACTATATGATCATCATGATTTCTAATCAAAGCAATAGTTGTTCTTCTAAGTAATATTTGAACAAGTGTGAACCAATTCACACCCACCCACCAATTCATTTTCTGCTTCATATACTATGATTGGGTGTGTAGGGATTAATTTATTACAGAGAGTGTCTCTAAAGTTTCCACTGCCCAACTTCGCACATAATGGCTCCAACTAACTCCTCTACCTCTCCCTTTGGCAGAAAAAATAACGTGAACATGAGTGTGAATGAAAACACGAGGGAACTTGAAGGTAATTCCCAGGTAAACTACGTATGACGGTCAAACTGGGTGAGTTACAATGGAATTCGCATTATGGAAACGGAAATAGAACTTTTGTTACCTACAAAAGGTAACTGAACCATAGGTGTTCTATTTAATGTCATTAATTTTATTCCGGTAGGTGCCTCCGTCTACAGTCATAAGTGTATAGAAAATGTGCTGATGACTTGGTTCAAAATCACCTGTGGACCAGTGATATGCGTAGAAGACTCTGATACAGAAATAATAAAGCTTTGTGTAATGATTTGCAGAGATTTGTTTTTCGGTTTTTAGATTGACGATAAGATTGAGAACCTAGCTTTCTCCTCCGAATCGAATTCAATAATCCAGAATCGAAAAGATTCTCTCTCCATTGGTTTAATTCATAACCTGGTTGGATTAGCAGTAATCTTATAATTTAGCTGATAGGTTCAACATTACCTACCTCACGAACGGCACTGCAGTGCTTAACCGAAATAATTAAATTGTGTATATTTAATTCAATTAAAAAATGAGCTATGTCCTCGAATGGACAATAAAGAGAGGGTGGTAGAGTGCAGATTCCTTTACTACCACCTGGTCACTCTAGTTACCTTGCCCTTGCATTTCAATAAATCCAACTTCACCATTTTTTCTCGGAGTGAGCATTAGAAATTCCACGTTTGATTTGTTTACAATAGCGCAAAAATAGGTCAACTTCACGCTGTTGCTATCTCATGCCAAGATATCTACATTTCAGTCTGCAATTGCGAAACTTAGGGGTCACGACATTGTCGGGTTGAAGTTGGCTTCAAGACGGACTGGGTTCGAGGACTTTCATTGGTCGGTGAAATCATGCTTGGTCTCGTGGCACTATTATTATGACTGACAGTGCTTGAACATTTTTGCAAGCCTTGCGAGATTTTTCGCACGGACTTCAACGATCGCAATTTCAAAAGTTGTGCCTATTCCGTTCATTGTTGAACCATTGGAAGTGTACTTACTTCAACTAGCTATGTTTTAAAATGAACATTAATATAATTCAAAAGTACTAACCAATCTCCTCCCCGAAAAAAAAAAAAACCTACGTTCACAGTCAGCCGTTTTTTCCCCCGAAATCCCAAGGTATCATATTTGCCAGACAAATCTTTTCTGAATCTCTTAATGTATAACTCATGGGAGAACTGAATGTATTCCTGTAAGTGAACAGATTTTAATACGTTGTTTAACAGCTGATGTTTTTGGCAATACATTTATTGGGTTTGAAAATCCCATTCTGAATCAGGAATTTTTCAAAAACGTTTTTATTTGTTCGGACTCCGGAATGCTCCGCCTATATACAAGCAGACGTGGAGACACACCACATAATAAGTAAGTACTTTTCATTGATTCGTGAAGACGATTGGCTCTTTCCGATTAAAGCTAGGATAATTCCCAATTTTCATTGAGGAAGGCTGGGTTCTTCAGCCCTACCTCCCCACCCCAAAGAACCCAAAAACATGTACCTACGTATGTTAACTGAAACCCATGTGCTGGTAGTTAAGTTGTTGGAATCGTATGAAATGATGATGCTGCGGTAGGGAACTGCTAAAAGAAGAAAGTAACAACTCATTTGGTCTAACAATGTGAAACTTTATTCTATCCTAAGTTGTTAAATCAAGTAATAAATAACAGAGATATTCTGAATGAATATTATATGTGATATAGGTATAAATATAATTCATGTTATAGTATAAGTATAACTTACATAACATTCCTAACTTATTTAAGTAAATCGCCGTACGTAAATCATGTAAAACTTGACATTGGGTAGATATTGCCCGCAATGTCATATACCTACCTACCGAAGTAAGTGCAATCGATTTGTATGTCCCCATAATAGGGAGAAGCGTATGGAACGAGAAACGCAGGTAAGTGGTCACGAACTATAAACGAAGGGACAAGATTAGTTAGAAAGTTTACGACTAGCATCATTGTTCAGTCTTTTGCAATTGGGTTGTAAGCTAACGCGGTTGAGAAGTTTACTGAGCAATTGAATAATCCAGGTTTCAATAGCTATGATTTGTAATGAAAATGTGTTTTGACTGAATGAAACTTTATGGTTTCAATTGCATGAAATTTAAAGTCTCATTGAGAGACAATTTGAGCTGAAATAGCATTCAACTACATAGTAGATAAAAGGGTATACATCGAATAAACAAAAAGCTTTACATTTACATCATAATGTAGGGTCATCATGATATTCGTGAGAACTACCGCATTGGTGGTTTATCTTAGATCTCCCCTCAATCACGCGCAGGGGTCGTTATAAAGATCAATTTAAAAAATGAATCCAATTTCTAATATTTGGTTTAATGAGAAATTCAGTAATGTAAAAATGCAGATATTTTTTGCTGAATAAAATTGACAACATAAATTTGCTATTATTATTGTATTACCTATCATAGAAATAAATTAGGTAATAAATGATATAAATATTAGTTTAATATTATTTATTACTACTAATAGCTAATATAATACTTTTCATAATAGTGATCATGTTATACACCTAGATATAATATCTATTTCTTAATGGTTCTAAGTTAAGCACTGAAGTTGATCGTTACCTTGAACCACCTTACTAAATTAAATCAGATTAAAGCTACTCGTACCAGGTCCTCGATGCAAAACTAATGGTGGTGTAACGAACTCGATTTCTATAGGCTTTTTTAATTTTGTATTTATTGACGAGACCAAATATTCAAGCATATTTTCACTGTTGAATTCGCTAACACCTCACAATGTTGAGGCGTTGAGACCCATTTTGACCAAGATTCTTTAAGAAATCAGGAGCTATTTTGCCCGAAAGTATGAATCTTAAGTTACAAAGAAAGAAGAATTTCAGATTTAACAATATAAGAATGGTGAATTCTACCTTCCTCCCCCCCGGTCATCCAATCTCGCTCAATTCCGTAGGATAAATGGGAGAGATCAATTTGAGCATTCCCTGCAATTTCAACATTATCCTATCATTAGTTGGTACTGCGCATACGCGAATGTGTATTCCTTTTAACGAGTGTAATTTGAACAGGTTTTATCCGATTTTGGAGAAGTTGTCAGGAAATATGCGGGTCAGGCTGTAAATTAATGGTCCCCCAATAATTTCATACTTCTTAAATCATTACTACATCCTGTGCATGCATTAACGTAAATTACTTCATGCATCATTTTTTCGCGCCCTAGTCGTTCAATCTAGCTCAAATTCGGTGCATAGCTGAGGGAAGATGGTTTAATTATTTAATATTAATTTCAAAATTATTGTATCATTAGTAGCTCCTGCGCATGTGCGGAAGTGTAATCCCCGGAACGAGGTTCATTTCTAGTTTTCATCAAATTTTGATGTCATTTTCTGGGAATGTGCGGGTTGGTAGGGATTGTTCCCTACCAATTTCATTTTTCTCAAATCATTACTCCATTCTACGCATGCGCTAACATAAAATACTTCAAGTATCATTTTCCCATTAACCAAAATGAGAGATTTCGACGTTTTACGTTACCTAACTCTTGATTGGCTATATAATCCTCTATCGAGTTTTTAATTATTATTATTACCATTTCAATGATCCATCCATACATCATTTTCAGTTAGTAGGCACCTACGTACTTAAACATCGTTATACTGAGATCCGGGGAACTAGTAAAATTTACGTGTTTTAATAAAGTACATTGATTTTCCTTCTGTAAGTGCCTATATCTACGCAGGTATATTGATGTCAACCTAGGGATCTGCAGTTTGAAATGGACCTCAGATGTTTTCAATTTCAACCCCACGGGAAAAAAATGGGGTTTTCCCCTCCTTTATAATATTAAGAGTCCAATGTCAGTGCGCAGGTGCACTAATCAGCTGTTGGGTCTCAGCCTATTTTGTTTCTTGATCGACTTATGATGCTTAAACCTGATATGTAGCTAGTTTCTGGAGATCTTGAATACAACTGCAATGTATGGAGAGACTCGGATCAGCTTCAGAACCAATGAGGCTAATTTCTTTTCTAATCGATTCATAGTGCTTTTATTTAGATGGAGCTCATTTGGGACAACTTGGAAACAATTGCGAGGTACGGAGGAGCACTGATCAGCTGAGGGGCCACTGAATCCATATATTCTCACATTAACTTTTCTTTTTTTAATGTAAAGCTTAAAATTGCTGAGTCCTGGAACTGTAAAGGTGTGAACCCTTTTAGGAGGCATGATGCGCTCTGATCATATTATATTATATACAGGGTTCACCAAATACAGACCAATGACCTGCGGGGAAGGGCTATAAAACACAGAAATAATAAACCTTTATTTAATCATTGTTGCTCGGTTCGCTCGCAAACGGTAGATCTCTAAGGGTAGGTTTAACTTCTGTAGGGGATGCTGCTCGCTTCGCTCGCAAACGGTAGATCTCTAAGGGTAGGCTTAACTTCTGTAGGGGATGCTGCTCGCTTCGCTCGCTTGAGGAAGTTATACTGCCCACCCAACTTGGCAGACGTTTTTTTCAGTTGGGAATTATTACAAACAAATTAAATCTTATAAAACTACGTGGAACCACGAAAAGTTTATTCGGGGATGTTGCTCGCTTTGCTCGCAAGGCAGGCGCGGATCCAAGGGGGGGGTCACAGGGGTCATGACCCCCCCCCCCCCCCCCCCCCCCCCCAGAATCACAGCCTGCATTTCAAAAAGCAGAGCTGAACGACAACGAATTGTTGACAAACCCAATAACAAAAAAAAAAAAATCAAACGACCAAAACGAACCCAATTTTTATAAAATCAAAAACCAGAAACAAACCAAACGACCAAAGTTAACTTACCATATTGCTAACTAAAAACATTGGAAACAAAATATAACAATAATAACGACTAATCTTTTTATAGAATACTGATTTTTTTATGTATTTGGTTTGTAGCAACACTTGTGATTGTTTACATTTGTAAAAGTTCTAACTGGGACGATCATTTATAACACAAAGTCTAATTTTCTATTTTGTTTCGCAAATCTGTTGATTATCGCATCGATGTCTAATTCGATGTCGCGATGAACGTGTAGCAATGCAAGCCCAGCTTCTGCCATTTGTTGTCGTTTATGGGCGCTGCAGGGGTCATCATGGAAGAGAGTAGCCTAAACGATCTGTTCAACCTAATTTATGCTGTTACCAGTACAGAAGAAGTTACGACAGGTCACGCTTATGCTAGAGATGTTAAGAGCCCACCTCCTTGCTCATCGAGCTCTGGCCTCGTTAATATTGAAGACTATTCAGTTTTCGCATTTATTTTGATCTGAAATAGAACAAGTGTTGTATGGCAGGTGGTGGTTGTGGGATCGATCAGATATTCTGAATCGATTAAGAATTCAGCATATAATTAAAAACGTGAATGCAAAAGGAAATTCTAACTCAGAAGTTCAACTCCCGTTCTCGTTTACTTTTCTGCCAAATTCAGTAAAAACGATCCTGAATTCACTGAGATCAAGATCAACAATCGATTGTTGTGGTATCAATGTTTTGATTTGCAAACTCTGAAGTTAGCTACGCTGCCATAAAAGGCGCCACTTTGTTTGAAAACACATTAGGACACTTTTTTAGAAGGAAATTGAAAATAAAACCAGCTAAATCAGCTAAATAATTAATAAATATTAAAAAATATTTTTTACATAAACAATGAATTTTATAAATAATTACAATTAGTTTTTAAGTAGACAAATTGGACGAATTTAGGCATAAGGTTATTCTGGCTTTGTCAGTCTGTAAGAAAATTCGGTTTGTATTGTTCGTTTGGTTATTTTGTTATTTGTTGTTATTTTTTATATTGTTCTACCCTGTGACCCCCTCCGGAAAAAATTTCTGGATCCGCCCCTGTCGCAAGGTATACCTGTATATGTGTAGGACAAAGTCCGTATTTATTATTTGAAATGGCTCTCGCTTCGCTCGCAAGGTAGGTACCTATGTAGGCATACCTGCTCGCCTCGCAATGTTGTGACATCGAACCCTTCACGTCAATTCTTGAGCCTTCTCTCGTCCACGGCAGAATCATTTTAATCGCTTTGCTCGCTTCTGCTCGCAATTCGTCACGCTTCTCGTCACTTTTTTCGATATCCGATTTCGGATTCAGATTCGGCGGACCCAAAGCTGTATTTCGCCCGCGAAAACCGTTCCGAAAAACGTACCTTTATGGGGTATATTTTAATCGGAAAAAACCAAGTTTTTCGGCGGACTTTTCGAGAAAACGGGTCCGTACTCTCGCATTTTTTTAACGCATTTCCCGATACTTTTTTCGCGATCCGATCGCGCCGTCGTCTTCCTCGTAGGAAAACCTACGAAACCCGTATTTTTCCGGAATCGTCAACGGCCGTTTAGAGGGGTAGGGGAAGCGGGGAAGTCCAAAAAGCGCACATTAATTATTACTTCGACCCCCCTCCCGCCCTACGGCCCATAGTTCGGGTGGGATTAGAAAATTTTAAATTCGCTTATACACCCTATCGGAAAATCCCAAAAAGATCCCCCCACTCGTAGATCCGGCCCACTCAGCCGTTTGGCCGTGCATAGACACGACAGAGCGACAGAGCGACAGACGGAGTTTCATTCTTATTAATAACTAGCCGCTCCGGCTCGCTACGCTCGCCTCCACGTCCAGCCGGGGGGCAAGCCCCCCGGACCCCCCATTAAGTTGCTCGCTTCGCTCGCAACGTGTGGCATGTAGGGAATATTGCTCGCTTCGCTCGCAAAGTCTGGCATGTAGGATATGTTGCTCGCTTCGCTCGCAAAGTCTGGCATGTAGAAAATGTTGCTCGCTTCGCTCGCAAAGTATGGC
This sequence comes from Adelphocoris suturalis, assembly GCA_030762985.1. Lineage (NCBI taxonomy): Eukaryota > Metazoa > Arthropoda > Insecta > Hemiptera > Miridae > Adelphocoris > Adelphocoris suturalis. The sequence continues at coordinate 103,676,690 of CM061042.1, forward strand.
ATTTAGGGGATGTTGCTCGCTTCGCTCGCAAACGGTAGATCTCTAAGGGTAGGTTTAACTTCTGTAGGGGATGCTGCTCGCTTTGCTCGCAAACGGTAGATCTCTAAGGGTAGGTTTAACTTCTGTAGGGGATGCTGCTTGCTTCGCTCGCTTGAGGAAGTTATACTGCCCACCCAACTTGGCAGACGTTTTTTTCAGTTGGAAATTCTTACGTTCAAATTAATTCTTATAAAACTACGTGGAACCACGAAAAGTTTATTAGGGAATGTTGTACTGCCCACCCAACTTGGCAGACGTTTTTTTCAGTTGGGAATTCTTACAAACAAATTAAATCTTATAAAACTACCTGGAACCACGAAAAGTTTATTCGGGGATGTTGCTTCGCTCGCAAGGTATACCTGTATATGTGTAGGACAAAGTCCGTAATTTATTATTTGAAATGGCTCTCCCTTCGCTCGCCTATGTATACCTGCTCGCCTCGCAACATCGTGACATCGAACCCTTCACGTCAATTCTTGAGCCTTCTCTCGTCCACGGCACAATTTTAATCGCTTTGCTTGCTTCCGCTCCCAATTTGACCAAATTCTCGTCACTTTTTTCGATATCCGATTTCGGATTCAGATTCGGCGGACCCAAAGCTGTATTTCGCCCGCGAAAACCGTTCCGAAAAACGTACCTTTATGGGGTATATTTTAATCGGAAAAAACCAAGTTTTTCGGCGGACTTTTCGAGAAAACGGGTCCGTACTCTCGCATTTTTTTAACGCATTTCCCGATACTTTTTTCGCGATCCGATCGCGCCGTCGTCTTCATTTGCAGCGTTCTTACAGTTCGGTATCAACCTGATGTAAGGATACTCGATTATAAGAATAAACATCGGATAGAAAATTTAATGCGTTTTTCATGGTTTACTCATGCGTAAATACTAAACGACTTCAGTTTCTATCTGCATAATTGTAGCAGTGCTTAGTAAGATTCTGAGTTGTAGTTCATAGTTCAGGCGACTATGATTTACTAAGTCACCATGAGCAACGGAACAATGAATGCTCTTCCCGTTGGCTCTCAAATGAAACGGTTCGTAAACTACTCGCACATAATGCCGGTTGAACTGCACATTTCACAATCCCACTAATAGCAACTAATAGCCTTGGACACTGGTACATGAATCGGGATCAGTAAACTTGAAATCATAATAAATTCGGGGTACATTCCAACACCGATGTTGCTAATCAAAGAGATTAAAAGTCGATTTACAGCTCGCCAGAGGTCAACATCGATTAATCGAAGTCCAAGCCGGCGGTGACCGTCTGGGATAACATTTTAGTTATGCCCGACCGCCACACTGGGTCGGCGAACAGAAAGGTCATTCAACCACTCAGACTAATGAACAATGTATTTTTGACGTCTGATTCACGTAATTCAACTTTCATTTTATTATTTTCAATTCAATCATTAATTAAAATTATCTAAAATTCGATTTTCAAATGAATTTTCATATTAAACTGTAGGTATACTGACTGTTCAATGACCGCTCTACAAAGATTAGCGAAATATATAAAACTAAAAAATCATTGGGGAGATATTGGTATATATAGGTAGTTCGATAACGGCCAATAGATTAGCCAATAGGGTCATTATACGATGCGGTCATCGCACTCGACAATAAAACCATTGGATCGCACGCACCTACCGACCAGCCACACGTGGAAAACCCAATAGCTGCATACTTGCCGAATTTGCTCCGCAAAAACGAGGGAAAGTTGTAGAATTATTTAAAATTGAGGCATCCATGGAAACTAAAAAATCATTGGGGAGATATTGGTATATATAGGTAGTTCGATAACGGCCAATAGATTAGGCATACTTGCCGAATTTGCTCCGCAAATTTGACCGTGCACATCACAGCCAACGTACCTCAAAATTAAATTATTACAAATTTACGCGCGCAAATTATTACACAATTATTTGCATAATTAAAGTTTGTACTTGCATCCCTTGGTGACACGGGATATGGATAATGATATCTAATCAAAATAAAATAAGCTAAATAAATCAAAAATAATAGTAGTCGCAAAACTGTTTATATAAATTATAAATAGATAGATACGTCTATCTATAGCATTTCTAGACCAAAGATAACCTTTTCTGGACCAAATTAAACCTTTTCCACACCTAATTACACTTTTTCTAAACCGAATTAAACCTTTTCCAAACCAAATTAAACTTTTTCCTAACCAAAATAAACTTTTTCCAAACCAAATTAGATTCACTTCCAGCAAGGCTATGTTCTTTTTTGAACGCGCTTTTACCTCAACTGCACCATAGTGCCTTTGTTTAATACTAGTAGATAAAAAAAAGAACATTACCAAATAACAACCTATTATTGAAATTGGAAGGTATTAAACAAAAAATAATATCCACTCATGTGCCAGCCGTGGCAAATTATTCTCAACAAATTCTACGTTTGGTGACTGTTTTCCGGTATAATAAACGTATTATAACTATTTTGCCATTGTTCCCGGACTGACAGTGAGTAAAATAACATCTAGCATGAAACATTACCGTCTTCATACATACCTAATTTCTACCGTACGCCGTATAATATATTGACCCTTTAAGCCGTACAAAGTCCAAAACGCAGCATTAATAAGTCTGTGTCAGAGGGTTAGGAAACCGTCTGTTCAATTGTGCTGATAACCTTCTAGAGGAATTATACTGATTGGGTCACTAACATGGTACGAACATTACCGATTCCTATTACGATATCGACCCCTTACCACAACGCTAAGACAGTTTGTAGTTTCCAGTGGTGTTTATACCCATACAACACAGTTTCCACTTATGGGTTTGAGATAATTAAAATAGAGGAATGGGTGATGGTGATTCTGGTTCGATACTAGCCAATGCCTAGAAGGCCAACTAAGATGACATCTACAGATTAGGTTGTCTTCTCCAATTCTAAATCTCGTGCCTTCAATTAGTCTGTGGGCAAATGAGTTAGCTATCACTTTATTAGCATTGATTTTGAGTTGCACTTCATTAGTTTGATGCTATGTGAGTCTTGAATATGCTTAGAAAAAAGATTCCCATTATTCCCTACATGCCTACTGAAATTGTTCTTCCACCGTCAATTACTAAAAAATCTAATTGATTACCAATCGCAAATCGTACTTGATATGGACGATTTAAATCAGTAAGCCGTTAATAATTTTCAGCGATTTTAAATTGAAAATTAAACAAAGGACTCCTTAAATTGAAGCCAGCATTGTGATATCTTGTTCCGCCCTCAGAGTGGAGCATGGAGCTAATGAACCACAAAGAAACGTGGTATTCTCTACAGACAGGTTGGTAGTTTTAGGAAAAACTGCGTTTCTCGATGGTTCATCAGGTCCAACAACTGCCGATGCCGAAACATCTTTTAGATGTGATGTCATCGGTAAAAACTCATCCTTTCTTTTTAAATGATTGATGAATTATGGAATGCTATATATATATATATATATATATATATATATATATATATATATATATATATATATATATATATATATACAAAAACTTTACACACAAAACAAAAAACAAAACAAAACAAAACAAAAACAAGTACTCACGTTATTGGTCCGTAGATTTCGCACCAAGCGTCGCCGTCGCCTGCAGACAAAAGTTAAAGCAGCGAGGATTGCAGATTGTAGGAAAGTTTTTTTTTTTTTTTTTTTTTTTTTTTTTTTCAATTGTCTTATGGGCGGTTTAGGTTTGAGAGCTTACCAAGGAGTGGTGAGCGATTTCCTTAAGATGAAAACTAACGGAGTTACACTTTCCTTGCAGCGGAGCGGTTGTGCAAGAATATCCACGTGTTCTGTTTGTTTATAATTTTTGCGTGAAAAAGATGCAAATTATTAAGCAAAGATTATTAATTTCTGTTTTAAATTTCCCTTTCGGGGGATTCTTGGTGAAGAGGACACTTTTGGACCCCAAATTATTTGTTTCTTTGTTAGTCACAAAGTTATATTTTTGAAAATATTAAACCAAAACCACCTCAAAAACTACTGTTGATCTACCCAACTCATTTTCAAGAAACCGAGTTTATAATAACTTTTGTTTCATACAGATGGAGGACCTTTTCCGTTAATTCACTACCATTCATTCATTCTGACCTGTATGTCCAACTAATCTGTATTTTTACTAAGGGATTGACTACTTGATGGTATGTAATTTTGAGATGCGAGCTTGCGAGCATCCAGACCACCAAACTATATAAATCATTCAGACCTACATATTCCAACTAATCTGAGTTTTTACTAAGGGATTGACTACTTGATGTAATGTATTTTTTAGATGCGAGCTTGCGAGCATCCAGACCACCAAACTATATACAACTATATACAAACTATATACAAAACCAAAACCATACCTACTTTAAGTACAAACATGATTGGTAGTGAATTAACGGAATCCCAGACCAAAACAATAATGGTAGTGAATTAACGGAAAAGAAACCAGATGGACTATTGAAAGATCGGTGTTTTACTTTTACTATACATATATATACATACATATATATTAGCTGAATATCCTTCAAAAGAAGTTTGTCAACTATGAACATTAAACAATTTAGGTAGGTACCTAAACGAAAAAAAAAAGATGAAAACTGCAAGAAATATTCTTGAAATCTTTTGTTGAAAAGCAGATTATTGTTGAGACAGCGAGTTAGACATAAAATTTATAGACCATATAATTTATGCCATATAATTTATGGTTATAAATCCATTTCTTTGTGCTCTAAGTGCTCAAATTTCGAAACAATTAAACGTAACCCTAACAAGACAATAAATTCAAGAAAATTCGCTTACACGATCATGCAGTATCACTTGCATTTATTCCATTAATTTCCTTTTGGTAAGAGTCTGCGTGCTTGATAGAGGAATTTGTGTTCACGTATTCATGAAATTCTTGCCAAATGCATATTTTCTGATATCCCTGTGTCGATTTCATTGCTATTGAATTGAATAAATTCCAATGAAACGTAAACCAGATTTTTATGAACTTTTCAAAATCCGATTCGGGAATATTCAAATTTGTGTAATAACTACCGTAAACCGGGGTGACTTGGGAACACACGAGGTGAGAATGGTACAACGACGTTTTTCAAATTCAAATCCTGTTGGCGGGCTTAAAAATGGCGGGATCGGCCAGCTGTTATATTATTCTTGTAGAGGATGGATGGTAAAAGCAGTTCCATGTGTCGAAACCCTCTTCCATGGATTTTTATGTGCTTGGCGGGCAAAAGTGATTACAGCTGATAACACGATTTGTTTACAAGTCCTGCTAAGGTGTACATGGTGCGGTGGCTGAGGACTGAGGACCTCCTCATGCTTTGTAAGTGATTAAATAAACTTATTGTGAGTGAGTAAATAAACTTATTGTGAAGTGATTCGCGTTAGAACTGCTCAAAAATTGTTACTTAGTGATTTTCTTTGTTGGATAAACTAAAACACCTGCCTTCCATGTGGTGAGAATGGTACACCGGGTGTGTGACATTTTCTCAACGGATTTCAATTTGATTTGAATATTTTCAAACAATTTTTTGTAACCGGGGTAGCAAACCATTGTTTTAATTGTTCCTGGGGTAGCAACCCATTGTTTTGATTGTTCCTGGGGAAGCAACCCATTGTTTTAATTGTTCCTTGAGTAGCGATCCATTGATTTAATGTTTTAATGGTTCATTGTTTAATTAGGGTAGCCCCATTGTTTTATTTGTTTCTGGGGTGGCAACCCTTTGTTTTACTTGTTCCTGGGGATGCAATCATTGTTTTACTAGTCAATGGGAGCTAGATATTGAACAGATTGTAAATAAAAATAGTTTTATACTTACCTTGTTCACACTCCCGCTCATTCATTATGACCATGTATAATCCCAAATTGTGGATAGAATGGTTTTTTCACAGGGGAAGGCATGCAATGAGATGTCTACTCGTGTGCTACGATTCCTAATTTGAAAGTTTCTTTCTTTTTTTTTTTTTTTTCATTTTTCATTTTCAGATTTTTTTATATTTTTTCAACTTTTATGAGCTCTAAGACCTTTTTAAAAAGTTCTTGCTTCGATTGGGAGAGGTGACAATGGTACAAAGCGTTTTTGATAGGATATATGACCTGAAAAAGTCAGTGTACCATTCTCACCCCAAAACACGGGGTGAGACTAGTACAACTTTGAGGATTAATTACTCAACTAATCCTCAACCTAAAAAAATATTTGAAATCGTAGAAAAGCTTGCTGATAGATGTAGTTTTTGAAACGAATACGATCAGAGTGACGATCCTGCTCAGTAAGGTTGAAAAAGTCAAAAAACATCAAAAACCGTACCAAAGTCACCCCGGTTTACGGTATATATTATGTAATATAGTTAAAGCTTGTTTTTGAAGAGGTTATTTTTTCCAGCAACTACTATTTAGGTATTGGCTTAACTGATGCAGTTTATATATAACAATCGTCGCCACTCGGCTTTCGTCTTCTTTGATTCGCATATCAATGAAGTTGCAGAGAAAATGGTAATACCTACCTAATCTTACATCTCACAGTTGACGCTTTTTTTGCGCATGTAAGAAAACGATGTTACATAGATTGACCCTCACACCTCTCAGGTTTACGATAAATTTCTATGGATTTTTTTCTGAAACTACACCAATCAGCGGTGATTTTTGGTGGGCAAACTTTTTTGTAATCAGACGACGTACTATTAATTTTCAAAGTTGGACTAATCTCACCCCGTGAAACGGGGTGACTATGGTCCACGTATTTTTCTCACTTAGAATGTTCTTGGATCGTAGTCACTCCGTTTGGTTATAGTCACCCCGACCTACGTTAATGAGACGTGTGATTTTTTTCTGCTGAAGAGATTAAGGTAAAAAAAAGCTTAAAAAGTTGCTAGATTTGAACCGAATGAACGAAAAAATAATTAAAAAACCGAACGAAACGAATGGACCATGATAACGATTCGGAACTAACTTTAAAGAAAAAACTCCCATGAGAAAAGGGAAGTTTAGATTGATTTTACTCTCTTTTTTTCTTGGTTAGAGAACGTATAAACGAAAACGGCAAACTCCCAACACACGTTATGGTATTCAACCCTCTGTAATTGAAAGTTAAGAATCCCCCTGGGGATCCTTCTCGTCGCATACAAGCGGTAACATGAACTTTCATTTTTTTAGCCCTATCCCGAACCGTTTCACATTCTCTGAACGAGGGAATTAGAAAATGTGAGTGCTGAACATGATTGGAATGGAATATGTCATCCATGAATTTTTAATGTTTGGCCATGTGATAGTTTCGGGCTGAAGCGTTTCAACAATTTTACACTCTGACGTTACCCAGGAAAATGAGTGTGGCATCTTCTCGAGATTTATTTGGCCTTTAATCCACCATATAATTAAGGATAGGTAAGGAAAATATTAAACTGTTTAATTACATAGAATGATTTTACGTAAGCATCATCAACTAATTATTTGCTTCTAGATAAATCATTACCATTATTGTCAATACACATTCAGCTGAAGGGATGGGCAGTTCCACAGGTTTCGTGGATCTGAACAAGCCGTTCCGATCCAGGGCGGGATCTGGTATTTTTTCCGTTACGATCCCGGAATCGATCCCGATATCCTAACCCAAGTCAGGTTTTTTCTTCAGCGGTGTGAAGCGGCGGGACCCTTCGACCCGTTCCATGGAAGAAGGAAAAAATCTTCCTTCCGTTCTACGAATCTTTAATCGTTCCTTTGTCTTTCTCCCCGCTCACACTCTACCTCTTTCCCCCGACTTCTCATCCTCATCAGGCTATAATGAAGTTTCCATTTTTCTTACAATGATTATAAAACACTTATGGAAGACCGCAAGGTCAAACTAATAGGAAATTATACCTCTCAAAAACCTCAATAAAATATTTAATTAAATCCCGAAAAACTTTATTTTTTTCAAGTAAGAAGTTGGGTGTGAATATTCAATTAAGATTAAGATTTAAAAATTCCAACATTTTTGCTTAGGCATGACGATGAAACATGCGAAGCCGCAAAGACAAAAGATAAACAAAAAACATTCTAACCTCCGAATACGATTTGTTAATAAAATTATGTGCAATGGCATACAGAAACAATGTTTACTGCCCTCTCCCTTGTTTCCAACTAATACTCCCCCCCCCCCCCCCCTCGACCATGTTTCCTCATTACTATCCAAGAATTCCTCTGGAGTTTTGGGCTGACAGATTGAGTTGGAGAACAGAATCATAAATGTCTCTAAGTCGATCCGGACGAGATTTTCGGTCCAGTGAGAAGGAAAGGTTAAAGTCCAGTATTTTGAATGTATATAAATAAATGACTTAACGTGAAAACTTAATTTTGGTAAAGTTTGGATTTGTATTTATAACATCAATTTTATGATGTTAAAATTTTTCTAATTTGAACTGGTAGGGATATTTGGAGGAACGGACAGATTTCCGGCTATGTTGATCTAACGGGATAGTGTAGACTGTATGCTGATAATATTTTCCTCCTCTGTAAGACCCTGGCACATCCCCTTTTGGAGTACGCCTGTCCAATTCGGTCACCATACAAGCAATGCACTGGGAAAATTTTGTGCTGAGAAATCTTTTCAGTTAATTGGCATATTTCCGTGATGCAACAGTTGGACTATGCAGCCTTGGTAGATAAGTTCAATGTGGCTAGATTGATTGACTGCTGGTGTGGTATTCCTCTTCAAACTGCTGAACGTTCAGATCAAAGCTTCCCCTCTTTCCGAAAAGGTGCCAATCAACGTACCCATTATGCCATATGCCACTCGCCCCTGTTCGACAGGCTAGTGTTTTTAACTAGCCTTTGAAGTTTTCAACTATTTTCACCATTTTCGCTTCTGCCGCTTACATGAAATCATTCCTCCAACCGTGCGACTGTGATTCATTCTCTGGTTCACCTGAATCCCGTTTTCCAGAGTACCTTCCTTAGGGTGGGTAATGATTTTTGGGCATAGCTTAGTAATTAGTTGATTATCTCTTGTCTTCTCATTTTCTTTCTCACTTACCTAGCCATAATTTTGTAATGTAAGTTTGGTGTATTTGTAGTACATCATATGGTTTTACATGTGCTACCTGTTTCTTTGCTTAGCACCGGATGATTATTATCCGAAAGTCCTTCGTATTGTGTCGAAATAAAGTAAATGGATATCGAAGTTATTGTGGCTCCTCTTACCTTCGCACGGGCGGGCAATTAAATGGCTTTTGAACGTTGAGATCCCTTTTGTAATTATAAACCTTTAATCCCTTCATCATCAAATATTTATAATGTTTCATCGTTCATCGACGAGCAAGGTCCTTTAATACAAAACATCTCATGGAAGTTTAACAAGGTTCGAAATTATAACTAATTTCTGCTCTCACTTAAAGTCCTGAACCATGGCAAAATATCAATGGAAGAAACATCACTATATTTGTTATAAAATCTTTGCTGATAACTGTTTTTATGTTGTTTTGTAACTCGGCGGGACATCATTAAGAACATAGTTTAAAAAAATAAGATGTTATGTAATACAAGGTGGCACCAGAGTACACTATATAACTCCCAGCAGACCAAACGAAACCTACATAACCTAAATAGTAAACAGAGTTCAGGTAAATTCAATAGTATTATAGGCGCACCTGCAATGTATTGATCCGACTTACTTTTAGTGATTAAAATTAATTGCGCCCTTGAAAGATCAATTATCACTCTTCTAGGATGATCAACAGGCTCTGGGATGCTCAACACTCTATAAGGACACAGCAAAAAGTGCTATTTTGATGCCCCATATGGTTTGAACTGTCCACCAATATAATCAGTAGGCTTTTACACAGTCACTGTAGTCCAGTCAAATAGTCCGAAAAAATCTAGAAAAAGTGAAAAATCATGGTGTGTTTTGGTTTGTGGGTCATAACTTGAAAAACATAATTTTGAAAAAAAATAACTCATTAAAAATCAAAGGAAATTAAATTTTCCACAAATTTGTCAGCAATTATTTTTTCTACTGATCAATATTTAGGGCGTGATCGCATATTGAAATTTTATGTAGTCTGTACGTAGTGGCCTAGTTATGTAAAGTCACCGGCAATCCAAACCAAAGTAATCAATGCAACCTATTCTTAGTACCTAACCATTACAGAATAACCTCCTTCCGCCTCTCCTAGTCACTACCTGTACTCTTCATTTATATAAATAGGTATATATAATTGGTTTATGGGGGGTTTAACTTACCTTTAAATTTTGCTGAAAACAGCTCTCAACCATAAAATAAGTTTGGTGTAGACATGCTCTATAACCTACATAAAACCTAACGTGAGTGGTATTAGGAGAAAGTTTCTCACACGGCTTTCAATACATTTTAAAGAACTTTGTTGAGAAACATCACTTAGATAACAGTGAACTGACGTCTCATCATCGAATGAATCCAAGTGTAACACTAACAGCGCTCGTCTTTTAAGCGCAATGGCCCAAAACGTTCCATCCTGGTGGCTACAATTAGTCATAGCACCTATTATATGTGAAGCAGTAACAAGTAATAACACACCATCCTCCAAAAGGGAAACGGCAGTTATTACCTTGTTGGTGGGAATATAGTAATAAGCATTTGGTCACACCCTTTCGACAAGCAACTCAATCTGCTTCCGGAGCTATCCCATTAGCATTCAAAAATGCACTATATTGTACATTTGCTAGATATTTTTAGTGCTACAGCTACTGGGATGCTGTAGTACGCGAAATGGAACGTATTACGTGACTTCCAACATTACCTGATGTTGTGATAAGCAGCTACTTTAGAAATGCCAAATCGCATGTATTTTTTGACAGTCGTTCCAAAAAGATCCGCAGAAAGGCTCTGTAAACATTTCTCCCGCTTAAGCTACTCACTAAAAATACTCAATATTAAAAAAAAGTAATGATAAAAATGAGCCGTTGGTCTTTTCCCAAGATTTGCTATAAATTTGTGTTCATCTTTTTTTTTTTTTTTTTTTTTTTTTTTTTTTTTTTTTTTTTTTTTTTTTTTTTTTTTTTTTTGCAGTCGAACTATTAATGAATTTTAACATTACACATAATCGTAGTCCAAAAATACATAAGTGGTCACTATTTTTTTCCTCTACTTACATAAATAATGAACCTTTTATTTTATTACAGAACTTTTGACATGGATATGTCTTTGCTCTGGGGGGTCAACCAAAAATTTCCGTGACGCAAAATTTGTGTCACAATTTCAGTGTTTTTCACGTACAACCCAGCCGTTGATAGGGGAATGGAACTTCCGCAGTTTTCATCGCACATAAATCGTTCGCCACTCGTCGGAAAGCGCTTGATTTATGTGATAAATGTTCACATCTCAAGCTACCAATTTCCACCTCCTTACGTACCTGGCTACATTCCTAAACTAAGTTGATTGGACTATAAATAATTTTATTAAGCCAGTTACAATATTCTTAACGTAAAGCAATAGCATCATTTACTCCACTCCATAGGAAACATTTTCATCCTCTTGACAACAGTCGACTGTTAACAACAACTTATTGTAGTGGCTTCTCTCCACAGTTATTTTCAACATTTCTATAAGTAAACCGTTTTTGTTGGAATTAGTCGGGATGCGGCCCAGGGATTTGTTTAAAATTAAAGGATTTGTTTACAACTCTCGAGGACAACCGTTATGAAATCCCCAATCAAAGACATAGCCATGTAACATGGTATCTGCTTGTAAAGCAGATAGTGGAACTCGTTTACTAGTTTTTCAAAAGCTTTATTATAATAACGTGTATAATAATAAACATATTCAATGACAAGTTTTTCAGAATGTGTGAATGGACTACTTGCATACTTTATTTACCCCTTAGTAGCTCATTTTTGTGCTTTAAATTATTAAAGGGTTCAAATTATTGAAATTTGTTCTGTATAAGCATTTCAGACTTCAATTTGTTATCTAAACTCAATTATTACACATAGAAACGGCAAAAACCTCGTAATTTAGATTGAACAATCTCGTTACAGACCTATGACATTCAAAATTACTTGTTTATTCCTCGTGAAGAAAACATGAAATACGTTTTTCTTGTTTGTCAAAACTGCCAAGTTGTCGGATGTATTTGCCAAAATACGAAGAGAAGGATAACTTTCACTAATGCAATCCGGGTTTGACTGAGCGTCAGACTCTATGAAGCAGCTCAATCTGCTTCCGGAGCTATCCCATTAGCATTCAGAAACAATTACTGAAGCTCGAGTCACTGCTTAATTGCTGTTGTGAGTGAATAATTTGCACCTACTTATCTTGAGTATCGGGAGAAGAGGTGTTGGAAGGAGTGGGTTGGGAAGCAAACCGCCTGACTATACCACGAAGGATTTGTTTGCTCACGGCAGGTTCCACTTCCATCTACCTACCTCCGAACCACTTCACCTGGTTTCGAACGACGAAACGTGATCGACGCAGCTTTCAACCGTAGAGTTATAAGATAGAAAAAAAACGACAGGAGTAAAAATGGGTTTAAATTTTTTCCTTTTATTTTAGTCCAAAAGGTCTTCCGAGTGATGGGGTGGAACAAAGTAACAAGTGTAAAAGAGTAGAGGTTATAATTTTATTATTATTATTTTTTTTTTTTTTTTTTTTTTTTTTTTTTTTTTTTTTTTTTTTTTTTTTAATATAGTCAGTCACTCAGCACATTTTATGATCTATGTACATCAGGGATATGACTGAGATGTTTTTTTTTTTTTTCATTTCTTTCCATTTTTCCGTGACATTTGCCTCTTTACCCCTCAACTCCTCTATCCCACGTCCTAACTTTCCCCTCCGCCAATTTTGCTTAGTACCTTTACATTCCAAAAAAGGGGGGAAAAAAGTAAATCCTAACCAAGAGTTTAAGCTAAGCCCCCTGGAACCCCACCCCTGGTTACCTCTATTTATATACTTCAAATGAAATTATTGAAACACAGAATGCGTTTTAGCTCACGCGTACCACATAAACCCGTGAAACCCGCATGTAAAAATGACTCAAACTTCGCGGTGTATCTTATCTCTTATCTTGTATACAACATATATTTAAAGGAAGGATTCTGTCTGTCTGTCTGTCTGTCTGTGAGTGAGTGTCGCTTCCATGGCCGAACGGAAGAAGGGATCCGAACGGGGGTTTTGTTTTATCGTGACCGGAAATCTCCCGGTCAGAATATAGGCTATGTTTTACTCGTTTCCCCCCACTCTTTCGACCTTAAAATTCCGTTGTTTACCTAAATTTCGACGTTTTTCGGGCCCTTTTTCCCGTTCTTTTCGACTTCCCCGCTTCCCCTATCCCTCTAAACGGCCGTCAAAAATTCTGGGAAAATACAGGTATCGAAGGTTTTTGTTCGTGAATGACGATGGCGCAATCGGATCGCGAAAAAAGTATCGGGAAAAGCCTCAAAAAATGAAAGATTACGGACCCATTTTTTCGAAAAATTCTGACGAAAAACTTCATTTTTCTCAATAAAATTGACCCCATAAAGAGACATTTTTCGAGACGGTGTGAAATACAGTGTAGCAGGTTAATCGCCTCTCACCTTTGAAGGAGGAACTCTCTCTTCCAACACCTCTCGATTTTACATGTTAGCAGAGCTCGGTTTCGAGCCACCCCTCGCCCCCACCCAGCCCCTCTATTATTGAATTTGAATGTCCTGGAGCTCAACCCCCTCTCCACCCTCCCAATAGGCAAAATGGACAATAACCCATAAAACTCAAAAACTAAAAAACATAGCCCTGCCAATTTGGGGCCCCCTTACACTCTGCCGCCCTGCACCCCCCCCCCCCCCCCCCCCTCACCCCTTTTGATTCTTCAAACCCTGGGGAGTGTGATTTTTCTCCTTCTCGATTCTTGAATACAACCATGTGATGCGTGGATGGTGGAGTTTATGCGACACGTAGCGTGGAGTATTGGAGACTTTGGGGTGGTGGTCATCTTTTGGTAGATGGTCCGGTGGGTTTCTCGGGTAGAATTGACATTTATTTATAGAGGGTGTCCCGCATAACGTGGTCATTGCTTCAGGGATCGATTCTAGAGGTAATTTCTGAGCGAAAGTTTTTTTTCCCCCAAACGTAACGCTTAGTTTTTAAGTAATTTAATTTTTAAGATTTTTTTGTGTGTTTTCAACCACTTGTCACTAAAACGATCATAACTCTCCTGATTTGCTGTGTGAATTCAAATTAAAGGATACCGTTGAAAGGACCATTAAATTTTCTATCGGATAGATGCCACAGCTTTCTTAAGAGTTAAGGTTTGAGACATGAAAAAGCCCTCTGAAAAGCAAATGTTACCTAATTTGGGAAACCTTGAGTTTTTCCATCAGGAATTTAACTATGAGAACCAATAATTTTATAGCACACAGGAACGGGAAAAACTGTGCCAAAATCTCTCCTTTTCCACAGTTTAGTCAATTTTACTTTTACATTGCTATTAAGGAGAGGATCTATGTTTTAATGTTGAAAAAAATCTCTCCCCCCCCCCCCCCCCCCCCCCCCCACTGAAAACGAGGATTTTCTTTAAAATGCGATTTTTACGCTTAAACTCAACCAAGTTATACACTTAAACTCTTAAATTTGAGTTCATTCGGTACGATAAATATTATGCGTTTTTAGGGGTGAAACTAGTAAGCTATCGTATAAAACTCGTTTATAACGGGGTTGGGGAGATATGCAAGTGTTGCCATTCAATTTAGCGTGGGAGAAAAAAGAAGGAAAATAACAAGCATTTTCATTTCTCCCTTGATGGGAAAAACAAAAGATCATGGATATGTCTAGTACCTACTGCTTACCAGTTGGTACCTACTACTCAATTGTATACCTACCGTGTAGTGCCTTCTTTTCACAAGATTATTCCATTATGGTTACAAAACAATATTAGTTTTTAACTTAGAGTAATAAATCAGCATTCCTTGACACTACAATGGCTTAGAGGTCATGAAATGTCGTGGTAAAATGAGAGCATTCCAAAAAGTGGCGAACGATTTTCCTACTATGAAAACTATGGGAGTTACTCGTCCCTAGTAACGCCTTGGTTGTACGTGAAAATCAATAGAAAATGTGTGGGTCGGGAAAAAAAGTGTCGGTCGGGAAAAAAAATGTCGGTCGGGAAAAAAAAGTGTCGCGAAAAATTCCTTAACCCCCAGCCAAAAGACATATCCATGTCAAAAATTTCGTAAAAACCGACCCCAAACTTGTATTTTTTATAGAAGATCATTTTTCAAGAAAACCCTCGATTTCAGTTAAAAAAAAAAAATGTTTTGTTTTCTCCCCTAATTAGTGAAACAAAAGTAAAATTGACAACACCGTTGAGAAGTAGAGATTTTAGAGCAGTTTTTACCGTTCTTGTGTCTTGAAAAAATACTGGTTCTCATCGTTCTAATCCCGATTGAAAAAACTCAAGGTTTCCCGAATTAGGTAAAATTTGCTTTTCAGAGAGCTTTTTCATGTCTCAAACCTTAATTTTTAAGAAAGCTTTGGCATCTTTCCGATAGGAAATTTAATGGTAGCGCTTTTCAACGGAATCCTAAAATTTGAATTTACACAACAAATTACATTAAATTACTAGTAAACTAAGCGTTTAGAAAAAACTCTAATGAGGAACTTTCGATCAGAAATTACCTTTAGAATCGGCCTCTGAAGTACTGACCACCTTTTTCGGAACACCCTGTATACCTACTATTCTAATTCCTGTAACTGCTACATTTGATATTATCTGTATGATTTTTACAAATATTTAAATGAATGGTTTTTGGTCTGTATGTTTTTTTACAAATATTTAAATAAATACGAATTACCTACTACTGGTACGACAACGACAAAACTGATAGGTCACCAAGGTATACTATACATATCAATTGCTTTACTCTTACAATCCCTGAAAACGTAGTAGTTTTATCCGGGAAAAGGAACTACCATTGACTGACAGTAAAACTGACAGAAATGGATCAATAAACAGTTTTTTAATTTTTGAGCGCCCCGGAGACAGTTACCTACTACGATAATCGACCACCCAATGGCTCTACTTACCATCCTTTCGTGTGCAGATCAGAAAGTAAAATTATTGCTTCATTTACCGCTTCTTGGACAGTTGACTCGAGAGTGCGCAGTGGGCGTGTGGGGCCCAATCGCCCTCTAACGGTCGTGTCCACTCACCGACTCGTGAACTCAATCTGAACCCCACGATCGTGATACGGGACCCAACTAGCAATTCAACCCTACCCAACTGGCAGCGTGATATACACGGGCGAACACCTAGGTACCCTCCATCCTTCCGTGACAATACTTAAATAAAGCATTTGCTATCTTCCAACCTGCTTCGAGTTGACTGCAGCTAATCACTATCATGACGACCCTTACACAACAGACGTCTTTTCTGGAGCTAAACAGAGTATCTACAGATTCCATTTTGTCGGTTTTCCAAAATGATTTTCTAAAGAAACCATACACTCACCTTCATTCACATCCTTATTACTGAAGAAGGATGAAAAATTTTTAATTAGTTTGTCAACATTCATTCTGGCTTTTGTTGAAATTCCCAGATATTATATGAGTTACATTCTCGAGAGCCTATCGCCAAGCTCCTAGTGCCTAAGAGTTCCATGAAAAGCCTAATCCTAGTGATCTAATGGGCGAACTTGCCCGAAATCGGAGAAAGAAGAACGATGGTCACAGAGTAACGCCGTAACAAAAATAATTATTTTCATCAAGATAACATCAGCTATGATCACTGTACGTGTCTATGCAGCAGCTTCTTGTCGTCGCTAGCGAAACGCCCGCTGTTAGTACTTTGTCCACAATGGTAAAATTTTGGATTACTCACGATCTAACGGCCCGAGTTCAATCAAATACGGAGGGTGGTTTTCCGGAAGTATGATCTCAGATTGATTGCTTTGAATCGCATTATACTTAATTGGTTCTACCGAATTGTATTTAGGGTGTAAGATCGGGTAGAATCGGGACAGGCCGATTCGCGCTGCGATCGCTGAGCATCTTCCAGCGACCTAGATGTCACTCCCTGAAAATCCATGGATATGCAATATAATTATCAATTGCTCAATAAAGTTCGTTTTGTTCTTGTGAATCGTACCTCATTGTTCCAAACCCTAATAATTATCGTCGGACATCTTGTGTCAGGTGTTTTTTTTTTTTTTTTTTTTTTTGAAACTTGTGTTACCTAATAATATATTCGACAAATTAATTTTTGGGACGATTCGAATATAATGAAGAGCAGAAATGGGTGAAGTGAAATCGCCGCCTTTGTTCGACTTCGACGCAGAGAACCTAGACCAGCAATGAAGAAAATGGCACCAAAATGTCACATACTTCCTAATCGGTGCTAAGAAAACTAGGGAGTCAGAAGGAACAAATCGCAATACTTCTAAATCAGCAAGGCGAACGAGGAGTTGAACTGTTTAATACATTCGAATTCCTAAAAGTGGATGGAGGAATTGATCCCGACCCCAAGTTTGATTTCGTGGCCAATACGTTTGAGAAACATTTCGTACCAAACAAAAACGTTTTGCGAGAACGATATAAATTTAATAAAACTATTATGAAGCCAGGGCAACCCATTCTCGACTTTATCACAACATTAAAATAAGCAACCGCAACATGTAAATATGGTGATATGTCAGAAATGATTAGAGATAGACTCATCGAGCAGATAGAAGAAAAAATACTACTGAACAAGCTGCTTGACAAAAAAGGAAGCAACCTACATCTGCAAACAGTATGAGCCACGCCGTATGGAAATCAAAGATTTCAATAAGGACCGGAATTAAGAAATCAACGCAGTAAAGAAAACTCTGGGAGGCAGCTCATCACACAGAACAGATAAGCCATATGATTGTTTCAAATGTGGTTGTAATATACTAAGAGCAAATGTTTTGCATATAACAAAAGATGCTCAAATTGCAATGGTTTAAACAATTTTGCAGTAGGCTGCAAAACAACAAAAAGAAAAACAACAATTTATTATAACAATAGGACAGATAATAAAAATAACAAAGCACAATATAAAAATAAAAAAGAACAAAACCTATAATGTATCAATTTAAGATTTAAAAAAAAAATAAATAAAACAATGGATTGTGAAGATTCGGACAACGGTGTTTATCACAACGTAATTAGGATTGATAACTTAAAAACTAAAGAGAAGTGGTCAACGATTGCCTAAATTAACAACGAAAATGTTAAATTTAAACTAGACACAGGCGCCGAAGTAAATGTCCTTAAGATTTATACGGAGGTTTTTCAGAAAAAAAAAATTCAGAAATTTTTGGAAATATTGAGGACGTAAAGGTCTACAAAGAAGAAGAATTCTTTCAGATGCTAGTAATTCTGAACATGATTTATTTCTAAAGAAGGTATTAGACAGAGCAAAAGAAAATAATATAACTTTAAATTCAACAAAATTTAAATTCTGTCAACAGAAGATAAAAATTGTAGGACACGTAGTCTCTAAATCAAGCATTGAAATTGATCCAGATAGTGTAAAAGCGAATAAAGAATTGCCGGATTTTCAAATAAACTCATTCGAAATTTATCAAATATCATAGCACCTTTTTGCGAATTCTTGAAAGATGACGTAGCATGGGAATGGCAACCATTACATTCTATTATAGTGATGAAACTAAAAAAATTAATAACAATAAGTCCTAGTTTGGCTCATTATAATGCCAATTCGCGATTCCAAATAAGGATGCAAGCCTAGCGGCAGCAAAATAAACTAAGTAGATCCTGACGACGACTTTCGTGTCTTTGAAAATCGTATCTGTACATAACATGTTTTGAGACTTCTTATCTCGTTTTATTTTCATTCGTTTTTTCTGTGATATGGAAAGAGTCAAGGATGATTGATGAGATAAACTTTACAGCTTTGTATAAAAAGAAAGACATGATGTATATTAAACAATGAAATACATGAACAAAAAATGCTGGAGACATTCCAAGAAAAATTGTGTGCAGAAAAATCAAACAACTCTTGATTGTTTTTTGGTAGAAGGCTCTGCAATCTGCTCATCTTGGTGTGCTTCTGAATTTACAACCTGAAACCCAGTAGGAAGAGGTATATGTGCATGAGATGATGATGTGAGAGAACCATTATACGGATAAGAACATGTAGGTATGAGAAAGTAGGTAAGCGAGCAGAAAAACATTGTATGAACATGACGACCAATTCATGTATAGTATTGCAAGGTATCAATAAAAACATATTAAAAAGAATACAAAAGTGCAATCTCACCTGTCTTCTGGCTGTCTCTGTTTCTTCAAAAGGTTTATGACACCGAGATCATCAGGGTCATCAAAGTCTTCTTCGAGGGTGGAAGTAGCACCATTCAAGCATTCGCCATGGCAGTTGTGACAAACGCTTGCACACATTATTCCTGACTTTCAACAACCACATCTGTTCCCACATCCACCTGTACATTAGCAGCAAATGATAACCACCAGGAGCAGCAAGACAGCACGTATTTCGAGTGTACCACCAATTTCAATTTTGGCTTGGGAATGAACTTCCTCCTGTACAGTGGGGTTGGAAGTTGGAAAGCGATCGGCTGATCACTGTGACAACAGTGGATCCAGCAGCACCTGAAGCTGTCCTCAACCTCATTTGTTGCAAATGTACAGGTGGATGTGGGAACAGATGTGGTTGTTGAAAGTCAGGAATAATGTGTACAAGCGTTTGTCACAACTGCCATGGCGAATGCTTGAATGGTGTTACTTTCACCCTCGAAGATGACCCTGATGATCCAGATATCATAAACCTTGAAGAAACAGAGACAGCCAGATGACAGGTGAGATTGCACTTTTGTATTCTTTTTAATATGTTTTTATTGATACCTTGCAATAGTATACATGAATTGGTCGTCATGTTCATACGTTGTTTTTCTGCTCGCTTACCTACTTTCTCATACCTACATGTTCTTATCCGTATAATGGTTCTCTCACATCATCATCTCATGCACATTTACCTCTTCTTACTGTGTTTCAGGTTGCAAATTCAGAAGCAGACCAAGATGAGCAGATTGCAGAGCCTTCTACCAAAAAACAATCAAGAGTTGGTTGACTTTTCTGCACACAATTTTTCTTGGAATGTCCCCAGCATTTTTTGCCATTAGGAATACAAGAAAAATGTCTATGATCATTTTTGTTGCAAATTAATTAGGCTTCAATTATGTATACGGTACTCTTTTACCTCCGACCAAAGGTTCTCGAGATATTAACAAAAAACCAAAAAAGTGACCTGTTTTCGCTAATTGCCGCTAGAGCTCGCCTCATATTCATGAGGACTTTGGTATATTCATCCCTAGGTACCTTTAAATAAGTGTGCGAAGTTTCAAAACTTTCGGATTTTTTAGGAGGTTGGGTCAAGGTGACTGAAGCATTTTAAATTTTAAAAATACATCGATATATGGCCAAATTAGGAATCGTTTTTGATTAGATAGTCGCATGGTGCCTCTAATTAGGTAGAGTAGTAACTACATTCCATTGTACGCAAAAGTTTACCTTACCATGAATGAGGATTGGTAGAATAGTAACATATCGTTAAGGAATGTGACAGACATTATGAAACCAAACGAATTTGGATTTACAAAATCGATCAGAACACAATAACCCCTCGATTGTTTCCCGAACAGTCGGTACAAAAATACCTAACAAGGTACTAACTGAAATACAGGGTTTATGGCAAACCTGTGAAATCCTTCCAAGGGGTTGACTGACACATAGATATTGAATGAGAGGATCGGGATGACTGGTCATAACTTGATGGAAGTATGCGTATCTTGGGACGATGAGATCATTGACTGTTGGAATGTCGTTGGTCAGTTCGAAGTTTTTTATTTAGTGGGATCTGAGTGAACATAACGACTACGTACACAAACTAGATGATATTTTATAACGTAAAAAAATTAAAAATAATAATGATAAAATAAATAAACCCTACTTTAGCTTACCGATAAATTAGCGACACCAGGGAAGATTTATCGGCGAGCTGAAGTAGGATTTTTACGAACCATGGGACACTATAACATGGTTCGTAAATCTCTATTTTGAAACACTTGAGAACTCTTTTGATTTATGAGTTACTTGCTGCTCCCCAGAATTCAGCTCTATACAGCCACATTGGCTTTATGGCAATAAGGTACACAAGTCATATGAGATGGAGTGGTAGTGACGAAGAGCCTTGGATCCGGAATTTCAATTCCTTCAAGCGATAGCGTTGAAGTAAGTTGACAATGTGAGTGTCCCAGATCAACATTCTTTCGAGATGAAGTTCAAGATATTTCATTTCATTGCTGGAAGGAATGTAGATTTTTTGCTAAATCTATTTTGAGGGAAAACTGAAGGTGAGAACAGTAGTATCATGATAGCTCTATGACCGCATAACTTCATCAAATTATTTTCACTCGGTTTCGATTAAATCAACTAAAATGGAGTGTGTGATGTAATAATTACACTTATTTATATATTTGAAATATTGTGACCCCACTGCGTTTCGAAAAGTTTATTTTATTTATATAAAATGATATACGATTAGAAACGAACCCGAAAAATAACTTCCATTTCCACTTTACCGTCGGAGGGAAAGAACCACGGGCTTTCTGAAATTTCTGAGCCTTCACTACGAAATGACGGGTAAATGAAAAAAGTCTGACTTTCGGAGAGGTTCCATTGAAAAAGTTGAAAGAGAAAGAGTGGGAAGCCGAATCCTATTTTCTTTAGGAAAAAAAGAACAGCTGCCGTATCCCGCGCGGTCATTTCATTTAGTGAAGTAGTAGGTACCTCTTGGGTGAATTAATTATTTGAAACACGAGAACACGACATCACATTGTACAGCTAATGAGCTGTCACTACGCTTTTCTCTCCCCAATATTGTTGCGTCTGGCGATTGTGATAACAATGGGCTTCGGTTTAGGAGGGGGGGGGGGGGGGGGGGTTCAATTTTTTTAACATTATGTATGTGTATATTTTTGTTGGATCGTGTAGCTCCTATGTCAACATGGCACCTACATTATCATTGTCATCAGTGACTTGTTTAGCGTTTTCTGGGCTCTTCTCAGAGATCCACAAATCATTTGTCGTATAAATTAAATGTTGATTCGAGTTTTGAGAATAATATATGTTTTAGACCAAGCGTGCGAATTATCTTTTTAGGGGGGGGGGGATTAATCTATCTATATTTATATAGATTTATCTATTATTTTATCATCATATTATTTTATCGTAACATCTTCTAGTGCTAATTAAACACCCGAACTTTATGTCGGGATTGTGACACTTATAGTTATTTTTATTAGAATTTCGGTCGATCTACGTTTTTATAGAAATGGATTGAAGTGGGTACTTGTTGCTTTCCGAGTTCAAAAGTTGTGGTATCCTATTCCAGTATCGTATGGGGATATTTCTCTCCATTCAAAGTACATTAATGAGCGTAGAGATTTGTGTAAAAGCGTTTCCCAAAAAACGGTGACGGTCTTGATGGATGAAGGAGACATCGATTTATATTTACATTGGTCTAGTGATACATCATTATCCCGTGATGAAGATGAAATACAATCTCAAGAAACAGCATCTGCTAAGGGCGGTCCTGAAGTTCAGTCAAATGACGCTCTCATTGGGCCTCAAATGCAAGCTGTTATGAATGTGATGTTTGAGTCTCAGCAAAGAAGTATGAATGTCTTAATTGAAAGCCTTGTTGGCTCAATGACAATTTCATTTGGTAAGGCGATTAATGACATGACGAATGGTATGGCTAATAGACGCCATAGAATGTCAGTACCCGAATTTGATGGCTTAGCATGCACTCACAACAACTGGTTTGAAGATGAGCAGAAAATTGATAACCTGCAAGAGAGTTTGACTGTCAGATCAGTTGCAGAAAAGTGGTTTAACGCTAGAATCCTCGAAGGTTCAACCACGAATTGGCTAGAATGGAAGGAATCGTTCGAAAATGCGTTTGGACAAAACCCAATTCAGGTGGCTGCGGATGCATTGGCGTTTCGTTATGAAGGCGGTACAATGTTTTTTTTTTTTTTTTTTTTTTTTTTTTTTTTTTTTTTTTTTTTTTTTTTTTTTTTTAAACAAAGGCGCCTATAAGTAGCTCAACAACAGTATGATCATAAATTCAAAAGAGTCGTTTAGACGATCTCTCAAACGTTTGAAACCTAGTCAGAATCAGGACAGTAGCAACAAAAAAGCTGACAGATCTGGATTTTTCAAGAAGCCAAATCTTGGGGGGGGGGGGGGGGGGGGGGGGGGGGGGGGGGGTGTCATTCGAATTCAAGTTCTCATCAAATCATACAGAAGAAAACAGAGAAATTTCTTAGTTTTTGTTCTGAAAATTCGCTTCCTATCCTTACTGAATAAGGTCAAAATTAATCCCCTTCTTGACAGTGGAGCAATGGTCAATTTAGTTTCCCAAAAATTTGCCCAAAATATAACTGGGAATGTATCAAGGAACGCAAAGAACTAAGAGGTTTCAACCGTTCTACCCAAAAAGTATCTAAGTCTATTATGTTGAAGGTAGGCCTGGGGAACTCATTGGTTGAATCAAAGGCATTTGTATCAGCGAATTTCCCTTATGATGCTATTATAGGTTGGCCGATGCTGCAGGGTTTAGGTTTGCAACTTAGAAGCTTGTGCAGAGGGAATCCATGTCACGTTTTGGAAGTTCCCACCAAAACGATGATTTATTCTAAGAATGATGTGACGAGGCTTTTTCCTCATCAATTATCAGGTCTGCCAAGGCCGAAGAAAAAAAATTTATTTTTTGTTGAAACTAGGCTCTATCATAGCCAAAGCCTTACAGGCTAAACAGAGAAAAATTTGAATGGGCTTGGATGAAGGGAAAAGAACTATTAGGCAAGGGAATAATCAGAAGTTCTGATTCACCTTGTTCAACTCCGTGTGTCATAGTTCCTAAAGGAAATGGATACTTCCGACTTTGTCAGGATTTAAAAAAAAATTAATGAATTAACCGAGCTAGATCATTTTCCTTTTCCTGTAATAGATAACATCATTTCCAACTTTGGCGGGTGCACGCACTTCACTAAATTAAACCTTAAAGACGGATATCCTCAATGTCCACTTTCGGAAGATACAAAATTGTTCACAGCATTTGTACTTCCCTTCGGCCATTTCGAATATAAAAAATTACCATTTGGATGGAAAAATTCACCCTCTAAATTTCAAAGATAGGTACATAGTTGACGTTTTGGGTACTCTCATAGAAGATCCTCTTATATAGGTGTATATTGATGAGGTGATCATTGGCGGTTACACAAAAGAAGAATGCGCATCTAAAACTTTTTAAGTGGTCCAAAAATTAACACACAATTAATGTAGACAGCAGGTAAATAATAAAATGGTGGATGATGGATCAATCTATGTCGAAGATGTAGGAAAGCAGACCTCTCCACAATACTCGCCATTCGAATTGGCTTGGAACTGTCGATGCAAAATTCCGAGAGACCATTTACATGAGCGTATAATAGAATTTGTATTGTTTAGAAAGGGCGATAAGCTAGGAGGTCCCCCCCTTCCTCCTCCCCCTACATCACGCGGTAATTCATCAATGCATAACAGGAGATTTACAAGTCAAATACTTCGAGGCCTATAGCCCTTTATCCGGATCCGAGATCAAGAGCGATGTAAACGGGGTCTTAAACGTCTCCATGATTTAAAGGCTTCTTGCCCACATTTGGACAGCCAGTTGCTCAACAGGTGTACATAGAAAACTATCGCATGAATTTCTATTAAACCCATTGTACAGTTCCAGTGACGCAACGCACGCGTACAACACATTTGCTGACAAACGGACCCATAAATTTCCTATGAGGCCCGTGGTACGTATACATTCTCTGTACAGTGGAGTTGGTGCCTTCATTCACAAGAAAAAATTATTCATCTATACAAGCGGAGGCGCCCAATCCACTCTGGTGGTCTTAAAATTATCTAATATATTCTGTGACCTAATTCTTCTTAAGCTTTGAGACTGTTATCTGAGTATTACTGTTTATACACTTTTATACCGTATCGCGCGTTGTATTAATTTTATGAGAAAATGACTGGTCACCTTGCCCGTGTAAAATAAATACTGATGCATTTCACGCATGAAAAAAAAATAAGTTTTTGAAATACTTACAAGAAACCTAAAGTTATCATATGCAATTCATGGATTGCAAAACACTAGGTATTTCATGTAGATACTCGTACATAAGAACAACATGCAGGTCTCCACAACTCCGTTATAACAGAGTTTTACACTTTAACTCAAGAATTGTTTTCACTTTGGTGTGAATTTGTGACCAATAAATCCGCATATTTTCATCCGAAAGAAAATTTAATGGTCTTTTCAGCGGTATCCTCAAATTTGAATATACTGAATATGAAAGGGAGTTACAGCCGTTACGCACATACACACACACACACACACAAACATGACAGACTTGCAACCGAAGTTGTTCATAATGGTCTGAAACCTGAAATGCGAGTGGAAATTTTGATTTCGGAGACAATAATTTGTTCAACTCCCGAAATTGAAAACTGCTTTTGCTACCAATAGGTACACTCGGAAGCAAAACAAAAAATATCGAAGAAAACATACATTTACAGTTAAGAGATGGAAAATAATTAATTTAGTTTAGTACCTACCTTAGTTATCTGAAACCTCAAGGGATGGTTTCATTTAAGACCAATAAATTAGAACCTACCAAGGGGTTTCAACGAGGAACCGCTTCTGAAGAAGCAAGCCGGATGATTATTCAAGTCACAGACGTCATCGCCATAGCCGGTGTACATTTGGATACATAATGATACAGTGAACCTACTTGCGAACCACTTGTTGATAGTTACCTTCGTTGGATAAATGTGATCATTTCGCTATTTAAAAAAAAAAAAAAAAAAAATGGCCCTTGGTAGGTTCTACTGTGCTTCCTGCTCATCTCTGTTACTCTTCATTGGCTGCTTCTCGGGTGATAAACAATAATTTTTGGGAGTAGTCGAGGTTGAAATAATAACGGGGTTGTTTTTCTCATTCTTATGAGCTCGATTCGACGATCGGCAGGCACGGAGCAGCTAAGTTGTTTTCTCAGTCATCTGCCTCCACCATGTTCCCGTTATTATACGATTCGCTGCTTGTTTTGTGAAAACTCAGCACAACTTCGGTTTTCGCTTACCTACCCAGAGAATTTCGAACTTGAAGGAATTGATGTGTTTTTTGACGTAGAGGCGTCATCTATTTGTCTTATACAATGTAGCTAACTTGACCATATTCAAATGGTTATGTTTAGAATATTTCGGCCTTTTCCTTGTCCACAATCCACAACCTTAGGTAACGTCCGAATTCAAAATAATCGAACGTATTGGCCGAATATAATCTCTCAGCTGAGGAAATAGCGAATTGATATTGTTCTTAGTGCGCCAAGCTACATCATATTTAAAACAACCACTGGTGAACTCTCATGTCATGTTTAAATCATTTGTTCATTAAAATATCATTTAAATTGGTTAATTCGTTGAATTTATTCAATAATGTTGTTCAAGTTATTCCTTTTTATTAGAAAAGGGTTATTCCCGCTAGTAAAATTATCATTTACGTACCTTTCGGAGGAGTCCGTCGCCACTAGCAGGTCCTGTACCGGGGGCGAGGCTTTCGATGTAAAGACATCATCATCAGACCGTGATAATTTGTCTGTTCAAATATGATCAATGTTGTACGTCCGTTACTTTTTTTTTTTTTTTTTTTTTTTTCGTAAAAATGTTTTACGTGTATGTCATCACATTAGAGAATAAATATGATTAGCTTTTATATATTCCCTTCCTTATGCGATTTCCTCTTCGGTGGGCTGCTTTTTAACATTCTGTCCATTGGCTCACTCCTCGACGTACCTAATGGTTGAACTATAATTATGAAAGGCAGTATTGTGTATGGTCTTTAGTTGTTTCTCGAAAGAAGAGTAAGTTCATTGTGTGCTGGCATTTCTGCTGACTTTCTTATTTGTCAGTTTGAAGATTTTTCGAACTAAACGCGTTTCATGAATGTGATGGATAGGTAAAAATGAGCCCATAACCTTAATTGCATCCAAAAATTTTAATATTTTTCTTCTTAGGTTTCAGGTAGTTAATACTCAACTTCCTCCATATTCAAACATTTGAATGATGATCCTTA
Organism: Adelphocoris suturalis; assembly: GCA_030762985.1. Taxonomy (NCBI): domain Eukaryota; kingdom Metazoa; phylum Arthropoda; class Insecta; order Hemiptera; family Miridae; genus Adelphocoris; species Adelphocoris suturalis. Next base: position 103,703,895 of record CM061042.1, read on the forward strand.
ATTATGCCACTGATACGGAATGGCTCAAGTAAATAAGGCTCACCATTCACGCGTACCCCTACATGAACAACCTTACTCATTTTCAACTTGAATAGCCGCTGTTGATACCCTAGTCGTGCTCACAATAGAAAGCGCATAAATAATGGGCGGAACTACAGGGGCCTCCCCCGCTCATCTCACACTCCACGCGAATCGGCTTCGTCTCTCCCTCCTAAAAATTAATGTTCCTCTTTCAAGTTTCACGCCGCGCTCTGGAAGTTTCATCTAAAACACGTCATGAAGCCCAGGAACCAATTAACAAAGGCCCTATTAATAGACCTGGACCATAGCCGGCTCGGAGCAGCAGGCAAAAAGATAAAGCCCGGGTAGGGTCAAATGACTTATTCATGAAAAGCGCTGTGAAAAGGTGAAAGTTCGGTTACAGCACGATTTTGCAAACGGTACTCTTGATGAGGTAATGATTTTGAAGTTTTCATTTTTTCTTTCACAAGAGTATAGGTGTGCTAAATGTGGTAAGTAACTGGTAGGCATTTATTATGTTCTCTAAGTTTAGAAATTTGCAAGTATATACAACACTAAGTACCTACGACCATACCAAAGTCATTAATTTGAAATATTGATAGTAAGTAAGCCCTTATTAATTAAACTATTACTAAAAACTAAGTTTAAAATAACTGAGGTAAAATTGGTAGTTTTTGGATGCTATGATTCCTCACCACAAATAATTCTTGAACAATCTTTTTGAAAGTCTATTCAACAAGTAGACATTTCAGTTGGCAATTTATAGTCTAACTACCCAATTCATCAGACGAACGCAGAACTTTGATGGTTAAGTGTTAATAGACTGATGTAAAACAAATAAAATTAAATTGAAGCAAATGAATTTTATATTAGGTAGAGTATATTATAGATGCTACCTGAAAAGTAGAAGTAAACTTTTAATTGAATTAAATATTAAATAAATTATTAAGCACCATTTTAATGTCGATTTTCTGTTGCAACCAAGAAACAACAAACCTTTATTCAACGAAAACCAAGCGAGCTGCCCCTACCTAAGGGGGTAATAAAAATCAGATATCATGTTTCACTCGTCGTAATGTCGTGTTGTTGTTTGGAGTTTCCTCCGTCTGTTAGAAGAGAAATTAGCTCCCTAGCTCACTTAGCTGATCATGCTACGTCCTCTGTGAAATATGTGTTTTGTGCCTCAAGTTAAAAAGTCTCCATTAAATTAGCTAGGTCAGCTGATCAGAAAAGACCCAATCAATTCAATCGTACTTTTTAGTGTCCCAGAGAGTCACCACATCTAATTTAAACTTTCTAGGATGAATAGGATAATGTAGCTTACTCAACTGATTAGGAACAAATCAGTCATTTCAATCGTCTGTTAATGTTTCAGGGAGTCTCCCTATCAAATCTTAACTTCGGATGAAAAGGAGAGATTTTACCATGTAGCTAGTGCCTTCTTTTTACATTATTAGTTCATTATGGTTACTTAGCAATAATAGTTTATAACTTAGCGTAATAAATCAGCTTTCGTCGACACTATAGTGGATTAGGGATCATGAGATGTTGTGATAAAATAAGAGCATTCCAAAAAGTGGCGAACGATTTTCCTGCTATTAAAACTTCGGAACTTCGCTAGTAACGCCTTGGTTGTACGTGAAAATCAATCGAAATAGAAAAACCTATGTATGAGGAAAAATATGCGGAAAAAAACCCGTTTTTGGCCCATTTTTGGTTCATAGCATTGATGCGTCTGAAGCGATCGGGCTGGCTAAATTTTAGGACCAACTAGACTCCGAGTGGAGTATATGTGGAAAAGAGCGTATTTTTCTCATCAAGTTAAGGGCCTCTTATGGCCTGGACATTCCATTTTTGGTTCCTACGCACCTTGAAACGCAAAGTGACAAAGTTTGAGAGAAAATGAAATTTTTTTTCCTATACGATTACAAAGGCTTATTATTGGAAATAATAAACCAAAATCCAGCGGTAAAACACGATACATGTTAACATGTCGGCTCGCACTGCATTTCGCTTAATTTTCTAGCTACAATCCCAGCGGTAAAACATAATACATGTTTAAAATTATTATTTTTTCTCGATTTTCACTAATTGGCACCACATTGCGTGATTGTGTGCAGTCTCTGAAATAGGCCGGGGAAAGGGCTTACGATTCGTCCAAAAAGATAACCGAACTCCATAGTTCATTTTTACAATATATAAATTTAATTTTAAAAATAAATAGGGATACAAGTATGATGTATTTGATAAAAAATTCAAATGGTGATCAATTGTGACCATTACTACATAATCACGAAAATTGTGAATTTAACGAACGGTCCCGCAATAACAAAAGTAACATAACAACATAACATAACATTGAGTTATATGAGAGTCTCGTTCTTTCAACGAGATAGGTAATAATTTTTATCATACTTATTACTTCTGACAAGGAGATCGTGGAAAGAGTCGCCTCGAGTTCAATCGTAGTCGTGACCTTTCCGCTATGTTGGATGTAAGAAAATGTTTCCTTCTTCTTTTCTTTCTCGAAAAAAAAGGACTTGAAGAGTGATTGGGATTGGAACTCGGAAAAGGGAGGAAAAAGAAGAAGACCCCTCAAGAAGGGCAAAGACGGTCGCCGAGACTGAAGGGTTAAAATGAGAAGATTGGAAACACAAGAGGAGAATAGCAAAAGAGAGATAGAGAGAGAGAGAGAGATGGAGAGAACGGATGGTAAGGCAATGCAAAAAGGATGTGGAATAGTAGGAGGTTGGCAGAAGATTACACCAACTTGTACCCAGGAAGCGCGCGAAAGGCGTACGTCAAGGATTCTTTCTGACGCTAACTTTGCTTATTTTTTTTTTTCTTCTCGGAAAATCTTCTAGACGGAAATGAGCATACTTTCTGAAGAAAAAAGTACTAGACTAAATGCATTATACCACTGAACCAACATTGAGAAATCGAAATAAAGTTAATAAAACTTCTTTTTTCAATCACGAGCTGTAGGGTAGGCCCTGACGGAAGATAATGGCTACTTTCTCCAACAAATAGGAAAACAAGTGTGATTAAAAATTAATTCTAATCAGATTGAACACTGAGAAACTAACAAAGTGATGAAAATAATATTAGCTATCAACCCCGTTTATTACGTATACTCATTCCTTGGCGCTACGATCCTTTAAAGAACCAGGGCCTCCTCAATGATTCGCCACCACTTACTCCTGTCCTGAGCCAGTGGACGCCATCCATCGAAGGTAGGTAATAATGTGCTCATTACCCGGATTAAAAATTGGAACATGAAATAATTTTGTGCAGCTAAATGTTTGACCTATGTAACTATGTTGTCTCAACAGATCGTGAGATTCGTGTTAAGTGAGATTTCCGATTTTATAGTGTGACTATTGTGATTTTAATACTTGGTGATTGTAATACTGTGTTTTGGGTTTTAAGTACTTAATTGTGCAATTAAGGGTTTAGTCCTATAAAGAGTTAATTTTTGCTTCAAAACTAACGAATACCTGGGCGGGAAGCAATTATTGAGTAACGGGAAGGAATCGCCGATTGCCCGGCGGAAGGAATTGAGTAACCGGAAGGAATCGACAACACTTTAAATGGAAGGAATCGCCATGCTTTTTGGAAGTCGGGAAGGAATCGCCGGTCCCCGTGGACGCCACCGACTGATTCCACAGCTCCTCAGATCGGCCTCCACGTCATCTCCCACCTTTTACGTGACCTACCTCTGCTCCAGCCACCTCTTGGCCTCATCTTCGTGAAGCTCTATGATGATTCATTCTTTCCTCGAGTCCAAGCCACAAAAGTCTTCCCTTTTTCATAACGCAATGTCCGGTACGCAAGTTAGTGAAAAACTTGTCTATCCCCACGAAAAAGTAAAGAGTTACAATGTTAAATCGATTTTGACGGTTAGGCCATCATCAGTTACAAACAATAACTGAACACACATTAGAAAGGACACAGCTTAAGGGAGATTGAATCCCATTGGTCAAGAGAAAGGAAAGGAAAGGGGGCTGGAGGTACAACCAATTAAGTGCAAGTAAAGTGCATCAGATGATTATGAGTAATCAGATGATTATGTAGAGTCGTCCAGTTCCAAAAGCCTCCATGTTCTCACTACCCAATTGTGAGATATTCGTGAAAAACTGTTATGATATTTCAGAAAGGAGTTTTTTAGCCAATTTTTTTTTTTTTTTTTTTTTTTCCCTTCATAAAATTACTTTTTATTTAGGATATATTTTGAAAATCCCTGATCTGTACTTTTTTTTTAAATCCAGTTGAAAAGTCGGACGTTGTGGGTTTTGGAACTGTACGGTGGACATAGTGGGTTTTGGAACAGTATACTTTGGACAAAGTGGGGTTTGAAAACAAATCACACCCTTTCGATAATGCAGCTTTGACACATTTTTATTAAGTACAAATTTTAAAGTAAATAAGAATAGGTACACATTAGGTATTACAAATTTTCCAAATAAAGTAACTACGATATTTCCAAGTAAGTATAGGTACTAGCAAAAAAATGGTAAAATGAAAAAAACAAGCGTGATGACTAACACATTTACGAATCTATCAAGCTTTAAGAAATTTCTTATTTTTTACAGACTTCATTTAAATTTTTCAGCGATTTTTATTATCTCATCAGCATTGTCCTGAAAGTCTGTGACTTGCCCTTCTTGCTCTACTATAACCACTTCGCCGTCTGTCATGTCATCATCATCTTCAGAATCTTCTTCTTGGACATGAGAAGGTTCCTCTTCCATAATCGAATTATTTGCTGGTTCAAGGATTAAGGTTTTTTTGTAATATTCGAGCCTTTCATCTGTAACCCAATTATCTTCGAAATGTTTTTTCAATTGATCTTTGACGTCTTGCAGTTTTTTTTTTTTTTTTTTTTTTCATTGACAGGTTTACCGTTGGGAATGGTATCTATACCAAGGTTTTTGGTCAGCGTTTTCCCTCTTTTTAATATTGATTTTCCTGCGCCAATGTCTGATCGATAAGCAGGCTCTCCCCTTACCAAGGGGATTTTGTTCTTCCCGGACAAAGTAACAATAATTCTTTCGCACTCATTGAATTTGAAGTGCCAAACAGTAGTTTATTTGAAAAAATCAGCAGCCTTCTTTTTGAAATCATAAACTATGCAATCGTCTCCCAATTTGGACACTGAACTTGCTTCGAAATCACCTCTACATATTCTTCAGGTGTAAAGATTTCACTCTTCTGTATAAATTCTCTTTCAAGTACACCAAAAACCCTATCAGGTGGCATGAATGAATGCCCAACCACGGGAAAAATTATCTCCGATTTCTCGAGTTGTGGCGGGGCATAGTTTTTGAGCCAGGTGCACATCATGAACACAATTATAGAATTTTTGTTCTGACCTCCACACCCATCAGCAAAGAGGCGTATAGTTTTAATAGCATCCATGTTCGTCTTAGTTAGTCTGTCGTAAACAGCAGAAGCAATCTGGTTAGATGCCTTATCATACTCGTTTTCCAACCAAATGTATGCGAATGTATTGGTAACATCTTGACTTGAACAGGAACTGCCATGGCATACAGTGAAATTATACAGGTATAGCTGTCGCGAATAGTAAGCTGCTTGGTCTGGAATTTTAGGGAGGACAAGGTTTTTTTGACAGTCAAAACTGAAAACTACTGTCCCTTCTTCTTCGGCTCGTAACATCTTATAAAAGCAAGCTGCTCTCATTTTATGTACGTTAAGCAAGGTCAGGTTGTTGTTTTTAACAGTTTCGGTTGCTGATGCTTTCATTTTTTCGTTCAGACTGATACATGTTGAGCAAGCATCTGTGGCAGGTGAGTTGAAACCAATGTTATAATCTCGAACAAAAACATTGCGAAAGAACTCATACTTAACGTGAAGATTGGCATCATGTTTTTCCAAAAACATCTGATGAAGTTTTGTAATAGAGAGATCACTTCTAAGGTATTGGCGAGTAGTATTTTTGGAACGGTTGTAGTGGGACTCGACAGATGGGACAGATTCAATAAAATTCTTGACTGCTTTTTTTTCTGCAAATTTATGACTTCGCCTGTCCCCTCCCCATTTTTCGTCATATTTATCACCACTTGACAAAAATCGTTTACACAGGAGTTGCACTCTATCCTTGCCGAGACATAGAGATGATAGAAACAACTTCCGACAAACTTTTGCTAGAGAGACTATTCCATTCATAACGGTAGGTATGAAGTATGAAGAGCTTACTTCCCTTTCGAATTTTCCCTTCCGACTACGACGCCTGCGAGGAGTTCCTACGGTCACATACTCGTATTTCAGTATCAAACCGTTATGAATGGATCTCACAGGCTGCTTGTAAAAGAGTTGGTGGAACCTTCTTATGTCTTGCAATGTGACGTCTTTGCAGTTGAACTCTCCACCCGTGTGATTGCAAGGTGGTCTGCGAGGCAAGGACGGTGCTACATACCTGAATAACATAGGACACAATCAATAAACTTAGAGCAAATTGGGAATAAAAGGATGACACTTTGCTTACGACCTGGGAAGAAAGGGGCATGAGTACCTATGTTCTCAAGAGGGTCTTACCTTTCACGTTTTTCAACGTTCTTCTTCCATTGAGTTGGATCTGACAACTTCTTCCTTCCTTTTCCATATTCTGCACGAACAACTTTACACGATTTGACACTTAATTCACTTTCCATCATGATAAATTTATCAAACCACGTTCACACACACTCTATGAGGTAAGAGTCCAAAAACCACTTGTTAGCAATGATTCAAAACAACAATGCTACCAACAAAATTTATCTCGTGTTATTAGCTTTGCCTCCAGTGTTGAAAAGATTACTAAGGTCCGAAAAAACTAATAAAAAACTGAAAGAAAAGAACACTGATGAGAACTGTGGACAAAGTGGGTTTTGAAACACAATGATAAAGAAGGGTGCATAACAGTATGGGACAAAGTGGGTTTTGAAACAGAAGAAATGAGATGGACATGGCGGCTTTTGGAACCCAATACCCATTGGACATAGTGGATTTTGGAAAGCAACACAACTCTTCAGGGTCATTTTGGGAGGGATATGGTGGGTTTAGAAAGAAAAAAACTTCACCATTCGATTCTTCACCTGCGATTTAATTAAAATCGATAGTTATCTCGAATCGTTTGAAAATTGGACAAAGTGGCTTTTGGAACTGGACGACACTAATCTATAATGATTATGAACTAATCTATGATTCACATCATCACAGTATCATTTATAGATACGCCACAGACAGGACTGTCCGCTCCCAGACTCTCAAGTTGTTCTCCCATTCTTCAATAAGGACCCACGTCTCAGATCCATACGTGACAACTGGACGGGTCATCGTCTTATATAGTCTTAATTTAGCTCTTCTGGAGAGTGCATTGAAACTAAGGAGTCTGTGAATGTACCGATTACGAAACGCCGATTACCAAATAGTAATCTTGATTTGATTTTTGCAGAAACTTTATTATTTTCTGTCATCCTGTAACCCAGGTACTTGAATTCGCGGCAAGCCGAAAAACCCCTTGTATTAATACAAGATATTTTTATAAAAATATTATTCTCGCTGAGAAACCCTATATCTTCTTATTCAGTGATTCCGATTGTTCCGTAGATATTACGAAGACATTCCCCTCATTGATTACAACTCCGGAGTTGTCTTTAATAGAGCATAAGATTAGCACATTAAATTTGTGAAAACTAAGCAGTAGTACCTATAATCTTTGCTTTAATTCTGAAGAAACCTGAAAATCGTTGATTTTGTGTTTCCAATATTTGCTCTGAATTTGAACTAAGTTGGATTTGAATACAACTTGAAAACTTGAAAGTGCATGATCAGATCTTTCGTTAACCTTGACTATACTACTGTACTGATGTACTACCTTAGTTGGTCAGGAATTTATGGAGAGATAATATCCCGGAAAACCCGCCGGATGCTGTAGAGGAATTATGAGTCTGGAGAAGAACCCAATGCTCATGAAGGATAGGAATACATCCCTGAGAGCCCGATAGAAGCTGAAGAGAAAGATTCAAATCTGAAGAACCCTTGAAAATTTGTCCAGGAAAACCCATCGGGTAATTTGGAAAGAAAGGTAAGGTACCTATGTTCTGAGACTAATGATTTAAAAAAGTTCAGATCTCCAATGAGCTTGCGAGGATTTTTTGAACCTTTATATATACGAATTCTCTACTTGCGTTGTGCCCTACACTGACCGTCTACGCGTCAAGAGATCTCAACGTACTTTTCGCCTTGGCTCTCCAAAAAGGTTTGTACACCGTTGTTTCATAAAATAATATTATAATAAAGTTGGATACGACACTTGATAATATCTTTTAGTTGAGTTTTGAAAACCAGTTTTCAATTTCATTAGTTTTTTTAAAGGAACGAAACTGTTGAATCAATCCGCTTATCATGTTGCACAACATTTCTTCATTACCCATCACACTTTTTTCCGATTAGTAAACTTCGGATCCAACGTTTCCCGTGCTTACCAATTTACCGACCCACTAGTACATTCTAGACCAAAACGGTAGAATGATTGTGAGCAACGCCATAATCCTCAAAAACTTTTATAGCAAACGGATGAAAATGTAGAGAAGTGAAAGGACGGTATCTTAAATTCGCTCTATTGTACCCAGTCGAAAACTATTTGGATGAGAATCATCTTTGAAGAATAAGTAATCTTGATTTTTTTGTGTATTTGTTATTCGGTGTTTATTTATTTTATTTAATTCTGTATCCATTGAAATTTAAATCATAAAATGTTTAGAGGGTGTAAACTTTTTTCTAATGAAATTACAATGATTTATAACTAATTAATTGAAATCAATTCTACCCTGCAATACGATTTTTGATGCCGAAAAAAGTTATCCCTGATAGAATGTTACAAAAAAAAAGTTCTTGAGCTTCTGTACAACTAATGTAGAGGATTTCAATCGTATTACTATTCCACAAAAATAAAGAGTGGTACCTAGGCATCTAATAAGTTAACCACAAAATCATTATCTCACTTTCGACCTAGTGGGAGTACAATATAACTAAATAATCAAAGAGAATAACTGGTATTACATTTAGGGAATGAAAATTAAAATAATAGTCTTGCACCTTCCATTCACAAAACCCGTTCACGAAACCCTTTCTCATTTTGAAACGCTCTTTGTTTCATCAGATGAATACACGCGACCTGCTGCATTCTTTCTGCCTTCTTTTTCTCACATTGTTATTCTATTTTCCAGTTATGGGATCATAACACGTCATAAGGTATATGCTTCAGCAATCACTTGGTTTTTGAATAATTATAGTAGCAATAAAAAGAATGGAACCTACAATTGAATACGAATAATAAGAGTGCAAACATATCACGGTTGGAGCATTCTTCGACTAGTATTCTCAAAATTTAATTACACCTTACCTATATTAACTTTACAACTATCAATAGATGCAATGGAGTTGCGTGTAATGCAGAAGTAGTAAAGTTCTACAGCACTTACTTAAGTATGTGCGCGATGAACCAAGATTTGTGCTTCTCTCCCAGGCCCAAAGCTATTAGGGAATTTTGAATGTACGTAAGACCTCTGAGATCCTGGGTCAACTGAAACTAGGGCTATTTTTCAAGCCCTTTTGTTCCCAAACCTTAACCCCTAATTGATGCAGAAATACTTTTCCGAGAGTGGGGTTAGACAAAGTTGTACGGTTTTCCTCATCCTCTTCGGTTTTTGACACTTTTCAACTCAGATGTGGTAGAGTTTCTTTGAGGACACAACTCATAGCTGCCCTACATTGACCCCTATCTAACTACCTGTCGTTGAGCAAATGTAACACTGAAAAGCTTTTTTTTTTTTTTTTTTTTTTCATCCGGTGACGTCTTAGGTAAGTTGATGACCTTGGGTCTCGAAAATAAGCTAAGCGCGACCCAATAGATCACCGGTACGGAAGGTTTGCAGTTTGAACATTTAAAAAATCAGTTGACAATATTGCTGGATCACAGTTTGCCACTTTGTACAGTTGCGATTTTCAACACAATTGGAGGGAGCAGGAGGGAGATATCATTTATTACAAGTGCCTTCATTTTCGTCGTTCGTCGTTCATTTTTCGTAAAGATCACGTGGTCTTTTCTTGGAGGGGTAAAAGACTATTAATGATATTGAGCTTACAACGTTGGTAAGAATGGAGAAGTAAGCTAATCTTGATCTTGCTTAACTCAAGGGCTAACCATCATCCATAAACAGAAAAGACAAACAATCAAGGCTTCATAATTTTCCACAATTATAGTAAGTTTTATAATTTACCTACATGTTCTTAATCAGTAACAATATAACATACTTTCTTTCTAGCATTGGATGTAATCTCAATTTGGTACCCCCACCATTTTTTAAAAATATTATAACAAGTTTATTATGGGTTTAAAAAACCAATACTTGGTAAATCACTATATAATTACCCAATCACTAATTGTCTGCCTACAATTTATAAAAAGTACCTATATTAATTAATTGCGGGCTCAAACACAAAAAGCAAATCATATTATGCTTAAGATCAGACTGTAAACGAAAGACGAATTTGCGGATCACACTTCAAAGCATCAAGATTGGCAAACTCAATAATTAACATTTCATTTCTGAAACTTTTTTTTTTTTTTTTTAAGGATTATTGGAAGCGAAAATGGCAAAATCAGTAGCGACATTCCACAACCTGATGGTGACATCGTTCAACTCACACAAAAAATACAACATAACCGAATCATTATGAAACTTAGCACCCAACCAAACTAGCACTCATGGCGAATTTCATCGAGAGGTCACGGCTGATAGTCTTTCTCTTAGGCTATTTTACAACTTCAAGCATAATCTTGATTAAAACCCTGATGACTATCGTAGCCTTCACCTTACGATCATGCTATACCTAGAGCTTAGAGGCTGATAATAAGATCGAAGCTAATACGAACACGAGTGCTCTCTCACGCATCGCCCTTGTTGCCTGTCTACTAGGGTCATGACTTGAGGGTTCGGATCACAAGCTCTGAATCACAGGAGCTCCACGGTACCTACCTGCTCGGCTGACCAATACAATCTTGATAGTCATCTTATAAAGACGAAAATTAGGCGTGAAGGTACAAGTTACGTTTCAATCTCTTGATTCGATTCGTTGCGTAGTAAGATAAGTATCCACCTCAGACGATAGAAGTATGTATGATAGAAGCTGTACCTACTTTTACTCACGGACGATTCAATCTCGTTGCAGTGTGAGAACCCAAATTAGAGATCGTGCTTCAACAGTTCCACTATCGGATAAACTTAGAACATATTTATCATTTAAATCAATAGCTCATAGATTATTATTCAAATTAACGATATACGGATGCAAGTAATTCGGTTCAATGAGTTACGTGAACTGAGCATTTTTTACATGCTTGTTTGGTAGTGGTTTCTGCTGAGAAATTTGCTAATTCACTAAGGTAACTGAATGTGATGTAAGTTTGTTAAATCAAAAAATTGTTTAATGGATTTTATTTTTATTTGTAATCTCTCTTCTTCGAATCTGCATTCTTTTTTGAGTAAGTGTGCTCGAATATTGCTCCGGTATGAGAGGTGTGGGGAGGATTAATGGAATACCAATTCGCATCAAACGTTGAGGACTTTGATATAAGGGTGGTACCGAGCATACCCCAAACCAAGTTTTCCAATCCCTTCTTACACTATGTTGGGGAATGCCAAAATCTTCTTTGCGATTTTTTTTAATTTTCTTTTTTTTTTCAAGTTTTAGAAACACGGGAATACAAGAAACTAAAACAGATATGACCACGTTTATCACCAAGTTAGAATTCAAAACCCAACGGAGGAAAATAGAAACACCACCACTAACAGTTATCAAATCCAGTCAATGAAACCATGGGCACAATCCTCAAAATTACAAATAATACTTACAGCAAGAAACTCGGCGTTCCGCCCCTCGCCAGGGGGCGATATTTTTAGTTTTAAACCCTACTTTGTAACCTCTCGATGATAGAATTTAGCCGATTTTATCAGAAATTTTCCCATAATAAGGTATACTTTTCCACTGCTTTTCTTCTAAATTTACATCTTCCTTAGCCAGATTGGACACTTTTTCCTTACTCTTTTTCCTAAGAACCTTATCCTATATGGTATCGAGATCTCCTCCATATCCGTTACTAGCCGATATGCTTTTGATGATGGATTTTTGTTTTGATAAATTCTGTTCACTCATTGGAATAGATAGTGCTCGGTTGCATGCTTATGGACTAAAGGGTGATTTGAAGTACTATGGATAGTTACATCACTATATGTATCTTTTCTATAAATTGAAAAATCAGGCTTTTCATTTATCAAAGAGATGGACAGATCTGAAAAATTGAGTTTATTTTCGTCGAATTCGAGGGTAAATTTGATAAAGGGATCTAATTTATTGATTTTTTCGTGAATAGAATTTAGTTGTCTTTCTTTAGTTGTCTTGCGTGAGTAGAATTTAGTTGTCTATATCTGTCGATATATCATCGACATATCTATACCAATAGAGAAAATTATTCTTATATCTTATTCTTATATACTTCTGCAGAAGATTCTGCAAGGTAAATTACAACAACTTATGAAGGCCGAAAAGCCAGTCCCTAAGACTCCAGCTCCACCAACAAGGTCTTACCCATTCTTCAAAAAAGCGGAGAACCTGTCCGATGTCACATTTTCTCCGGCAGATGTTTCCCTTCTCGAGAAAGGGTTGAAGCTCTGTCGAGGCTACAAATGGACCATCTGTCACTAAGACGCTTTGAGCAAAAGAGATCCAGTTCTCATCAAGATCACTGGGACCACCGCCTGGGATGGAGGAGACTGTTACAGCTGGTCTGAAGAAGAAGTTTTCCCAGAGAAATGCTGTTGCCTTCGAAGCAGATAAAGGTAATACAACTGTCATCTTAAATAAGCAAGATTATGTTTCAAAACTGTAAAATTTCTAGAAGATAATAGTTGTTCCCCCCACCCCCAGAAAACCCATCAGAAGAGAGTTTACTGAAAAATACATATATTCAAAGTTTTGTAGAAATGAGCCCCCATACGCCTAGGTTATTTTGTCTCCCTAAAATTCACAAGGAAGGAGTGCCGTTGAGACCGATGGTGTCTTATATTGGTGCTCCTGCTTACAAATTGGCTAAAAAACTCAATATTTTATTTAGAAATAAAATCAACTTTCGACCTCAACAAACTGTACAAAATTCTTATGATTTGGTTTCCAAAATTAAGGACATTCAGATGCCTCCAAATGCTAAACTTACATCTTTTGACGTGGTTAGTATGTTCACCAATATCGATGTAGCTAGATGCAAAGATGAGGTGTTCACGCAGATTCAGGCCTCTTAACTTAATATTTTAAAAAAGGAAGAATTGTTTGATGACTGTTTGTATGGATCAAAATTACTTTTTATTTGAGGGGAAATATTATACACAGCCAGGGGTTGCTATGGGTTCTCCGTTATCTCCTCTGCTTGCAGATATTTACATGGATTATCTTGAGCAACAAATATTTACAACTTGTAACACAAATAATCTTCTCTATTGGCATAGATATGTCGATGACATTATCATTCTATGGACGGGGAACAGAAAGACAACTAAATTCTTTTCACGAATAAATCAATAATTAGATCCCTTTATTAAATTTACCGTCAAATTCGGAGAAAATAAACTCAATTTTTCAGATCTGTCTATCTCTTTGGTAAATGAAAAGCCTGATTTTTCAATTTATAGAAAAGATACATATAGCGATATTACTATCCATAGTACTTCAAATCACTCTTTAGTCCATAAGCATGCAGCCTTCCATAGTATCATCAACCGACTTCTATCTATTCCAATGAGTGAACAAAATTTATCAAAAGAAAAATCCATTATCAAAAGCATAGCGGCTAGTGACGGATATGGAGGAGATCTCGTTGATACAACATGGGATAAAGTTCTTAGGACAAAGAGTAGGGAATACGTTCCCAATCTGGCTAAGGAAGATATAAATTTAGAAGACTGTTTGTTACAGATGATGGCCTAGCCGTCGAAATCGATTTAACATTGTTAACTCTTTCGAGGAAAAAGACAACGTTTTTTCACAAACTTCCGTCTGTCGTCTCTTTTACTGTGATACTAAATTTACTTGTTTTCAATTTAGTAGTTAAGGGCACTTGGTACCCCCCCCCCCCTCCCCCCAAAGTGGCTAAATTCGTGACCCATTATCTCGGCATTCGTTGAGCCGATTTCGATGATCTTTTTTTAAACTGATAGATCTTGTAAAGATCTAAAGATCTGCGGAATCAGATTGAAAAAATATTAATTCGCCGCATTACAATATCGAAGCCAATTTCGGAAATATTGGTGGTATTTGAGGTAACTTCGATTATCTGTCCCGTACCTAATTACAATAACTTATTTCGATAAACTATTCCCGCAGATTTATGGATTAGGTTGAGAGATAACTTTCTAAAGAAAGAAAAATGAATTCGGTTCAGTAGATCCCAAGATAGAGGGTCAGTTGCCCAAAAATATGCTACTTTTCAGGAGAGCCATAAAACGAAAAAGTAACGATAGTCGCGCTTCTGCGACGTTTTGGTGAACTAATATGACTTGAATATGTGTGAATGAGTTAGTAACCTCAATGACTTCACTTCACACAGTCAGAGCATAATACCAAACAACTAGAAAGATAAGATGATAACAATGATAAAATGTTCTGTTATTCTATGTTGTATACGTTTCTACTCGTCCGTGCATCTTTCCGTGTTCGGTTTGTCCGCAATTCGTTCAGTTCGTATAGTTTTAGTGCTATACGCAATGACGAAAAGTAAACGAATATTCAAGAAGGTCAACCATATCGCGAATTTCTCCAAGAAATTGCGTGAAGATGATTCTGTCCTAAATTTGCCACTTACCATTCAGCTCAAGTCTTTCACCCGGCTCTCATCCTTCGGCTTCCTATGATCCTTCCGTTCCTGGAACTTCTTTCTCTGAAACTCCTCTTTTTCCTAGCACTTCATCCGGCAACTCAAGCTGGTTATCTTCCTCCAAGAAGAAATTAGGATTTGGATTAGGATTAGGATTTGTAAGTGCCAGTATTTTGGATATTATCGACTTTCCTTAGTTGTTTGAATTTGAAGAAGCAGGGGCAGCGGACTACGAGGCGGGCAACTTCTAAGTTAATTTGTGAGACATTTGAATTTTGTAAATATTATATGCAAAATATTATCTTGTTCAGGAATGAATCTAGTTTTATTTAAGACAAAAAAAGAAAAAAGGTTGAAAAATTTTTGTTGGGGTACCATGTGCCCTTAAAGTATCTTCTTTCTTGTTTTGCTATTCGTTTGTGACAACTGTTTTACATTTTGTTCTTTTCATCGACACATTTTGAGCGATTTCAGAGTCGGGGAATGCACTTTTAATGAGTTCATTGAAGTGATCTGCCAAGTGGAATGACAAATCATGTTTTGCAAAAAAAGCAGGGATCATCTGCCAATCAATCATCAAATCAGGGAATCATCTGCCAATCTGCCAATCAAAAGCAGGGATTCAGCTGCCTTTACCTTTCCATCTAGAGCAATATGATTATTTTTGGTCTCCTAAAATGATTCAAAGGGCTTAGAGGTAAATTACATGTCACTCGTTAAGGCATATTTTTTGGTTTTCAAGTGTCTCATCTTTTAATCAAGATCCACATTGATATATTTTTGGTCACATGAAATATGGTAGGCTCCATACCTGTTCTCTCTGTCTGTTCTCAACCAGGGAGTAAATTTAGGATTTCGTTTCTTAGTTTTACAGCATTTTTGAATCCTTCTCTTCCCAGGAACTGCAAATGCTGGAGGGCTCTTCCTTTGGAGTGGAGTCTTGGTGACATCCATGTCACTAACACTGTCGCTGCGGTTCATTATATTGATGTTCACTACGAATTGGAACTAACTACATAAGCAGTTCAATTCAAACAATAATAGCGTATAAAGAAATAAATTTTAATAAAAACAATTATAACGAAACTAAACTCAGATTCAGGGTGAATATTTAACAAGAATCAAGAAGGTCAAAGTAATAATGTGGAAGGTGTAATGTTGTTTATTCCCAAATGAGGTGGTGGTGCGTGGATCTTAGTGAATGCCTTGGTATTGTTCCAACTACGGTATACATGGATATACCATGCAGCATCCCTTACCTAGATCCGTACTTTTTACCTTTCACATACCGAGTTATTTATTTTTTGGTTTACAAAGTAGTTTTGTAAGTAAAAAAGGATAAATTAGTGGATATTTATCAAAAGAGGTAAAAAAGGGAATCCCAAGCAAACAGAGGTACATGTACCCCCAAAAAGGCACGTCTGGCAACACAGCGAAGGAGTCAGCTATTACTCTTGGAAAGGCTAATCTGACGGTCAACCCAAGCAAGTGCCAATTTCGAATCGTGCGTCATCGAAGACGGAAAGGTAAAAATAGGCAAAGGTCATATAGCGAATCTGCTCTTCTTACCCTCCCACAACACCCAAATGGAATGCACGATTTCTATGAGCTACTAATTTCTTTAATGCGTTCATACCAGATTACGTGCACATCACCGCGCCCTTGAACGCTTTGCGGAAAAATAATGTCCAGTTCAAATTTACACCCAAATGCCAGGAGGTATACGACGGACTACGTCGCTGGCTCACAAATCCACCCATTCTAATCACCCCACATCATTTAATCATAGACGCCAGCAATCAGGACTTTGGGGCCGTATTTACCTAATAAACAGAAGAGAGACAACAGGCAATAGCCGTAAGCTGAAAAGCCATGAGCGAAAATTCTCAATATGCCAGAAATGATAGCCTTATTGTTTGGAATACATAAATTCAACAGAACGTGCTTCACTCTACGCCACTTCTATTTGCATACAGATGCTGAAATCCTAGTAAGAACAAATAACCGTCCCGACCTCTGTCAAGGTAAGACTCGTTCTTATTGGGAGTATATTAATTAAATTTTATCCACATCCCATTGGTTTATTATCTACAACCCAATTACCATCCTTATCTACCCACACCCCCTGCAGCATCATCTTACCACGAATTGATTTGTATTCAATAAATCTCGATATCAGATTAGTCAGAGCATCCTCCCTTTAAACCTTCCTTGGATTTTATAACCCTTAACCTCAACAAATATAGGTATGTATTACAAAGAAATTTAGTCATGACCATCACTTAGATTGTCACATGGGTAACTTCCATTTTACATTTAAAAGAAATGAAAAGGAATTGGAAATGAAAGGAAAGGAAATGAAAGGAATTCAAGGTGAAATTTGAATCGACAATTGGAAATAATCCAGTTTTATTCTATTGGGTTTTAGAAGGAGAGAGTTTTTTTTTTTATATAACTAATTAATAGGTATTCCACACTACTAAATGGGTCACATGGGGTGGGGAGAAGTTTGGCCTTATTTCCTAGTTGCACGTGTAAAGTAGGTACCTAAGATAGGAATTACTTCAAAACCAAGAGGAAGTATCTCCTAATATTATCAGTTATCTTAACAACACCTAAAGGAAACGACAAAAGGTCTTGAAAGGTATTTTCTATCTGTTGTCTTCCAAGACATCAGGGCAGTGAAAGCTTTGGAACAGATGCCGTTTTCGCCGGGTCACGTCTCCAGCGCCCTCGCCTGATTGGAAACACTGATTGTCATCAGAATTCTGGCTTCGGGTACTCTTCCGCATCGCTTACCCCTCTGGTCCACCCTCGTGCTGCCCTAATCTTTCTTCAACGAGCCCACGAGCATAAAATAGACCCTTGTACTCGCCTGTTTCGGATAAAGTCTAATCCATTTGTAGTAAATTGCTCAACAAGGAAAGAAACTTAGGCAAGCGGAATATTTCCAAACAAATGTATGAATTCATCTCATTAATATTCTTTATTATCTTTGTTTCTGTATCGGTGTACATTGGTGTACTGTATGTAAGATTAAACATTGTGTACCATTGCTATGCAATATAATTTCATACTTAAATTCGTTCAAACCTGTAGAAGACCAGAAAGCTGTTTATTTTTTAACAATTTCATAAACGTATTTTTGTATGAGATTCAAAAAATGTAATTTTCCGAAGGGTTTTCCATGAAAATACCTCTTTGTTGAAGTACCTTAAATCCGATCCTGGATGTAATTCATCGTCACGGTTTGATGAATTCGTTTTGGTGAATCCATGTATTTGTAACTAGTAATTAACGGTATTGACAACTCCGAAAGCCTCATCATTTTTCCAGTTTTTAAATGGATGCCTTCAAGCACATTTACCTTAATAATCTCCATCTATTAAGGAAGCTCCCCCCCCCCCCCCCCCCCATAAAGAGCTTTATATCGTCAAATATGGTTGACATTGTAAATTCTAATAGAAAATAATGTTGATAGCGTAAACATGGATTTCTCAGAATGTATATGCCGCTGTTCACTGGAACGGGTACGTGGACGATCAAAGTTATTTGAGCAAGTATGTGATTTTAGCGACCAGGCAAATTTATTCGTTTGTTAGCATTGCTGGCAATCCGTAACATGTAAGCGTTCAGCTCATTTAGGTTTGTTGACATTTAAAAGATCAACATTAGTTTATTCATATAACCATAATCTACGTTAACTCTTCGTTACAGAACATTGTTATATTATTTAGACAAAAAACAATCTCGGTAGAAGGAATTCTGTTTCATAAATGTTTGAAATCATTAGCGATGCTGTCCTGTGATTGAATACTGGCTGGGAAAATTAGTAAGTATTTATTTATATTAACAATCTATAGCGTTTTTCTCTACGACTACAAAGTAGTGGAATTGGTATTCTTATTGCAATACCAAGCATTGACGATTATTAAGAAAGCACTATTTTGACTACAGGGATTAGAATTACCTAGTCAAGTTTTATTATGGTAATATTATTATTTTTATTTTATTTTATTTTTGTTATTTCAACACAATATCAATCCTCCTTGTGACTCACATAATGTTATTCAACAGTTTTACCAATAGTATAATAAATAAGTGTTGAGGAAGAAAGTAACAGGTAAGGAAAGTAACAGTCTCTCAAAATAAAAAATTTCCAGTCATGCAGCTTGATCGAATGAGCGAATTTTCGTAAATTATCGTATTCTATAATGTTAAATTGTTTTGAAATTTGAGCTTTTTAAGAGCAGGGATATTGTTTACTATTAATTTTATGGCAAAAAACGTATTCAAAATAATCTCCTATTCAAATAGAGGTTTTGAATTTTTAGCTTTTCTGCAGTTTTTATCGATTTTTTAGCAAATTTGAATGAATTTCAAGTACAGTTTTCAGCATAATTTTGTACATGAATTTTAGGATGTTCCATTTTATAGTTAATAAACTTTATTTGAGCAATATTCCACACAAAAAAAGTTAACGACTTTTAGCCGTTTTTAGTCATTTTTAGTGATTTTTTTAGTAATTTTTTTGAGATTTGACCAATATAATGCTCAAAAAGTGCTAGGCACCGAACTCATCCTTTCGCTTGAAAAGCATGATTTTTTGGCGCAAGAACGGAATTTTTATCTCAATCCTGAGAGAGTTCTGGAATGACACACAATCTACTTTGTAGTTATCTTTCCCTGCAACGAGGAGAGACACTTCACAATCAAAATTCAGGATTCACAAAGAGAATCTTTGTAGTCGTGCACGAAACTGGAAAATTTCTCACATGGCCATGTCAAGCTTGAAACCTCTTTTTCTATTAGAGCATATCAGGACTCAGTCTCATTATTGTTCTAGAAGCAAACGTTATCCCTTCAACATTGCTCAATTATGGCTCCCAGGACATAACGGATGCGCCAGCTGTGATTCCAATATCAGCGTCCCAATTGCAGGAGGCTAAAACTGTCCCACCGATGATAGCTCCCTCCAAATGTGCAAACGCCTTCTTTTGCGGTTCGTCCCAGGCCCACTCTATTCAATTTTTCAGAAGGCATCGAATTGGAACAGTTCGTTCAGCCAATTTAGGAACAGACCAATAGTTGACTTACTATCCCTAAAAATTGACGAACTTCTGAGAAGTTTTCTGGACTCTTCATGGACAGAATGGCTTTCGTTTTGTTTGGATCTACACTTACTCATGTTCGTAGATGACATGATTCATGAAAACTACTCATGTTTACTCCAAAATTACACCTATCTTTGTACAATGTGATTCCATTTTCCACTACATACTTCAGTACCATGTTGATTCTTTGGTAATGTTCGCATTCAGATTTTCCTCTTTACTAGAATACCACCTGCTTGGTTAACCACACTAGGAATATTGGCTAATATTTTAGTTAATCGAAACTGAAAAACCTCAGGATCAGAACGAATTTCTAAAGGTATTTTCTTAAAAAAGTATCTTCCAAGCGGTGCGATAAAAGTTTATAGTTTGTCGGAATCCCTGTGAAGGGGAACTTGCCGAAACCTGTTCGCTGTGTCTAGTTTGCTGAAGAATTTCTCCCCTTCCAATTTCGCTAATGATTCGTCTACTGAGGGAAGTAACAACTCTCTTTTCACGTGGTGATTCAATTTTATGTAATATACAAATAGCCTTATTCTCCCCCCCCCCCCTCCCCTCCTATCAACGACGACGATAGGAACATTTACTGCAAAGCGTAAAATTGCGGGGTTCTGGAACTGTAAAGGTGTGAACCCCTTTAGGAGGCACGATGCACCATTTTCTGATCATATATTATAGGCGGGGCTTAATCATTTATAGACCAATGATCTGCGTAAAAGAGCTATCTAACGCAGAAATAATAAACCTTTGTGCAATGATTTGCGTTTTTTCTTGTTTATGTTTTAGCCCTTAGGTAGGGCAAAAGGATGAACTTGCAGCGAACCAGGTGGTTTCATTCGATTGTTTGGGATAATATCAACCAAAAAACAAAATTATTACCTACTGTTACCTTGAACGTTTTCGAGATCTTGATTGTTTAATATTTCAGCCCATAAATAAGTACCTACTGCTCTTTAGGACTGATCGAAATTGATGCCGAGCATCTAGGACCCACTAGATGCCAAAGGTGATTTATGACTCGAGTTTCATAAACTGCTCAGTAGTATCGGAAAAACGTTGTGGACGGCGGACGGGTGTTCTCTCTTTTTTACCTGGCGGAATTCACGCATCTTGAAACGTAAATCAACAAATTTTGACGGGTTAACAAAAAAAATTTTGATCGATTATAAAGGTTCATTATTGAAAATAATAAACCAAATGATGGAATATTACTAAATGTGGCAAAATCTGCAGTTGTGTCCCTTCAGGGGGGTGGGATGAGAAGAGTAAAGCACTTCAATCCTCCCTTCTCCTGTAAGGGAGCGTTTTTATTGTGAACCGGTTTCGGCCCGTCAGTACGGACGGACCCTCTTCAGCACTACCCGAAATAAACCCACTCAGAAAGCTCTGAGCACCCTAGGATAAGAAAAAAAAGGCATAAACGTCAACTGGTAGGAAATAGACACCACCACATTTAAAAGAAAATTACTAAAACGAGGTCAACCAAAACAACATAGCTTTAGGAACATCTATCAATAACAAGAGGAACAAAAAAAAAAAGTCCTCCATCAACTCTCTAGTGAGGAGAATGGCAAAACATATGCAGCAACCTCACATCAGCGTCTATGAACAAAGAAAAAAAAACTGACTAGTACCATTGCAGATATGATGAATAACAATGGATACTGGGGGAAGCGGAGACGGACATTTACCTACATTAAATTAACAATAACACTAACAATCAATGAATAATTTAAAGAAAAAGGAAAGATATAACATCGCATTCCATACCCACATATCAGTATCTAACTGTTCAACAGTATTCAACATGGTATAACAACAAGGGGCTTCATGTATAACAACAAGGGGATCCAATGTATACAACAAGGGGCTCCATGTATACAACAGTATAACAACAAGGGGCTCCAAAATTTA
Organism: Adelphocoris suturalis; assembly: GCA_030762985.1. Classification (NCBI taxonomy): domain Eukaryota; kingdom Metazoa; phylum Arthropoda; class Insecta; order Hemiptera; family Miridae; genus Adelphocoris; species Adelphocoris suturalis. The sequence continues at coordinate 103,725,873 of CM061042.1, forward strand.
TAGAATACAATAAAACAACAAAACTTATAACAATATTCCCAGAAGAAAATGGTCAAAAAGAATTAAATAAATACATAAAAAAGATGAAAATGTATACACTAATAGGGAAACAAAATATGGGAGAACAAAATATGTATCAACCTCATTCACGATTAAAAAGTTTTCCATCTTAGGTAGTGATAACGAGTATAAATGGTGGTTAGGAGATATGGCCGTACACAGTATTTGAGAAGATGAAACGGAACGTGGTTTATTACACGAGCGAGTGCAGATCCGACATTGATCGTACCCAGCAAGAGCAGGCAAGAGCTTCCAGAAATTCAACGGAACTGAACAACTCAAGCTCATTTAACAATCAAATGGGACACTTGATGGGATATTCAATAAATTATTATTTTATATGATTTTACCGACCAACAATGATGAGGCCACCGAGTAATTGTATACTGGAGAACTGGATCGTTCCTGTCCCTATTGCGTAAACTAAGATAATAAGCTGATTTGAACGCTTCAATTCTGCAGTTTGAACCATACAGTTAATATTATATGTAAAGGATGAATTACATGAAGCTGGGTATATGAATCAACAATGAGGCTTCCTACAAATGACTGAGTAGTTTCAGCAAACAGCTGAACAATGGTATACAAAATCTGCACATATATGTTATCCAAGGATAAATTCTCCCTTGTTCCGAGGAATGGACTTAGGTCATACTGATATTCCCCCAAGCCTAACCGGGACTTGATATCGTTTTAACCATTTCAAGAGGCTGTTAATCTGTAGATATATCATGACCACTTAATATAATAGCAGTATATTAGCTCATAACATATTTAGTGAGAGGCAGCTCGAACGAGAGGTGAAGAAAATTGAAAGGCGGCTTTCACCGTTCTTGATGTTAATCGATACTATTTGTTTGAAGAGTTAACCGCCGTTAGCCCTCATGTTCACATCACTTTGTTTTCAACAGTTTAGAGCGGAGAAAGGTAAGAATTAACTGTTCCTGACACTTGATTGAGCCTATATAAGAGCTGACACCTTCAATAATGAACTGAATGGAGGTAAATATGAAATCTTTCTTTGAAGTTGAGAATTGAAATTTTACGAAACCTTTACTCTGCAAACACCTCAGATCTCTTTCATCATTCTACATTTATACCGCTTGTTTTGCAACCACGAATAAAAGATATATTCGAAACACTACAACTAACGTTATAATAGCAATGCTGAGGCAAGGGACCACTTGTTGTTCAATATTTTTTATAAATCTTTCAAACTATTTTTCAATGGACTAGTTCCAAAATGAACTTTATAAGAATAATTAACTAGGAATTAATGAGATTGTCAGAGATTGTAATAAAAATCGATTGGTTATTGAAACAGTTAGGTACCTACGTATGTTGCATATGGGTATTCTGTCTGACACACAGCGAATCTGATTTCTAACTTTTAAGAAGCATCTCTAAAATTAGTTATACTTTACGAATTTTTATTATTAACTCCTCTTATCATACCCAGTGGTAAAACTGCAAAAAACTGATTTATGGAATTTTAAATATTTTGAGGTGAGTTGTTTCGCTCTCTTCGCATGCTCTTTGTCGAATGTATAGATGCGATGGCATATAGTCCATCCCGAATCCGTACGAAAAACTCGTTGAAATCCGACGTGTGTAGGGAACGTTGCTCGCTTGGTGTGGGATGTATAGATTCGATGGGATATAGTGAGATACCATCGAGGCCAACATATAGCCCATGTTACGATATGTGAGGATGTAATACTGCCCAACCAACTTGGCAGAATTTTGTTCTGTTCGAAATTACTATAATCTTATGTGGAACCACAAAAAGTGTAGTTTTAAGAACATTTCAGTGATAACAGAACGGTCAGATGTTGAATGTTTTGACGTATTTGTTTTCCAGTTCTATTTTTCTAAAGGTAGGTCACTATTTTATGTGCGTAGATGGGCAAACGTTTCTATGTGAGAAAGATATTCTGCCCACCCTACTTTTGCAGACGTTATTTCTGTTAGAAATGACTATCAGACACGGCACTTTATGTGGAACCATGCAATGTTTAGTTTCAAGAACATTTCAGTGCTAACAGAACTGTCGGATGGCAAATTTTCGTACGCATTTGTTTTCCCCGTCATTTGGGTGGGTTACCCAAACCAACCAAATCCCATCCAATCCATGTGTTTTTGGGATGTTCCCTTTCGAGCTGTTTACATTAGTAGTATCAGTATTATCAAGGATTCCTATATTTACAGAACCTATTTTCACATTAAATCATGGAAAACCATATTCTTAGTATTTATTTCAATTTTTTATATTTATTCAAATTTAGCCATTTATCTGCGTAGAAGGGCTACCAATGAAGAAAGAGTATGCGGAACCAATAAAACTTCAACTAATTCTATACGTCCATGTTATAATATGTAAGGAAGTTATGCTTCCAACCCAACTTGGTAGACTTTTTTTTTTTTAATTACTTACAAACAAATTAAATCATATAAAACTATGTGGAACCACGAAAAGTTTATTAGGTATAATAAAGATAGGCCATTATTTTATGTGCGTAGGGGCAAACTGGAGAACACCCCAAGATCAAGAGGTTAAAAGGCAAAGTTCATAGTAGGTAACTACGTTTCGACGGAATAAGGAAGCGCGGTTGCTCGAAAACCAACGTTTACAACCTCTACATTTTCGTACACTACAATCGGAAAAAAGAATTTCAATTCTCGAAACTCGCATGGGATCATATTGAAACCTCAACGAACATTTTAGGACCAATCCGAGCAAAAACCGTTGGAATTTACTCGGTCTAAGGCGAAAACTACCATAGCGGGGAACATGTTTTTTTCATTTTCCGCATTCTTTCGCTGATTTCTGCGGAAAGACAGCATCTTTCAGCAATTTTGATGGCTACATCGTGCTCCAAGGGTCCTGAAACGTAACCTTGTCGCTCACATACGAAGTGCTTTTGATCAAATTTTAATGTGGCAGCGATAGAAGATAAATGAATGAATGAATGAATGAATGAATGAAAATGAATGAATGAAAGTAAGTTTTATTCCGATAAACAGTAAATTATACATAATATACGAGTATACATAATATATGGCAACATCAGGTGCTCAGGAGAAAAAGGCGCATTAAAAGGGGCTCCCACCCCCCCAACCGCCCTCCAGCATATGGTTCGATATGTGAGGAAGTTATACTGCCCACCCAACTTGACAGACTTTTTTTCTGTTGGAAATTACTATCAAATGCAGCACCTTATGTGGAACCTCGGAAAGTATAGTTTTAAGAACATTTCAGTACTAAAAGAACAGTCAGATGTTGAATGTTTTCACGTATTTGGTTTCCAGTTCTATTTTTCTAAAGGTAGGCCATTATTTTATGTGCGTAGAAGGGCAAACGGGAAACTTCTTGGGATCAAAAGGTTCAAAGGCAAAGATCAGATAAAAACGTTGCAACGGAATAAGGAAGAGCAACCAACGTTTTCGTCTACATTTTCGTTTTCTACAATCGGAATAATGAATTTCATGTCTCGAAACTTGCATGGGATCAAATTGGCACTTCAACGAACATTTTAAGTCCAATCCGAGCAAAATTCATCGAAATTTACTTGGTCTAAGGCGGAAAATACCATAGCGGGGAACGTTTTTTATTTTATTTTCCGCATTATTTTGCTGATTTCTCCGGGAAGACAGCATCTCTCAGCAATTTTGACCGCACTATTTGGCACGGTTCTATAAGTCCTGAAACGTAACTTTGTTGCTGACATAGGAAGTGTTCTCGATAAAATTTTAATGTGGCAGTAGATGGAAGATCAAGCGCTCGGCAAAAAACCGGCGTATTAAAAGTGGCTCCCACCCCCCTCCCGCCTTCCAGCCCATGGTTCAGGTGGGAGCAGAAAATTTTAAAATCACATATACACTATTCCGGAGAAATCCAAGAAGATCCCTCCACTTGCAGACTGCCCCCACAACAGTAAGATTCATCGTAGAAGAGCAACTTGAGGTACCATGAATGAATGAATGTATATATTTGCTGTGGTAATAGACCGCTTCAAGGGACGGCTTCAATTAGGTAAATATTTAATAAGGTTATTAAACATATATATTTTCATCAATGAATTGAATTAATCATTCAAATAATACCAGGATGTTTTAAGTTCTTTGATATAATAACACTGTTTTAAAGCAAATAGATTATATGTTATTAGGAGCTTCTGACTAGGGAGACTGGTTGAAATGAACTGAAGCTTGCCGGACTCCTCGCGGTGACTTAGGGCTCAGGAGCTTAGGAATGTCGGAGAGAGAGAAGGGATGAAGCTCTTATCTGCGTCATTAGCTTTCCGGCAGTACCAGCTTAAGTTGGTTCCAAATAAAAGTTCAACAAGCAAACACCTTAGCTTTTAGTTTTCTTTTTTTGTTGTTAGTAATCGAATTTAAAGTTATGAGTTTTTTGAAAATCAAATTTAAAATTGTTTACGTTTATGTTGGCATAGATATACATTTTTTAAAACATAATATGTTTTACTTAGTTCTCTGGTGACGGTAATGATAAATTTATAAAGCTTATTAAAATTGGTAGTTCACTATTTTTGCTTCGTCACTACCGAAAGTAGGGAAGCTTTGTGTTCACGATTTAAGTAGAAAAAATTGTTGTCCACCAAAATGAAAATTTCCACTTGCGTTTTGCAACTCACTTTTTGGATCTTGCTGATCAATTTTGGTTCCGTGTCTGTCTGTCTGTTAGGTGCAGAGTTGGGCGTAATCGTAATCATAATTACGGTTACGATTACAATCAGGGTTTCAGAGTTGTGATTACGATTACGATTAAAATCTCAGACCCTGAAGATATGATTACGATTACGATTACACTTATGATTGCAATTACGATTACAGTCGTAATCACAGAGCTTTCTATGATTAAATTTGTAATCACAAATATTTTTGCGATTACGATTGTAACCAAAAGTTTTTAATGTGATTTTGGCCGTAACAACCGATATCCCCTATAAATTAGCCATTTACCGCTGATTTATCCCTATAATTACACTCATAATCATAACTTTTCCTGCAACTGATGTCGTAATCTTATTTTTTATTCTGTGATTACTGCTGTAATCTTAGTTTTCCCTGTGTTTACAATTGCAGTCTTATTTTTCTTTGACTACAGGCAGAATTACAACCTAAGATTTAATTTTGGGCCTTATTAACACCTGGCAAACTACTCCTCAGTGCTTTAGCTTGGACAAACACAGTTCTACTGATATAAGCCTCTGCTTATGCGTGTATTGAGAATGTTATGCGTGGTATACGTATGTACGTATGTTTGCACTGAGGAGTGGGTTGCCAGATCAAAATCACATCCGAGGATGTAATTATGACTGTAATCACAGAAAAAAATAAGATTCGAATTGTAATCACAGGGAACACTATGATTAAAGCAGTAATCACAGAAAAAATAAGATTACGGCTGTAATCACAGAAAAAATAAGATTGGAATTGTAATCACAGGGAAAACTAAGATTAAAGTAGTAATCACAGAAAAATGAGATTACGGCTGTAATCACAGGAAAAATTATTATTGTGAGTGTAATTACAGGGGAAAATCTGCGGTTAAGGGCTAGTTTTTAAGAGACATCGGTTGTTACGGTAAAAAAAAAAAAAACTTGTGATTGCAATCGTACTATACCCAAATGACACATCTTATTTTCAGAAACAGTAATATAATGGACGAATGGGCATCATCCAATGCCAAGAAGACAAATGGAATGGAAATATTCATGAATCCCTTAATTTTCCCTGACCGTAAAGGTCATAGCCCCTACATCCTGTCTAGAATATTCGAATGTAACACTATTGAAAAGAGGGAAATACATGCACGTGAAGGTGAATTCTAGGGTTGTGCCGTAAAAGCCCGAAGGTTCGTAAGCTCATTAACAACAGAAGGCGGAGACCTACCGATCGGATCTCAGGCGCGTAGCTTCCATAAAATAGGGGCCATAATCACGCCGCCTTCTAAGTAATATTTTTCACCGCTATTGCTATCTGGTTCGATCGCACGTTAGTAACATAATTAGAAGCTTCCACGGGGAGCTTTTAGCGTTCGGCAATACATATTAGAGCATAACTCAACCTGTCATCGTATTTAATATCTGGTTTTGCGGTGATACGACCAAGATACGGTAAGCTTCGTTGAACACCTCTGCTTATTCCTTCTCATACCACGTAGCCCAATCGCGCCAGTGAAGGCCAACCTTCCTCCATCAGCAATATCGGGTTATGAAAGATAGGTATGTAATGAATGGGGCTTAGAACTAACAAGGTCCGCCGCTAGGAGCGCTAGGGTGGCAGTGCCCTAAAGAAAATGGTCGTTGACATGATTTTCCCCTTGTCGGTTCCTTGCGTCGTCCCTTTTCGCTCTACAAGTCTTTCCCCGCACCACCAACCTCATCAATCCTGTTCAACATTGAAAATTATTACATTAATAAATAAATTATTATAGTAGGGAATCACTCCAACAAATAAAAAAACCGACAAAACAACAAAAACAACTTGTGTCCGTCATAACTGGCCATATAGGCATCAAAAGAGTAGCGAATTCGTAAGGTCATTGTTTACGTGCTGCGCTCTATCTCGAGCTTCTCACGTTCGGAGCCCCATAGGTTAGAGTATTATTTATTTGGTTAGTATGTTGTCCCATCAATCTAACTACACCACACACACTACTTCACGGATTTATAATTATTAGGAACACAACTAAAATGTATGATGAAAGGTGATGATTGTTACACTAAGTATATGAAGCATTTTATTGTAGTATATTTTAATTTTAGGATCACTTTCTCCTACTCATCGGCACTCCTAATAGTTACTGTACACTGATAGGGAGTTCGTAGTATACCTACACACTAGTTCCCTCTTTTATTCTGCCTTCCAGAAGTGGAATGTGCCACCATTTCCTCCTTCAGGATGCTCTTCCTTGTATTTTGAATGGAATGAAAAATATTGATATAAGCTCTGACAAAAAATGATCATTACATAGAATCGACTACATGTCTTACTTTTAAATCCAATATGCTGGCGATAACCTCAAAGAAAGCCTGCATATTCAGGTGAGCTGACCTTTCCGTAAAGGGAGCACCCACTTGATATCAAGCACGTCCGTTTCAAAGTCCTTCATTATTGAGGATATGGAAAGGGGGGAGGGGGATATTCTGAAAAAATAGCTCTTCACTTTAGGCGAAGTCATGATCAAGCTATAAAATCCAGACCCAGATTATTCTGTGGTTCGATGCGATTGAGTCATTCCCCGCCTTTATTTTCTAAATCGAGATGATCTTAGCTGTAGGGTCGAATATCTTTCATCAGCTCTCAAAGTTGGCATTTCGTTTATGAACAAGAGAACCAATATTTATGCTGCTCCGTAATTTCCGTTTCGTGGAAGGCATTCGTTTTCTGGTCATATTGCTACATCATTCTTCGAGCTACACACAGCATCTTCTCACCCTTCCGCGTACATATTGCTAGCAAATGAGAACATTAGAATCTAAAACCATTCAAGACAATTGAGAATGTTTCATCCGATTTTACCGACTTGCCTTAGAAAATGAGACTATTACAGCAGCTTGAAATATTGGAAAAATAAATTTTAAAAATATTCCCGTCGGAGTACCTTAGAAAACTTTAATAAAAGACCTGTTTTTCTGTAATTTGGTTTCATTATTTTCCTTCAACGTTTCTCGCCAGGAATCCAGGAAGATCCTAAAAAATCAAATTTTAAATAACAAATTGAATTTGTAAAATCTCTAACAATATTTCCTTTTTGTTGATGATGAAAATCAAATCACAAAGAAATTTTAATTAACAACTTGAATAAAATATTATTGGGCTATTTTAAATTTGTTTTTTTTTGGGGATTTTTAATCTGGTTTTTTTTTTTTTTTTTTTTTTTTTTTTTTTTTTTTTTTTTTTTTTTTTTTTTTTAAGCATCTCTGAAGGAGTCTCAGTTCCTAGAAAGAAACGTCGGAGGAAAATAAACCAAATTTTATTAAAGTTTTCTGTTTTCTGTCCAAATAAAGAAACATTGAAAGGGATGCTTTGAACTTCTATTGATTCGACCCACTCGAATTTCAGTTATCTCGTTTTGATACTTGTCAATGTTGCGTCCTGAGAACTGAAGCTACCAAATGAACATGATTTTAGAAGACATTATTATTTCTAGTATAGTGATCAGCAGAAGTTGTATTTGTTGGAAACACATTGATAGAACTTCACTGATCTCAAAGATTGCCCAAAGCATCGCTCCTTGAGGATTCGGATCTACTTGAGCCAAAGGATTGGGACGAACATCTTGTGTGGCATGATTTTAGAATGTTTCAGCGAGTATTAAAACCCTTCGGATTTCTTAACATTTAGTCTTAAGCCATGATGTACACAGTATGTGCAGATCTGGAACAGCAGTAGAAAAAGAAGAAAAAAACAACAACAACAACATATCGTCCCTACAAACATGTGGCTACGTGACGGAGCGTATCCCACTTCTCGAATTATTCCAAATTATTTTCCACTTAGGAAAAAATCTTTTTAAAAAACCCCTACCTAACGAACAGCGTTCTAGACAAATCTACCTAAAACAACCTAACTTAATTTTTTTTTATATACGCTTTGGGTGGTTTCTGAAAACAAAAAAAGTCAGTAGGGAAAACAGTTTAAGAGTAACTAACAGTAAAAAGGTATTGTGGTGGATTGTTGCCATAGATGATTACAAAACTAACACCGCCCCACAGTATGAGTTCATGGATCGTGTGAAGGTGAAGAGTTTTCTACTAAATGTTTTCACTGAAGGTGAAAAGTTTTTTACTAAATGTTTTATAATGTCCAATAGAGGACTTCCGTCTTATAGAGGAATTTTTATCTCAATCCTAAAGAGAGTTATCGTCTGGAAGGACACATGTATGTTCGAAAATTTTTATTTTGAAATTTTTTGAGCCATTGCAATAACTTCATTCTTTAAGAAAATTTGCTGAGAAGCTTGATAAGAATTACGTTATTGCACATACAAATTTCATCATTTGACCGGGAGCATTGAAGTTCATTGGGGACCATCTACACTCTAAACTTTACACTCCCTGAAAAAGACATCGAAATCGGAGGAACTGTAGTTGTATTTTTCAAGCATGTTAAAAAGATTTGAGGTTCGCATGTGCGCAGCAACTAATTATAGGATCTATGAGGCTCATATGGGGTAATCAAATCGTAATTTTCTAACTACTCTCCAAATAATTTGAGCGACGAATAGGCCACCTTAAAATGTCGATTGATGGATAGATACACCGTTTGAACATACTCTGTGAAAACTGCTAATTTTTAAGAGATGAAATTTATAAGGAACCATATTCAGCCTAATCTGCACATTCCCATAAATTTTCATAAAAACTGAATGAAAATTGTAAAAGTAATGCGTGGTTCAATGATTTCATATTCGCACATCCGCAGCAGGTACTAACGATATGATCACGTAGAAATTGATATGGGATGGTTCCTCGGAGGACTAAGCCATGAGAAAATGATGCCTCATGGATTTTACGTTTGCACATGCGCAGAGTGAAGTATCAACAAGTGAGAAATGAAACTGACTAGGGTCTACAGCAGTTTAATCCGCTAATTCTGTGGAAATTTTATGAAAATCAAGTGAAGACTGTAGAAATGAAGTTTCTCACACAGACAAGAAACGGAAATCCTTCAGAATGGTCTAAATCGTAAAATGCGATTTAGAAATTTGATTTCGGAATATAAACACATGTTTCATCTCCTGAAAGTGACATAACCGTTTCCACTACCTACAGATACACTTAGGAGCAATATTCAATACAGGTGAAATTAAATTTAAAAAAAAAGAAAGTATTGAAGTAACAGATATAACAGTAGAGTGAAATAATATCCTAGACGCTGATCATAAATTGCCCTCCGAATTCTCAAAAGATGACAAGGAAAGCCCACCGAAAGAGAGAGTTTCACAACCTTGCACAAGCTACCTTCAAATGCTCAGAAAACCCCTTGGTGGTGAGATGAACCTGAATAATTGTTTGAAGACTCTGGCACCGACTTATTTAATAAATTTTAGAAAAATAAGATGGCAGAGGGAATAGATACCTAATTACAAATGCTAACATTAAAGTCATGGCAGACTAACATTAAAAGTCTGGCTTTAAAAGTGAAGTTGTAAATGTACCGCTAAGAATTCTTTGTAGTATCTAAGTGGTGACAGGACCAAGGGTTTCAGGTAAAAGCGAAAAATAGTACAGGTTAGAAGCAAAAAGAGTACCTACAGAAAGAATCATAATAAATAAAAAGTTTGACAAGTCGTGTGAAAAGATTCTCTGAAGTAACAAGAGAAAGTTTCCCGAAACCATGTAGGCTACCTTTCTGCAAATCTGCCAAACTCGGAGGTCCTATGAAAGTCTTATGATAATGTAACTCTCGATTTTTTTCACTGTTGAGAAGAATGGTATGGGGATATCCTCAACTGATTTTGAAGGAATGGTTGAGAAAGGAAATTGGACTAATTTCCTTATAACCACTGCCCGAGATTTCCGTACATTGGGACTAATTTTATTATTCCTAGTCCTCGTAAGGATTCTTGACAGATATCTTTTGACAGCTTCGACACCTCCAGCAAGTCTCTCTATTTAACAATAAGCGGAAAATTTAAAATCATCAGCATATAGTTGATAATTATCAAGTTTCAGCATACTAGGGTCCTTAATGTGCATATGTGCTAAAGAGAAGTGGGTCAAGAAAAGCTTCTTGGGGGATACCAGCTTTGGATGGGAGAGCTGAAGATCGATGATTTAAGACAAAAATATTGGCATCTATTTTGAATGGTGTACCTATTGTCATATGGTCGTGCTGAAACTGCAGTAGTGATAAGTTTATTAGTCATTAGCTGATGATTCACTGAGTCTAATGCATTCTTAAAATATGATAACACTCAAATGATGCGCATATTCTCTTCAAACATTTCTCTAATGCCATCAGTAATTGAAGTATTTACTTATCCTCTAAGTATTTTCTTATCTGCTAAGTTTTTATTTTTTTTTTAGTTTTTTTTTTTTTTTTTTTTTTTTTTTTTTTTATTTTTTAGAATATTAAAAAAAGAAAAAGGATGAAATCATCACATACCGCTTTAGATTCGATAGAAGGGACGGAAACTGAAACACAATTTTCTTCAATATCACGAAAGGAAGAACTCGCCCTAATTAACAGGTATTGAAATAGACGATCTTTATGGCGGTGAGCACTTAAAAAAATAACTGAGAAGTACCTACCAGAAGCTGAAGTTGAGTTTTCTCGACTGAAATGGAAACACCTTATGTTTCTCATAGAATACTCACTGGGAATATAAGATCTGTGGAGATAATTGCATTCCTGATCTTTGGGATGAACAATAGAACTGATGGTCGACGGAATCTTATAATTTTAAGTGGTGCAAATTTATCGAGTAGATGTGAATGAGTGGTAAGGTGTTGGTGCATAAACACATTACATAAAGTGTACAATCGAGCCCTGTCAAGAGCAGCAGTATATTTAAGAAGATCTTTCTGATTTATCGATCATAAAATACGATAGATGAAATCAATGTTCGGTAAATATTAATCAACTTCGATTTATCAGTATTCATAAGGACACAACATTGGGAATATAGGGAGGACATATAAAATCGGGGATCAGAATGGAGTTTTTGTAAACGCAATTGCAAGGTCTTCCCCGAAAGTTTGTACCTACATACTTGTGCGAGTAAGTCTGCATTAATAAGAGTGTTTTGAGGTTGTATTGACCCATTTGATTTATCCAATGTGCGAGAGTTACTCTCGAAGAATAGGTTGTTTACGTAACGAAGGCTTGCGTCCCGTTTCGGTACGCGATCGTTCCGAGGAACATTGAATTCGAGTTGTAACACGCCCTCAACGGCAATGATGGTCTCCTTGGCAATCGCAGTGCGATTGAGTGCAGCTTCCAATAACACTCTGTTCCTCTGCCTCTTGTAGTACTTGTAGAAAAAAGTGTGAATAAAATTCTGAGTTTCATTTGGGAAGGCCCAAAATATCACTTTCACAGGCACGTCCCCATGTTTAGTTTGTGTATGATTTTACCCCCTTTATTATGACCTATAAGAATGTGCTACAAGCAAAGCACTCCTCCCCCAATCACTATGAAATTTGGATTCCCTGAGAACTGTTTCACTGAGTAAATAAATACTGCAAACAAAATAACAAAATAATCTAACAAAAAACGAACCACTAAAATCGGTTGAAAATAGTGTAAGCAGTTGTATAGTTCATTTCCCACTCGACATTACTCCATCGATTTCTTTCTTCCTTCATAAAATTTAAATTTTCGAAAGTTTTTTGCACAGCTGGACTAAAATTGAGATCAAATAAATAATCACGAAAAACTGTTAGGAATTTAGCCTGGACAGTGCACACGCATACACACAAGCAGACACACACCTGCGGTTTTTTTCGCGGATTCATTCTTAAAATATTTTGAAATGGATTTGTATTACGTTATTTTTTCCCTCATGCTTGGGTTTTCCCGTACTTTCCTGGATCCATTCTTATAGGAGCTCCTTCCTTTACAAAGCCTGGCCTAGCTTCAGAGGAACGTCCTAAAAAAAGAAGGCATTACACATGTAGTGGAAAAATTGAATTCTACTTCCTCAGAATGAAGATAGTTAAACGGATCTCACGATGAGAGAGGTTAAACAGAGAAGTTACCAATCGGAAGGTAGCTTTGATTTTTGAAAAGCTAGAGAAAGAGAGATTGATTAAGTAATTTATATTTATGTGCTCAATACATACATCAGATGAAACAGTAAGAAGTGAGTGCAAAAAGATTTATTATGAACAAATCGAGTATATTCTGATTAGTTTGAGTAAATAGTATAAAAGAGAACTTATATCGAGCATGATCTTGCTTCAGAAACCGCAATAATGAGGTATCCGAGGAAACCTAGGTACCACTAGTTACCTTTCATGCATTCACGGTAGGAAGTCTCCTTTTTGACCTAAATCTGTTTCAGCAGAAAGGCCCGCGTTTACTGAGTGGTGGTTTTCTAATTTTGTTTACCAACTGTACCGCAATTGTTACGTCTGACGAGTGTGGTTGACGTTGGACGGAAAATGAAACTGGAAAGGATGCGAATGTTATGGTTAACTTCAGATTGCGACTACATCGCACTTTAATTTTGGATTCGAGTCGGCGATGATTAGGTGTGTCATCATATTACCAACTTGGAATTTGAATCAATTTTAGTACTACCAAGAACAACAGAATCAACGAGCCATTCTACCTTCTTTGAAAGGTTCAATATTACGAAAAATATCATCTTACATACAGGGTATCTTGGTGAAAAATATTTTTGGGTAAACATAGACTGAAAATAGAGCAAAACTCCGCAAATCGCACTTTTCAATTTCAACCCGTTCCCGTTTGAGAAAACCACGTTTTTTGACTTGAAATGCAATATTCCTTCTTTATAAATTGACTTGTCTCAACTTTTGACAACATTTTCGGTATTAAATTTGAATTATCTTTGATAGCACATGATTTTAGTATTTATTTAACACGACTCACTCATTCATTATAGAACAAACGATAAATCTTATCGAAATTTGGAACTTCAAAATATATATTCAAATTAGCCATTCCCACAAAAATAACTGGAGACTGTCGAATTAAAAAAAAACTGTTTCAATTAATACTCTTTCTAACGGTTGAATCAATTTTACTTTTACTTTGCTAAATAGAGGAGAAAATTGTGTTTTAATATTGAGAAACGTGTTTTTCCCCCATTGAAACGTGTTCTTCCCCCAAAAGTGCCCTCTATGAACCCACGAGTTTGGAATCTTTTTTTTTTTTTTTCTTCTTTTCTTTTTTTCTGAATCGAATGGCAACACTTGCAGAACTCTTCAACTCCGTTTTACACTTTAGTTAACTTGTTTAACCCTAAAGACATATACAATTGAGCATGGCAAACAAAGTTAAAATGTGTGGATTAAAGTGAAAAACTCGGTTATTATGTAGTAGGTGAGCCCTGCAAGTACCATTCGACTCAACGTGAAGAAATATGAAGGAACCGACCCTAAACTCGTAGGTTCATAGAGGGTCATATTTCAAGAAAACCTATAATTTCATTCGAAAAACTCTTGTTTTTCAGCACTAAAACATAACTTTATCCTCTATTTAGCAAAGTGCGAGTAAAATTATTTATACCGTTGGAAAGAGTAATTAAATTGATAGTTTTTGTGAAAGTTGACAGTATCTAAGATTATTTTTGAGGGGGTGGTTGACTTATATAAAAAATTTTAAACTCCTAATTTCTAAAATATTTAATGTTTGTTAAATGTTAAATGAGTTTTAATGGTGTTAAATATATATTAAAATCATGTGATATCAATTAAAGTCAGAAGTTGAGAGAAGTTTACTTAAAAAGGAGAAAGGTCTGTTTTTATATGGAAAAAAAAGATAAATAAATTATATAAAATGAAAAAACTCTATACTGTAAGTATATATGTATAATGTATATTTATGTTTACTGACGATGATTCTTTGATCTATATTAGGTAATAATTGAATTATTATTTCACTTTTTCATCATCCGTATTATCTAAATAGCCCGAAAAGAGTTTTCTACACTCTCCTAATGCATAGGTCTGGACTAAAAACAAAAGGTACGTTCATTAGTCTGGAAAAGGTTTTACTTTTCGCTATATGTCAGCCGGTATGTCTGTTACTCGCAAAGAAGGTTTCAATCTTCTGTTACGAGATGAAGAAATCTATATTTTCTAATGATGGGGAAAATCTCAATTAACTTGTATTATCTTTTATTACCTTTATGCGTGTTGTAAGTTATTTCAAGAGTAATACAATCACTTATGAAAAGTTTATTCACACAGGTACAATAGTCGAATCTCAAATGCCCGAGACAGGGCCCTAATCAAACATATATAATTTTTTAGCTTAAACGTAAGTACTGACTATCGAGCCCCTTACAGGCAAACCTTAAAATCAACATGAGCATCCCTCTAGGGGACAATCTTACAACTAAGAAATAGCCAACATAATTTATGTTGTAAATGAATATAGTAATGGGTTTTATCATTATTAAAGTACAAGAACAAGGATCATGGAATTAGAATTCAGCTTTCATTGTACATCTCTAACCAAGTTAATTATTTATAATATGTGCCGCTTACTAATAATCAAATGACTTGCTACCTACTAAACATTTCCTCTTTCCTGAGACTGCACCTCTTGTCGTTAGCTTAGTGGTCTCTTGACGTTCCACCCAGAAGTCACTCTTCTTGACAGTATAGGTTGTGGCCTATCTGATGAATTTCGTACATTATCAAGCCCTGTGTTGGAGGATTTGATCCGTTAGTAAACGCAGAATGAATGGTGAAAGTTTGAAATAAAGCGCAGGCTTGAGGTGAAACGTATTTCTCCGAATTTGACGATTTTTAAATTCAATAAAATAAGAACGAGGTTATTTATAGATTCCCACTAACTTCCCGTGTCTCTTCAAGTCAGTGATCAAAACCATATAATTATCAGTCTCATGCTCTCCTAACTTGAAAGAGAGAAAAATGTTCTCGGCTCTTTCCTCAAGATGAAATATAAGAGAATTTACTTGCCTCTTCCCGCTTTGTTCTTGCAATCCAGATATTGGACTAAAACGTTCATATCTATTCTTACTTCCAGTCCATTCTTGTGGGTTAAACGAACAAATTCTAGGACACACAACACTTACTGAAGTAAATTAATGTGAATGGAGATCGGAGTTGGTTCCCATGAAATTATCTACCGGCGAGTAACTTGGCGTTGTTTGTGGATTCTTTGATTTTTCTTCGGCTTCATCATCTTATTATCTTCATGAAGTATATCATTAATAAATAACTAGAAGCAGGATTACACTAGGATCATAGAATTAGGACTCATCATCAGTAACCAAGGTAAATATTATTTAAATTACCTACCTAAACCTGATACCTAAAAAAAAAAAAAAAAAAAAAAAAAAAAAAAAAAAAAAAAAAAAAAAAAAAAAAAAAAAAAAAAAAAATCACTCTGAAAGCTGCAAATATAATTATGTACTATCAAGGGTAAAAGGAGTTGTCACGCGCCTTTGTACCCCGCTAATAAGCCCATGTACCCTAAACCCGTGTCATGGTAGAAGAGCGTAGTTTTAAATTACGTGCTGGATTTATTCCTTAGTAGTTCAATGCACTATTTTTGCGGATCATTCCAGAAGGAATATGGCATCCGAGTGTCTCTAGAAGGAACCCTAATTCTTCCCTTTTTATATAGGTAAATACTTTTATATAAATACAACACACGGGCAAAATAAACCACCACAAACAGAGTCGAAAAAAAACCCCAACGTTAGCGTCGCTAGTGAAGGGGGATAGAGTCGAAACTTGTAAACTAAAAGGTAAAATAAAATCTTTGAGCTTATGAACTAATATCGTACACAATCTCACAACCAAGAGAAACACATAACAATAAATATTGAACCAACCGAGCACTCGGCGAAACTAGAGGTGCTTCGACGATCCCACGTCCAATTTAAATCCTATAAATAATATTCGCCCCTTTTCACTCTGCCTCTCGAAAAATGCGAAAATATAAAATATTGAGTTGCATAAGCCTTGAAATTGTCCAACCTATTTTTCTACATCCTTCCTATCCGTTATAAGTCTCTTCTCTTTCATTTTCCATTCCTGTAAATTGATTTCACTACTGTTTGCTAAGTGGACGCGCATTTGGACCGCTCATCGATCAGCTTCATAATAATTATTTGATCCTGTCTTATGTCCAACATTTTTTCTTCAGCTGACGCGTGGCACAAGGCGTTATTGTTGCAGGTTGCGAAAGCGAGCGGAAACGCCTACTCCTCTCAAACATTTCTAAGTCCAACATATCAGTCCATTAAAGGTAGATATAAATAACATATTTTTTCTTCAACGCCCAAGTTCTCAATAGTTTATCCTTGTCCTGATGAGGGGACCAAATAAATAAAATTAGCTGCCCGAAATACCTCTTGTGCTCTAATTATCGATTTGTAACTTATTCTTGCGAGGGAATGTAAGAATGCATGTGTGCTTTTTCCTGTGAGAGGGGGGGGGGGATTCTGTATGAACATATTGATACTGATAGACTTGTTCAAGAAATAACTGGTGCAGATTTCAAGAATAGGTTATTTAGAGAAAATAATAGATAGGTTACATTATGTACTTAGTTTCCGAAAAAAACACCTTGCCTCGGCTAAGAGTAATGAACGATTTGGTTTATTATTTTTCAATAACAAACCTTTGTACCTAATCGAACATGAAAAAAAAAAAAAAAAAATTAACCCCCCTGAAAATTTTTTGGTTTACGTTTCAATATGCGTAGAATCCAAAAATCGAATAAAAAGAATCCGTCCGTCCGCCGTCCGTGGCTTTTTTCAGAAATTAGTAGACCAAACTTCATGAAACTAGCGTGAAAAATCGCATTTGGGGTCCAGATGGTCCTAGAAGCTCGGCATCAATTCTTGTCAACCCTAAAGGGGAGTATTAAACGTTTAAAAATCGGGATCTCAAAACCTTTAATGGTAGCAGTGATGATTGTTTGCTTGTCATTGACAAATATGATCCCGAACAATCGCAACATGAACCGTAAACCATAACGTTGATCCGTTTGCTTTCCTTAAGGGCTCGGACATCGAAAAACACCTCCGAATTTCCACGCGAGATTTCTAATGCGCTGCTAGCGAATCTATTAATTTTGCGATCAAGCTATAAATTCCATTAACAATCACTAGATATTGCTACTAGAATATTTCTACTAAACCACATTAATTAATATTCATAATCTGGTTCGTACGTATCAACTACGTACATGCCTATCTACCTATTTGCGACTGAATCCGGGTTACCAAAGAAGATCGCAAGACTATAGAAGTTATCTCCAGTTCACCCAAATTGGACTCTTGGATTCAAAGATATCGTAAATTCTAAGGAAATGAGGCACTCCAGTCACTTCTCACCACTGATTGGTTGCATTGTTTCTTCCGTCCTTCCCATATATGTTTGTAGAATTGTTGCGCTCTGCTTTTTGAAAATACACTCTGTTTAGTCTGTTTGCTCGTTTGCTGCTTCATTTTGAATTTGTATCTCTCTCGAGATTTATTCAACATAAGAAGTTTTGCTATTTAAGTACCGTAATCAATCCGGAAAATTAAGGTAAAGACTTTCGACTACTTGTTTCGTAGATCAATTTGATATGCTATGCATATCTGCAAAAATAACTCAATAAATACCTTTGGAGAAAAGTTCACACCGAAAGAGTCACAAAGCTCCTGACCAAACTCCCACATACGTTGATAGCACTTGGTTGTTTTGACTGGCAAGATACAGAATGCGAGTCGGAAGTAAGCTCGTTAACATGAGCTTCAGCGTGTACAACTGGGCAAATTAAATTTGGCGAAACTTAAAATGTACCGTCAGCTAATTCAACGTGTGCATTACTCATGAACGCAATTTTTTTTTTTTTTTTTTTTTTTTTTTCTTTTCTTTTTTAATTGTCAGTATGATAAATTCATTTTGCACATCAACATGCACAAATGAGTTTTCGTCGTTGTTGGTGAAAATGTCGACAGTCTGTGCTTTACTTGGGGCGTCTTGCCTTGATTTAGGATTAGAGGGAAACGACTTCCTTTTTTCACGGCAGATTGCGTACCTGATACTGACCGCGTCCTGTGGGTTAAGAGAGCGATTTTCGATGGATGTTAGCTGCTGTCAAATCACTTTAGCTAGCCTCTCTCCGAGATTTTCAATGTTGCTTTCCTCTTACATGCATTGCGAATAATATGCCTCTCAACCGTGCGTATGGCAGCAGAGTCATGATTATATTCCAAAACTTGAGTTATAATTTGAGAAATGGCACCATCAGTAATCATGGAACTAAAACACACAACTTCTGAGTAAATCGCCACGATATGTTTCCGTTTCTCATTGCGCGGCACTTTCGATATTTTAAGCCATCTTGGATTATACATGGGACACCTTTGTTAGTTGTAGTGACGGTAAGCATTGTACAAAGAACGGCAGATACTGATTACTGCAGGCACGAGACGAACTGACTTGGAGGGCCTTGGACATTTTAATGTGCGTTTCTAAGCAATGGGATGGGCTGCCCCTAACTCATTACGGATAACATCCGCAAATGTCTTGACATCGTCTTCGTCTAAAATTATGACAGGTATCAGATTGCTAATTATATACTCGATATCTTGACGACAGAATTCCTATCATCTGACTGGATTATTAGCTATTATAGTGTATTCAGTTAGCTATATAATACTGTAATCTGACCGCTTTCCTTCCAGGATGAATTGTATTGTAGGTATATTCAAGAATATGTTCACAGATCTATCACCATGAGAGCAAGTGACTCAGTTATAAATTATAGACTTATTCAACACTTCATAGGATATTAGTCTTATAGGCGTTATAATGAGGTAATTAGCGTTTTAAATAGGTGATGAGCTTGCGAACTTTGTACCAAGTGAAATGCCGCTTCTCCTAAAGGTTCCGAAGAGGGTGGCGAAAAGATGCCCCCTTCAGAGAAGTTTTGCCTTCCTCATTAATAAAAAGTTGGAGCAAATTAAGGGAAACGCCTAAAGGTTCTTTGAAGTTACAACAATTTCCATAACATTAAGCTGATGGGTCTTGAAAACCTCTTGAAAATATGGGGCTATTACTTCCTCCTAAACAATCTTTTTGGCTTCAATGCCATTATATTTTACCGGTTTCGAGTATGGACCACTCTTTGCTATTACCAGAACTGACTCAACTTGAAAGCAAATTACTTCAGGTGGATTTAGAATTTTTTTTATAGCGATTTACGCATAAGTACAGATATCCTACTGTACAGATACAGTACAAGTGCAGTACATATATTTTTGTACAAATATATATAACAAAAGTTCATATAAGTACCTACAAATAAGTTTAGTACAGAATAATATCATAAAATTTAATTAATGGTATGTATAAATTAGTGTAGGGGATCAGGTACATAATAACTCGTAGGTGGCTGTCGATGGTATGATTTATTCAGGGGGTTACTGCCCTATTTAAAGGCTTGAGAGGCCAATCCCCCCCCCCCCCCCATTATGCCTCCCCCTATATATATATATATATATATATATATATATATAAGTTTTAAATTAGGTCGTCAGAGGTGGAGGCTGCGGAGAAAACAATGGTTGGTACTGAAATTATGGAATGAGAGGTTGCAGGCGGAGACTATAAAAGGCTGGTGTTTATTTCATTTTATAATTATTTATTTATTATTCTTATTTTTTATTTAGTTGATCATTTTATTTTATTTTATTTTATTTTTTTCAAGTTTTTTTTAATTGTGTAATTTTGTTATTTTTTTAACGATGGGCCCGACGAGGGTCCCTTAAATATTTTACTCGCAGCGGTGGGAATGGCTGATAACGGCGCCATCGTTGAGGTATGCGGTGGAGGTGATACCAGCAAAGGTGTCAGAAGTGGGATCGCTAAAGAAGATCTCTGAAGAAGAGAACTATTATGACCACTCGTTCTGGCCGCCCTTTGGTTGGGAGGAGACCACATCTCCACAAAGAGAAGCTGAAGCTGTGCTCAGTGGAACGAATGAAGAACACATCGTAAATCGTTCTGATGAGTCTCCCCAAGATGATGAGACAGTGAACGCACAAGTACAGCAGCCTGGGTCTCGAGTCGATAACTTGCAGCATGCTGACTACCATACGAGCACAGATTCAAGATGAATTCAACGCTCAGCTGCGGAAGTTTTCTGGACACCTGATGAGGGAGCTGTGAGGGGAACTCCAGAAGTGGCAAGCTCAGGAATGTTGAAGAGAAGCTTAACCAACCAAAGGGCAGCGAGATCAACGAAAGACCAAAGGACAGGTAAAACCTGGAAGATAAAATGGAACTAACAATTGGGGGTCTTACCTGATCAAGTTTGAAAGAGTCATTAGAATCAATGAGTGAGGACGTGAAGAGAATGCAATGCAACTAATCGCCCCATTAGATGACTCAGTGCCAGTGGTAGTCACTAACTTCAAAGACACTTCATTTCAAGAAATAGTAGATGCATTGGAAGACCGTTATGGAACCAGAGGAAGATAACATCTGTATATATGCACTGGTTGAGAGGGTGAAAACAAGGGCCAAATGAAGATCTGAGAGTGTTTGCATCTGAATTAGAAATGCTGGCACGGCAAGCTTTAACATCAAACTCTCCACTATCCCTGGCTGATGGCATGGCTTTACAGTATCAGGAGTATGGAGCCAGGAAAACTGGTGTTTAGCTTGCCAACTACGTCCCTCAAAGAAGCCCTGGGCTATGCGCTTCAAGCGGATGCTAATCTGCAGCGAGCGATTGGAGGAGCCAACCTGGCTGCTGTACGAGCTGTGGAGGATGATCAAGCCAAGATTCGGGCTGTAGGGACAGATACCACCACTTTGGTTAGAAGAGTTTAGATGCAGGACATGGAGAAGGCAGGGGTCATATAAGTATCCAGTAGTCTGTGGGCAAGCCGATTGTGCTCATCAAGAAGAAGGATGGCAGTACATGATTCTGTATTGACTCATGTTTGAATAACGTCACGAGGAAGGATGCACAACCTCTGTCACATAATGATGACCTGCTGGTGGCAACAAGGGGTAGTTCGTGGTTCTCATCTCTCAACCTCCAAAGCGGGTATTGGCACGTCCGTATGAGGACTATGCAATGCCTCGGCAACATTTCAACAGGCTATGAAACGCTTTCTCCATTGGCTGGTGCAACAGGGCCATGGGTCCAGGGTCTACCTGGATGTGCGACTTGATGCCAAGACCTTTGAGAAAAAGCACTGTGGGCAATTTGGAGTAGGTTGAGTGTGGTAAGTAGGATGTTAACTCGGAGGTGGGAGAACGAAACAGGAACCCAGAATTTGTATCAGATCCTTGTGCCATACCAGTGTCGGCATAGGTCTTGAGGTGGCTCACAACTTGGGACACTTTGGAGCAAAGCGGATGATGATGAGTTTGCGGAGACAGTTCTTTTGGGTTGGCATGACATGGGATGTACGGGAGTTCGGAAGAAGCTGCAACACTTGTCGGAGCCGAGGGAGGGCGACTGGGAAGAAAGCACCGCTGCAGACTTATACCCTTGGAACACACTTCGAGCAAATAGCCATATATCTCTTGGGGCCATTCCCTCGGTCTGAAAAAGGGAACAGCCACCTTGTAGTGGTGATGGATTATTTTACAAAATGGCCTGAAGCCTTCTCAGTGCCAGACGCTACGGTGGAGACTGTAGCCAGGGGGTTGGTCGAGAACGTTGTGGCCCGATTTGGAGTACCCAGAGAATTGCATACCGACCAAGGATGTACATTTGAAACAGACCTCTTCAGCGAGGTACTGAATCTCTTGGGTATCCGTAAAACAAGGACGACAGCACTGAGACCACAGAGCGATGGAATGGTTGAGCTATTCAACCTAACGCTCAAGGAGCCATAAGTGATGACGATAACGAGGTATGCAAAGACACTTACCACAGCTTTGGGCGAAGCTCATGGGGTCGCCCAACACTTGTTGGAGCAAATGGCTGCAGATGCCAAGCGCCAGTACAATGTGCGTGCTAAGGCACCACGATATGACTTGGGCACTCGCATCTGGCTGTATAACCCCCGCTGATAGAAAAGACTCATGCCAAAATTACATGTGCCTTGGACGAGATCCTGCATCATGACAAATAGCTCTTAGACGTGGTCATCTAGGTGCAGCTACCAATATGAAGAAACGTGTAGTACATGCTGATCGCCTGAGGCCGTATCAGCATAGTCGAAGAAGGGGTGTGATGTTAAGAGCATAGCTCCATTGTGTTGTTATGAAATAGACGATGTTGACTGCAAGTGTTCACGTTTTGTTGATATGAAGAAAAAAGTTGTTGTTAGAGAGATTTTGTGTTGTGTGTTGTGATAAAATATGTGATTTTTTGATGCTTGAAAAATAAAGTACTCTATTTCTTACAAGTCGTATTCGCTTGAAAAAAAAAAATATATATATATATATATATATATATATATATATATATATATATATATATATATATGAAAATATATATGGAAAAGCGCAAATTTCAGGAATTGTTTCAGAATGCCTCAAAACATATTTCAATGAAGACATTTTCCGAAAATTTTGATTTTAAAATTTTCCGAGCCATTGCAATAGCTCCACTTTCTACGAAATTTTGCTAAATGAACCTCAAATATTGTCAAAATTCCAAAACGCTGCAAATTATTACACAAAGATTTATTGTTTCTGTAGCATATAGCCCTTCTACGCAGATGAAAAGTCTATCATTACCACAGAACATAGAAAAGAGTGTTCTATATCTTTTCTGTGTTTTGTGATTCCATGTATCCAAAAAAAGCTCCATTTGAAATTTCATCACCGTAGGTCGTTTATTTAGGAAAGATATCAGCCTCATTGGTCCCTCAGCTGATCAGTGCGCTTCATTAAATCGTAACTATTTTCTAGGTGTCACAAAGGATCGCTATCTAAAATTTGAGCACCGTAGGTCTGTTAGGAAAAGATTAGACTAATAGGTTTCTCAGCTGAAAATGCGCCTCCGGGCAATTTGTACCTACACTAGATATCACGAAGAAGCTTCATTTCAGATTTCAGTGCCGAAATCACCAGAGCAACCGATTTACTTAACGCTATTCCGTGGTGGTCGTGCAAAAGGCTGACTTGCCATCAATATGCCTACTTAGTTGGCACCTTCGGAGAGAAAGTTAATGCAATTAAATTAAAAACTTCACAATTCCCTCTAATCCAAGTATCCACAACTGAAAATTAATGAGACAAAAAATTACCGACCTACGGTTCACTAGTACATCTATAGGTGCCAACTCAATTTCCGTGACGAGAGAATTCTATTGGAATTAGATGAGCTGATCTGATCTTAGTAGTTTATTTCAATATTAACTATGTTCCACCCGTTATAATTAGCTCAAATGTTGTTGATTTTTGTCTGCATGAGTTCTAGCTTTTTTTTTTTTTTTTTTTTTTTTTTTTTACGTAGTAGGCAGGTGAGGAAATTTTTAAGATCCTAAGGTGGTAATCAGATCTCGTAAGATACCCAAGAGGGACCGCACTCCGGGTTATGTGGGATTCAAACAAACTAAAACCTCACCTTCCTTTTCCCACGTTGGAACTCAGCCTGGAACTGTTTAACACATTACTTCAGGCCGAGTCCTTGAGAAATTTCTTCAGTCCATGTGCTCCCTCCTCCTCTGTCTTTCCCGTTCCAAGATGATCTTTTTCTGGAGGATGTCTTCAACGTAGGCAGCTACGAAATTCCATTTTTGCTCTCGTTCAATCATTTTGGCTACTACCACCTCCGGTGTCACGTGTTGAAGTGGTAATTCCAGAGCATCCTGCAGCCTTCTTCTTTCTGTAGCCCATCGCTTGCATACAAAGAAAGTATGGAGCATATCATCGTCTTCTTCGTTGAACTGCAATAATTCTCTTGCGATAGTTTAGCCCTTAGGGAGAGCGATCTGGGTGATTTTATTTTATCCACTATCAGCTTTACAACCAGATACCATGTTACATGTTGCGATTTCCAATAATGAATCTTTGTGACTGACACAACAACAATAACAACAAATAAAAAAGGAGTGTGATTCCCTCAAAATTTGTTGGTTTACGTAAGTTTCACACAGTTAAATCAACTGTTCAATTGTCACCTTTATCATGTATATTATACGGTGCTAGTAATTCCAGTAAAATATTTTCTTGAAACGGTTAAAGCCGAAGATTTTGCTAATGAAATATTGAATGAGAGGCAAAAAAGAAATACATTCGAACGAAATTAGGGATATTCTTGTAATAGGTATGTACACAGTACCCGCCTAATGACGATCTTGCGTGCCGCAAAAATTGAACAATGTAATCCCTCTCATTCAAAACCCTCTCCGTCTGGAACCTCTTGCTTCCCTGGCCACTCAATGTAGTTACCTACGTTCCCTGATGTGAAATAGAGTTTTAATTGAAACATTGAAGCAGCGTTGAGGTTAGCCAACTATGGGCAGTTCACACACACGGCAGCCCGATGGACGCCTTCCCAGGATCTAATTAGGTTTTCATCGCACACGTCGGCTGTCAGGCTACGTGACCCTCTTGTGATTGGGCTCCAAAATGTTGCAATTTTTCTCTCTTTTTTCTGAGTTTCATTATTTTGTTGATGTAATGATTCCTAAATAATTATTTCTTATTTCAAAGTATTCTGTTTATGGTTGATATTCCCATTTGAACACCTGCGTTGTTTTCCTCCAACCCCCAATATTATAATTATAGGCACTTCTGTGGTTCACGTATCCTGTAATTACTGATATTCATTTGAAATACCTAAGCAGACACTCTAATTACCTATGCGAGACTTAGTACGGGAAGTTAACAAATATTGTTGAAATACGTAGCAATATCGTTATATTGATTCCCATTCCAATGAAAACCATGGGTTTTGGGGGAAATTCTGTTAGGAGGCTTTACACTTATCATGCATCATGTATTAACTTATCATATGGCTCGAAACTAGTTGTTCAAGAAGTATGTGATAAAGCTAACGGTGCATTCGGTACCACGTGGAACACCTGTAGAAAAACGCTGCAAATTATTACACAAAGGTTTATTATTTCTGTGTTGGATAGCCCTCCTACGCAGATCGTTGGTCTATAATTATTAACCCTCGTATATTATAGTAGATGATGAGAACATGGCGCATCGTATCTCCCAAACACCTCAACAGTTCCAGGACCCCGCAATTTCACACCATACACTAAGTAAATATTAGAAAACAGGTCGATAGGTGAAGAAAGAATGAGCAATAGATTCAATTCTAAGAAATCGCCTAAGAAACATTCTAAGAATCGTCACACTGTATGGGAGGGGAGGATCACGCCCAGGCAGAAAGAGTGCTTTGACGTCACCATTGAGCGAAACTTTAAAAAATCGTAGAAAGAAAACTACCTACTCATCGTAGGAGTGCGGTTGATGCCAAACTTCTTAGGATGGAATGTCGTTGGAATTAGTCGGGATGCGGCCCAGGGGAAAAAATGAATTGAATTCATTTGGTGGATTTGGTGTGTCCAGGAAAAATTTAATCGTCCGAATATAACGGAATTGTCAAATTAATATGTAGCAATAACAGTGGTACACCCAGTGAAACCCAGTAGTTTTCGACTTATTTGACTGGGTGTACCTCTGTTATTGCTATATAATAATTTCTGTTATTGCTATATAATAATTTGACAAGTCCGTTATGTTCGGACGACTAAATTTTTCCTGGACACACCGAACCCTGAAGATGTCCTCAGTAAGAGGACGAAACGTCGAATAAACAACATGAAATAAATTCATTTTTTTCCCCTGGGCCGCATTCCGACTAATTCCAACGACACAAGTACTTACGGCCGACTAAACTACTAACATTAGGATGGAATGTTCTTCCGTTTAAAAGTAGTTGAAATAATTTGTTTGCACCCATGGGTAACGCTCATTTAGCCTCAGAGGTCAATCAGCTGATTAGTAGGCCTCCGTACTCGAAATTGTTTACGAGGTGTCCCAAAGGAGCTCCATCTTAATTGCAGCACCGTGAGTCGATTAGGTAAGAAATCAGCCTCAAAGTTTCCGAAGCTGATCTGAGTCCCTCCATACTTTGTGATTGTATTTCAGATTTACAAAAAGAAACTACTTTTCAGGTTTCAGCATCATAAGTCGATTAAGAAAGAAATTAGGTTTAGAGGCCTCGCAGCTGATCAGTGTGCAGTGATATTAAATTCTAGATATTACAAAGGAGGTCCATTTCAATTGCAGATCCAAATATTGACATCAAATGAATTCTTAAGGTGTACATACTGTCATAGGCGTTATTTCAGCTCACCTACCTAATTATTTTCATACTTTGGATTTCTTTCAATTCACTATTTTTTGAATGATTGAGCTAAATACATGATAAGTAGAGAGAGAGTAATTTCACGTAGTTTCGTAAATGAAATTGCAAACAAAAAAATGTCAGTGGATTAAAATTATATCAAGTAATTATTTGATTTAACGACATTCTATAAGAAAAAAAAATCAAAATAGTAGGTACCTCCATTTATTCCAATGTAAGAATGGTTTTAGCAGTGCTCTTTGTTTGATATGAGGATTTGCTCAATATTTAATCTTTTGAGATCATCAGAAATTATTCTGTATCCTAATTTATTCAATTTTAGTTTATTTCAACTATTCACTTATATATCGGTGTATGCTTTTGGCTGAAGGTTATGACTATTTGCATTATGAACACCAGAGGGGACGTGAATGTCAAGCCTTTGACCTCATCCCATTCTCCAGCGTCATTACACTACGCACGTACGATAATGCAAGCAATAGCCCAATGAACGTGGTGAGAAAACTTATGAATGAATGCACCTACCTGTAACGTAAGAGGTAAGTCCAAGGTTTCCATCCAGTTCAGATTATGAAATTGTACAATCATTTCACGGGCTACTTAGTAGGTACGTATATAATGAGGGAGGTAAGTGGGGTTCAACAAAAATTAAACGAGGTAAGTTCCTACCCTTCAAAAATTCAGTACCTACCTATTTAGGAAGTGGCGACACAAAACAAGAATAATCAGCTCCCGTTTTCACGTCCACATTCCGTGTTCCGGTCATGTAGTATGATCGTGCCTATGAGCAGATTTTCGTAGATTATAGTACTATTATGTCACACTAGCTGGTCACCCGTGCGTTACACAGGTTGATTTGAATATACGCAAGCCCCCCGTGACCCAAGTTGAAGTAATTCTGATACATTCGCCCACACTCAGATCTCCAGTTGGTACAGTTACCAATTACGAATTTGAAAAAAGTAGTCTTTGACTTGAATTAGAATAATCCAAACATATTCGACAATCAAATCCCCAATTTGTTCAGTGATGACAAAGGTACTCCATCTCCCCCCCCCCCCCCTTCCACCTCTTAAACACCTCTATGGATCCGATATGAAAATTTTCAAGTAGCCTGTGATTTAAGTTAGATTAATCCTAACATATTCGCCCAATCAGATCCCCAGTTCGTTCAATGGTGTCACAGATACTCCATTTCACCCCTCCCCCTCTCCTAAAACACACCCTCTGGCTCAAATTTTAAGAACTTCAAATAGTCTATAATTTAAGTTGGACTGATACAGACATTTCCCTTCACTCATATCAGTTGTCCAATGACCCCTGTAACCGTGAAAAGCGTACCAACATAGGTACGGACAGACGGACAGAGAAAAATTGAGAAAATGGTACCAATCGTCTACAAGTAGCATGAAACGGAAAAGAAACGCAAAATTTCATGATTCTAATCAATGTACAGACAGACATACTTATGATTTTATCAATATAGATTGTTATGAAATTTGAGCTCTTGAGAGCAAGAAATTTTTAACAACTAGTTTTATGGCAAAAAACTAGTTCTAAATAACATTTTTGCGACAACCTTTTTAGGACCTCCCTCTGAAGCCTCCCTTCACCCTCCCTTCTCCCCTGACCACCTTAGGACCTCCCTCCGAGAAAAACAATAGGTGTGTGTGTGTGTGTGTGTGTGTGTGTGTGTGTGTGTGTGTGTGTGTGTGTGTGTGTGTGTGTGTGTGTGTGTGTGTGTGTGTGTGTGTGTGTGTGTGTGTGTGTGTGTGTGTGTGTGTGTGTGTGTGTGTGTGTGTGTGTGTGTGTGTGTGTGTGTGTGTGTGTGTGTGTGTGTGTGTGTGTGTGTGTGTGTGTGTGTGTGTGTGTGTGTGTGTGTGTGTGTGTGTGTGTGTGTGTGTGTGTGTGTGTGTGTGTGTGTGTGTGTGTGTGTGTGTGTGTGTGTGTGTGTGTGTGTGTGTGTGTGTGTGTGTGTGTGTGTGTGTGTGTGTGTGTGTGTGTGTGTGTGTGTGTGTGTGTGTGTGTGTGTGTGTGTGTGTGTGTGTGTGTGTGTGTGTGTGTGTGTGTGTGTGTGTGTGTGTGTGTGTGTGTGTGTGTGTGTGTGTGTGTGTGTGTGTGTGTGTGTGTGTGTGTGTGTGTGTGTGTGTGTGTGTGTGTGTGTGTGTGTGTGTGTGTGTGTGTGTGTGTGTGTGTGTGTGTGTGTGTTGTGTGTCATCCGTAGCGTTCAGATCGTGCTCCCGTGTCGTTCCCAAATTTCCGTGACAAAGCGAGGCTTTTTCTTTGAAAACCTGTGATTTATCGCAAACGGGAATTCGTTCGACAGTTTGGACCGTTTTCGGACGGAATTATCCCTAGGGGGATCTGATTTTCGCCGCTTTTTTCATGAAATAATGTAGCGAGGTTATGTTTAGCTCTGACTTCGAACACGACATCTCCTTCAAATTCACGACGGATGAGGGATGAGTATATTTGCCAAGCATCGTCGAGGCAGGTACTAATGTTCTCTACTGTTTCTGTTAACAAATGTTGAATGTCAGATGAAATTATTATAATTCGGTGAAGGATATCTTTGTTTTGGAAAGTCATTATCTTTGCATGTGATAAGCTGGAAGTGCGGAAAGGCGCGAAAGTGCGAAACAACTCCTGGGCCGACCTAATCCTGTGTAAGTAGGTACCTTTAGTTCGTTAATTCCCGGACAGAGTGCACAGAGCATTATAAAAGGGGGATCAGCTGTTTACGCAGACGCGGTGACTGATATCGACGATAAACAAGGGCAAGTCACCTACCTACTCGAGCCTAAAACGTGTTTATCAAGTTGTATTGGTGTCTACGATCGTCCATAAAACTGTTTTACCCGTGAGTTTTTCGTGAAAATCTGTTGCACGAAGTCGGTCTATAACATGAAATGTGCCCGTTGTAATGATAACCTACCCGTGGATGGATCGTATGCTGTATGCTCAGCGGATGTTGAAAATTGTGTTTACCACTTCGAGTGTACCACGGTCAAGCAGCGAACTTTTCAACAGTGGGGTGCTACACAAAGGAGTAAGTGGTTATGTC
Source organism: Adelphocoris suturalis (assembly GCA_030762985.1). Classification (NCBI taxonomy): domain Eukaryota; kingdom Metazoa; phylum Arthropoda; class Insecta; order Hemiptera; family Miridae; genus Adelphocoris; species Adelphocoris suturalis. Next base: position 103,755,997 of record CM061042.1, read on the forward strand.
CCACGCACAGAGAATTGAAAAAAACGCAAGAGAAGTTAAAAGATAGCGCTTTTCATTCATCTCAGAATAATTCGGAAGAGGAAGAAGGCGTTGACGAACCCGGAGCAGTAGTGTTGGATTCAGCCGTGGCTACCGATATAAAATCAATACTGAAATACTTGGATGGTAAGTTTGCAAGGCAGGAACAAATATTTTGCTCAAAATTCAATCAATTGGAAGAAAACATCAAACTTCAAGCGAATAAAATTGAAAAGTTAGAGAAAAATAACGTGCACCTTGAAAACGAAAATAAGGAACTGAAAAAGGAGATCGAGAAGCTGTGGCACACCACTGAAAACGTGGAAAACGAATTAAGGCGCAAAAACATCGTTATTCGAGGAATACCGGAAGACGACAGAGAAGGAAAAGAGCAACTGGAAGAAATTTTAACGGACATAGCGAACTTTCTACAAGAACCTATTGATAAATCCGTCGATATTGAGGACATCTTCAGATTACCGAGTCGATCCACTAATTTCCCTCGCCCTATCCTATTGAAGTTTAGCTCCAAAAGAAAACGAGACGGTCTGCTGGCCAAATCGCGTTCCAAAAAGCCTAATAGAAGCAATATCTGGGAAAACGAGGAGGAGGACGGACCTGTCTATCTGTCTGAACACCTGACCCGAGGAGCCGCAGAGGTGCTACGAAAGTGCACAACTTTGAGGAGAGAAGGAGGCATCGAGGCTGTGAAAGTCAGGCACGGCTTTATCCACGTCAAACCACTCAACGGCGACAGATTCAAAATTGTAAGAGGAGCTGGAGAACTCGAACGTCTATAATAATTGTATACAAGTACCTATAGCGAAATCTGCGATTGTAAAAAATATTACTGCAACCAAAGTTTAAATAACATTTATTTTATATTATAGTACTAAATACTTACCTTAATAGTAAATTTCTTTTTCTATTGTTAAAATAAATAAATAAATAAAATCATAAATAATTTATTTATAAACAACACCTGTATAGAGGAAATGGAGAAACTAACGATTTTTCACACTAATATTGGAGGTATGCGAACAAATTTCGATGAATTGTGTGTATTTCTAGAAACTGTTGAATATAGTCTCGATGTAGTGTTGTTGTCTGAAGTGTGGATTGAAAAAGAGCAGCTTCATTTATTCAAACTATCTGGTTATGTTTCATATTTGGCAGAGAGGGATTGGAATAGATCCGGAGGAGTCATTGCCTTCGTAAGGGAAACCATTTCGTGTGCTTGTGAGATAAGGACGGCTAAAACAGCCGAAATGCTCAGTCTAAAAATTCCCCGAATAATGGATGATGGTAGCGAGGTTTCAATTCTTCTGGTGTACCGTTCCCATGAGAGCTCAATTCTAGATTTCCTTAAAGATTTAGAACCAATTGCTGCATCCTCGGGCAACAACACGATTCTAGTGGGGGATTTCAATATTAATATCCTGGATGATCATAAGGATTCAAATGCTCAGAAATATTTGGAAATCATTAGGAGGGAAGGATTTGAGTGCATGGTGAACGAGGTAACTCGTGAACTAAGCGGTACTTGCCTTGACCACGTTATGCTAAAGACTCGTCAAATGAATAAATTCAAGATTAGGACTCTAAATTCAACAGTTACAGATCACTATAGTCAACTGATTGAGATAAACCGAAAGAATGGCGCAAAAAACACCAGGGATTTCGTTTCAACGAACATAGGCTACCTCAAGGGGTTGGTAGGATCAGTGAATTGGGATCCGATTGAGAGTAATCTACCCATCGAGGAGAAATTTAGATATTTTTTTCAAGAGCTTAGTAAATGTAAGAAACGAGCTACACGAAGGATCCACATCTCATCAAAATTACGAAGAAGAAAACCATGGATCACAGATGAACTGGTAAAACTTGTAAACCAAAAAAATGAACTACACAAGAAAATAACAAAAAGAAAAAAGCAAAGCGACCTGAACAAGAAATAACTGTATACAAATCCAAATATGATAAAATATCAGCGGAAACAACTGTAGAACTAAGGAAAGCAAAAAAGTTATACTACCGGGAAAAGACTACAGCAACAAAGAATGACATAAAAGGATTCTGGAAGATAATTAACTCTTTAAACAAAAAGGACAAAAATTCAAAAATCAGTTCTATCGTGGAAGATGGACAAAAAATAGAAGTCGAAGGGAACGAATTAAGAGTAGCGAATAAATTCAATAAATATTACTTAGGAGTAGCCAACACACTGCGGAATAATGATCTACCTGAACCAGTCCACGATCTCAATCCTGAGGCAGTATCATGGGAGCCAGATGCCATGAAATGGCAAAATGTAACTGAGCAAGACGTTTCAAAAATAATAAAAAACCTAGCGGACAAGAATAGCACTGGTATTGATAAATGGAGTACACAAGAGATTAAAGCACTTGATGAAGTAATCTCTAAACCATTAGCAATTTTAATTAATGAATCTGTAGCTGAAGGGTACTTCCCGGAAGAACTAAAAACTGCGGTAGTCATTCCCATTTGGAAGTCAGGCTCAAGGGCCGAAATGAAAAATTATCGACCGATTAGCCTCTTGAGCGTCTTTTCAAAAATACTAGAAATGTGCGTTAAGATACAGCTCACCCGTTACCTAACGGATAAGAATTTCTTCACCCCTCACCAATATGGATTCCTAAGAAACAAATCGACGGACTCGGCAATCTACGATCATATACATCATATATGTCAAGGACTAGAGAACGCCAGGAAGGTCGGAGGATTGTACCTCGACCTGGCAAAGGCGTTCGACCTTGTGAAACCTGATCTCCTCCTTAGTAAATTGTTGAACACCGGGGTGCGAGATGGTATGTTAGGATGGCTGAGGAGCTTCTTGGTTGGAAGGAGACAAAGAGTCAAGATTGGGGATGTTCTGGGGGAAACAGAGGAGGTGTATCAAGGAACTCCGCAAGGAAGCTCGATCTCTCCAACACTCTTCCTTGTCTTTGTGAACGACTTGGCAAACGTGGCGGTGAGGGGTCGCCTTTTTGCCTTCGCTGATGACACTGCTGTCATATGGAAAGCTGCGACACCCGACATACTAAAGTCAATGATGGAACAGGACATGAAGATATTAGGACAGTGGTTTCGGAAGAATGGAATGGTGTTGAACGCAGATAAGTGTAAATTGCTGCTCTACAGATATACTTCACTGCACATGCCTGGAAAGTTTGAAGTTAGGTTTCACCATGGTAGTTGTGAGTCTAATGATGGCTGCAGCTGTCCGACGGTTACTGAGTCCCATGAGGTGAAATACTTAGGCATGACCATTGACCATAGACTAACTTGGGAATTACACATCTCCGCCTTAAGAAACAAATTATCCAAAATTTTGTACGGGCTAAGACTATTGAAACAAGCATTGCCTCCCGAAGCCCTTGTTTCAGTGTATGAGTGTACATTCGTGGCAACGCTACGATATGGTATTATCCATTTCGGGGGAACATTTCAATCATACCTGAGAATCTTGGACGGAGTTGTTAACTACGCCAAGAAACTAGTCTATCCAGAGGGATTATCTGGCCAGAAGTTCGTGAATATCTACGGAATTGAATGTTTCGCCTGGGTCCTCAAATATAAGGACCAATTTGAGATAGAGGAAACCCGGAAAAACACGAGGCGAGGCAGACAAGTAAAACTCCGCCTACCAAATATCCGACACGACCACGGAAGAATTCAAGCTTTTTATAAAGTAGTGGAAGGGTTTAATGAAATAATTCCCTGTATTCTAAAAGAGGGTGAAGAAATAAAATACATACCGGACAGCACGCTGAAGAAAAGACTGAAAGGTTACTATAGCAATACCTCTTAGGTAACTCCTAACACCGTAGAACCTGTTCCTATAAACAAATTGTTAAATCGATCACCTAATAGTATCTAGAGCTATATAACATAATTGAAAATCGCTCACGGTGAAATAATTCGAACATAAGTCCAAAGTATAGCATTACATAAATATATTCAATTTATTCATATTATTTAAAGGTGTGTATTTTGCTATAAATAGTGGAAATAATCTTGTGGATGCCACTCATTTATTATTGAAGAAT
>CM061042.1:103762584-103865078 GCA_030762985.1 Adelphocoris suturalis
AAGGGAGAGACTATATCACATGCCGAGTGACCGGGGCAAAAAGCTGGATATCGTTGCCCTCAATTCCAATAGGTCTGCCATAATCCTGAATGTCTGGGTTGTCAGTGGCAGTGTGGACATGGAGTAGACCTGGTGGGCTAAAATAAATAGGTATGACAATAACGACCTGCGGCAAGCGATTTCCTAGCTAAAAGAAGTGGCGACTAATAACATCAAGGTCATGGCTGCCACCGTGTCATGGCGCGGGGTGTGATGCGGAAAAAGTGCCACGGAGTTACTGTAGTTGGGCATCTCGGTGGGAGTTCTCCATGGTATTACCACCCGCGTCCTGAGGGGTTCTTACTTGAACTGGTGGTCACTTCCTTTCATCCTATTCTTCCTCCTCTTCCTTCTGCAACTTCCTTTATCCCTGGAGCCGGCGCACAGAGGTTCAGAATCCTCTAAAACGTGATTGAACGTTAATTTTTTCATATTTCTCAACAGATTTGAAAATTGTATCCTTTATTCAACAGTTCTTGAAACACCCAAGCCTGCCAAAGCGTTCCTGAAAACTGCTTAGAAATGTTTGCAGGAAATTCGGAATGTTTAAAGTAGACCGATATTAGCAATTTTTTTGTTATTATAGCGATTTTTTTTTTTTTTTTTTTTTTTTTTTTCCTTCTTCTTCTTTTTTTTTCTTATTTCCAAAATGAGGAGAGCTTTGCTGATTTGTAATCACAGCCAACAAGTAGATCCGAAGATTAGTAAATTATCTTTGAAGTAGGAGTACGACTTTCATTAATATTTTTACAATTCAGACGAAATCGTTCATGCACGCTAAAATTGGTCTCAGATTGTCGAGAAAGGTATAAAGAAAGTTTTCGAACCAATTCCTGGTACTACTAGTTTGTTGCTACCTTGGCCTGTAGGTGGTGAATGGATGGGGTAATAGTAATAATTCATGGTGTGTTAACTATTCTCATCAGATTTTCGTGATCATTTTTTGTTCAATTATGAATTTGTTCTAGTTTTAGAAGATATATCAGGAGTTTCAAATCTCATTATGGAAGGTGGCAAATGGATGGGATAATAGTAATAATTCATGATGTATTAACTATTCTCGTTAGATTTTCGTGGTCATTTTTTGTTAAATTATCAATTTGTACTAGTTTTGGAAAATATATCAGAAGTTTCAAATTTCATGCTGGAAGTTTTATGATGGAAATTTACTGTCAGTGGAGGGGGATAATGGGGAGAGGAGAGTAATTTCGAGAAGTCAAGATATTTTTGTTTTTTCTCTTATACTAACTCTCACCAAAACCGTATACAATCCATTTATAGGGACGTCCCTGTAATGCTGCATTACTTACCAATATGTTTTAGATAAATCATCAAAATGTCTTTCAAAAATTCTGGTATTACCCGCATACAATCTCCTGGAGAAATATACCTAAACGGCAACAATTATTTTTAGTAGTTATTGTTTGTTGCATTATTATATTTATTATTAGATACCTACCTACAGTCTACACTTTAATAAAAATTGTGCGATCCATGACATCTTTTCGGGTACCTACATAGTTCAACTCTCCTGTACAACAGACCTCATCTTTTAACATGAATCTATGTTTTTAACCAGCTTATAGCAATCCTTCATTAGGTACTATCTTTCAACTGTGCTATAAAACTTATTCATGGTTCATCTGTCCCTCCTTGAAGAAGAGGAAATCATAATTTGTCTTTAATTAGTAATGGCGACCGATCTGGCGTTCAATTTATAACGGTCGCGAAATTTATGCAGGAGGAGGGGATACGCCCAATTGTGTTGTTTACTCAAGTTCATGGCCATGTGTCCTTCCCAAATTCGGAAAATCGAAAACGTTGATAGTTCAGCTCCTTCAACCCTAGGTATTCTCTTGATATAAACTTCACAGGCCTTCAGAATTAGAGAGCTTCTAAGGAATGTGAAGAGGAGGGAAAATTTTGTGTTAGAATTTACACCTTTGTGAAGATCGTACCTACGTGCAATAGTAGGTACCTACTCGCAGTTCCTATACGCAATTATAACATCTCGTATGAAGCAACACTCAATTTTCTTTTAATTAACTAACTCAGTGTAAATTAACTCGGTTACAATAATGACTTTGATGAAATCTATGGGAAATGGGTGGGTTTTATATTATTCGTGATTGTTATGTTGACTTTCAACTTTTTATTTCGAATCTACTACCCAAGAGACTACTTTCTCACGTTACCTAATGTTGGGAGTTCTCCAGAAGGGAAAATAATTCAAAAACTGCCAGTGCATTCTAGCAAACCGAAGGAAGGCACTTTCACACCAAACAGGTCTAACCTCAGAATTACGGAGCTTGATAAGTACCTGCTAGAGAAAGAGTTGTACAAGGACCCACCATATGGGACGAAGGTATGTGGAAACTGAAGTCATACATATCCCTTTTACAAGGAGAATGAAAACATTGTTCTATGCTACCTGACCTTTTCCAAAATTATGCGATCGATCCGGGAGGGAAGTTGGAAGACTTCTGGAACTACGTGACGTTGGTAATAACACCCTCGAGCGTCACGACAAAGGCGCCAGGAGCGCCACGGTTAGTTTCCCTGCCATTGAATGAGTTGTATAACTTCGTTTTCAACATTTTGAGGTCAAATACAGTGCAGAGAAAACCATCGCTAGACACTTCTACTGAAATCTATAGTCTGCAAAATGGATGGACATAAAAGCTTCCTCACCTTCATTGAGGTAGATATAGGTGCATTGCATCATTTTTAGAATTTAGCAGAGACTAAATTTAATTATTTCATTGGAAACCGGCGGTGATAACAGAGGGACCAATATGCGAAAAATCTCTAAATCCTGTCCTGTCTCATATTTGTTCTTAAGAGTCTATATGGATTCCATCAGTGCGTAAGGCCCCCTTCTACCGATTGAGCTGGTTGGTCGGGTGGGTGTCAAGGAATGTAACGACAAGGTAAAAGAAATGGGATCTATCTGCCGCAGCTCCTTCACTCTTGGTCCACTCGTGTGCCAATGCGGGTGGACACTAGTAAGTATCTTTCTATTCTCACTGTGGTGAACTCCAGGCAGATATAAGTACCGTTATGGTTCTCACCCCCACAAGTTTACTCAATTGAAAAGACGCAGATCGGCAATGGCCCTTCACACCACTTGCCGAGTTGATTTAATTTGAGTCGGACCGGTTCCAAACCATAATAGAGGCAAATTAACCTTCACCTTGTTTTTCGTCTTTAGATGTCTAAAACCGTATATTTATACATGAGGATGTAAGTAATTTATATGTTCTCCATTTCCCCTGAATTCAGCGTAAAAAATTGGGACCAACACGATTCTCCATAAATTTGTACTAAGATCTCAAAAAAAACTTTTTTTAAATGGGCGGCGCCACTTTTTTAAAATGGGAAACCCCTTTTATAATGCAGATTTGGGTTCTACTCAAAATTATTTGAATTTACGTTCCCTAAATTACTTCCTAAATTACGCAAAACATGGATTCTGGTGGTAAACCTTGTGTAGTTTTTTTTTATTTTTTTTTTTTATTTTTTTATTATTATTTAAGTACCGCTGTACCGGAGGCGAAGGACAAGACAGGGAGAGGCAGATGATGGCGGGTGGGGGCGGTGAAGAAGGATGAGAGGCACAGGAGGGGAGGACAGTGCCGCTAGAGGGGATGTAGAGGACAATCTACAGCCTAGCCCGCACTTTCCCAGAAAATGTTATCAAAATCTGATAAAAACTATAAATTAACCTTGTTCCTGGGATTATACTTTCGCTCTACTGATAGTGCAATCATGTTGAAATTAGTGTTGAATAATAAAACCGTCGACCCCAAATATGCACCTTGTAGCGAGATTTGACGACTAAAGGCCGGGATACACATATCCGCGCCGTGTCCGCACCGCGTGACGGCCGTGTGTTGGACTACACACGGAGAAGAAGTTGTAAGAAGGGAGTTTACCAGGAAGTCCACACCTATCCGCACCGTCACCCCTCCGCGTCAGCGTTCCGTGTCCGCACCGTGCCGGACTAGTTTGGTTTAGTTTTAACACGGACGCGGAGACCTCGACAATGGATTCAGAACTATTAATTGAAGAAATTCGAAAGTGTCCAGTGCTCTACGACTGATTGAATACAAATGATGTAAGTATATTAATAACTAAAAATATCAATCAATTAACAAAATAAATTTTATCGGTTTCAATATCTATACTATAAATATTCACCAACTGAAAAATTATTTTGGTCGGCGAACATTATTATAAAATAATTTTAAATTCAATGCTACACATTTTTTGTCACAACAAACATTTTGTGCAAAACATGGATTCTGGTGGTCAAAACCTTGTGTAGTTTATTTATTTTTTTTTTTTTACCTTTTTTTATTATTATATAAGTACCGCTGTACCGGAGGCGAAGGACAAGACAGGGAGAGGCAGATGATGGCGGGTGTAGGGGCGGTGAAGAAGGATGAGAGGCACAGGAGCCAAAAGGGAGGAATCCAATTTAAAAATATAAAAATTTTACCTACGAGTGAATAATAATGTACCCCTCTAAAAAATTCCTTGACCCCCAGCCAAAAGACATATCCATGTCAGAAAGGGTTTCAGTTCAAACAATAAATTTTTTCATAAGCTTTTATTTTCACAATAGCTACTGCGAATTTAATTTAAATTTAAAATTTACACCTGTAAATTTTGAGGTGATAGAGTGCAAACCGAATTGTGATAGACCTCCGTATGCACGGCCAACACTCGGAACCGTGTGGCCTCCCACCTCCGTCTCCGACACTCGGACGTGTTGCGGAGAGGGTGCGGTGCGGACATGGCGCGGATATGTGTCCTGGCCTTAATGCGTGAAAAAGTAATGCTTGAATTAATGTACCATTGCTCGTGCGCAGAATGAATTGATAATTTGAGAAGAATGAAATTAACAGGAGACCAATTATAGCCTTGTTTTTTATTGTTCAGGATTGTCTAAACGTAAAATGCTAATTGAAATGTTACCACTGTAAAAAAATCCCTAAAAATCCGAAGGTGTTTTTCTGAAATTCTAGCCCTTAGGGGATGCAAAAGGATTAACGTTCAGCGTTGTGGATGGTTTTCATCGATTCTTCGGGATTATATTTATCATTACTGTTACCTTGAAAGTTTTCGAGATTTCGATCTTTGAATATGTTAGCCCTTAATTACTATCCTTTAGGGTTGATCAAAAATTGATGCCGTTGTTACTGGCACATGCCCGTAGGTAAGTAGAGAAGTGACACCTAAAACTTATTGTCGATTATTATTATATTTAAAAAATTAAATAAAATCAATCAACAATTTAAATCCATCAATATTATTCAAAATAATATAATTATAATAATAATATTCTTTTTTTTTGTTCAATTTTTATTGATTTGTTTTTATTTTTTCATATATTTTATAATTGTTGGGCATCTCGGGGGGAGTGCTCCCCCCTACCCCCACCCGCGTCCTGAGGGGTTCTTACTCTGAAAAGCTAAATTACCGCCAAATCATTTAAATTTAGAGATCTTATCTATTAATAATTACGTTTTAAAATTTACAATCAAAATAATAGGGTATCTAATCCTAGTCTTAAATAATAATTTTCATATATAATAATTCAATTAATAAAATAAAATATTGATATTCTTAAACTGGTGGTCATTTTATATGGGCAATCCCTTTCATCCTCCTCCTCCTTCAGCGTCCTTGATCCCAAGGGCCGGCGCGGCGTCGGGTAAACCTAGGTGTCCTCCCCATTTCCTTGATTTATTTATCGTTTATTTATTTATTTATTTCTATTTTTTGAAAAGATACCTTTTGGACTCAAGAATGCTCCCGCGACTTTCCAACATGTCATGAACAACGTACTAGACGGGTTACTGGGTCATGATTGTCTGGTATATCTCGATGATGTGATCTTCAACTCTTCCATCCTCCAAGAACATGTCGAGAAACTCGAAAGGGTCCTAGCAAGACTGCGAGAAGTTAGAATGCAGGTGAATATTAAGAAGTGTCATGTCCTCCGAGACGAAGTCCGATATTTGGGACATAGGGTGTCCGCAAAGGGGATACATACAGAGACCGAAAAAATAGCCACTATACAACAGTGGGTGAACCAAAGGACCTCAGAGAAGTGAGAGCTTTCCTGGGAATAACAGGGTTCTGTAGAAGATTTGTGCCCAAATATTCAGAGACCGACATCCCCTTAACACAACTATTGAAAAAGGGAACACCCTTTTCATGGGGTGTAGAACAAGAACAAGTGCTCCAACAACTGAAGGACGCCCTAATGAGAGAACCCATACTAGCATACCCTGATTTAAACCGACCCTTTATTCTGACTACAGATGCATCCGGAATTGGAATGGGTGAGGTGCTGTCACAAGAAATTGACGGAGAAGAGAGACCCCTGGCGTACGCAAGCCGAAAATTGAACCTGGCAGAAACCCAATACTCAGTGACTGAGAGGGAATTGTTAGCGGTGGTATGGGCGACACGTCACTTCTTTTGGGGACAAAATTTACCCTAGAAACAGATCACTTGGCGTTGACCGCTGCCCTTAAACTACGTGACCCAACGTGCCGAGTTGGAAGGTGGATATTACGACTCGCCGAATATGAATTCGAACCCCCATATCAACCAGGAGCAAAGATGGGTGACACCAATAGCCTCAGCCATATGCCAATTGCTATGGTTCAGCTAGACATTCCTCAAGGACTACTCAAAGCAGGCATTCCTCAAGACATCAACCCCTGGGTGAAAAAGTTGACAGCTCACCCCGAACATCATCATTTATAGCAACACGAAGGAATATGGGTCACCAGAAGGACAGAAAGGCAGGACGGAAAGGCGATACCCCTGATCCCTCACACCTTGCAAAGTGAAAAAGTAATGCTTGAATTAATGTACCATTGCTCGTGCGCAGAATGAATTGATAATTTGAGAAGAATGAAATTAACAGGAGACCAATTATAGCCTTGTTTTTTATTGTTCAGGATTGTCTAAACGTAAAATGCTAATTGAAATGTTACCACTGTAAAAAAATCCCTAAAAATCCGAAGGTGTTTTTCTGAAATTCTAGCCCTTAGGGGATGCAAAAGGATTAACGTTCAGCGTTGTGGATGGTTTTCATCGATTCTTCGGGATTATATTTATCATTACTGTTACCTTGAAAGTTTTCGAGATTTCGATCTTTGAATATGTTAGCCCTTAATTACTATCCTTTAGGGTTGATCAAAAATTGATGCCGTTGTTACTGGCACATGCCCGTAGGTAAGTAGAGAAGTGACACCTAAAACTTATTGTCAATTATTATTATATTTAAAAAAATTAAATAAAATCAATTAAAAATTAAATCCATCAATATTATTCAAAATAATATAATTATAATAATAATATTCTTCTTTTTGTTCAATTTTTATTGATTTGTTTTTATTTTTTCATATATTTTATTATTGTTGGGCATCCAACAACCAAATCATTTAAATTTAGAGATCTTATCTATTAATAATTACGTTTTAAAATTCACAATCAAAATAATAGGGTATCTAATCCTAGTCTCAAATAATAATTTTCATATATAATAATTTAATTAATAAAATAAAATATTGATATTCTTAAACTGGTGGTCATTTTATATGGGCAATCCCTTTCATCCTCCTCCTCCTTCAGCGTCCTTGATCCCAAGGGCCGGCGCGGCGTCGGGTAAACCTAGGTGTCCTCCCCATTTCCTTTTTTTTTTTTTTTTTTTTTTTTTTTTTTTTTTTTTTTTTTTTTTTTTTTTTTTTTTTTTTTTTTTTTTTTTTTTTTTTTGCCCCCTCCGGCTTTGAGGGGAATTTTCTTAAAAAAATAATAATGAATAAATAAATAAAAAATATGAAAAATTAAAATTACATTATAGGTTGAATTTAAGAAAATTTGTTGGTGCAAAATCAAAAGTGGTGGTGAAGCGAGTCAATTTACTTTCTACTATCTGCCCATGAAACCCTCATTATACAAGTTCGTACTTATATTATTTAATCGAACGGTTGAGGCTAGTGAACAAAACCACCACCCGTATTACTCTGGCATGTTAGTGAAAACAAAGTGTTTGGAAGTTATCGTAAGCCTTCGTTGATTGGGAAGCAATAAACAATTTCCCTGGTTCTTTGATTTGTAAACTTTGTTAATGAGTAATATGAGTATGTAATTGCGATAGAAATAAACTGTGATAGGCGTACACAATCAAAAAGAGAAGGAAAAACAAAGGAAAAGGTCAGCGCTATAAGACTAATAGAGATCCCTGTGGTGAAGTGAGGGCCTACTTCGGTAGCATCCAGTCATTATTTTCGGTTCTAGTTCATATAGGCATGTGTGTCATTGAGTACACTCAAAGAACACGTCCAATTTTCATGTCAACTACTTCAGTCAATTACAATGAAAGAATTTTTTAGTCGAACATCACTGACCTTCCAAAACCAAAGGGTAAGGACAAAATAATGCCATCCTGCTAGTTTGACCAAACTATAGTCTCAGCTGGCGGGAAGCAATCTGTACAATTAAATCAGTCTACTGAAAATCGGGACTGAAAACACTAACTCTAATGATCGAAATGAAATTGCCCCGTACGAATGGAAGACGCAATTGCATTAGTGGAAGGGCATCGTGAATAGTTCACTGCACGATTGACGCTCCCAAGACACTTTTCGTCGGCCACGGCTCCTTTGTATGAAACCAAAGAGCTATTTAGTTGAACGTTGCAGGCACACAACCTTATTTCTATTTAATTCAATTTCAAGGAAACTGTTTCTTCTGTCAAGGACAGCACAGGTACTGAAACCAGATCGGTACTATTTTTGGTCATATGCATCAAATTCACTTAATTTAATGTCACATTCCAGACAATTTAAATGCAATAAATCACTAAACTATTTTGAATATTGGCACACGTTAGGCCACCATGATGGCAATACTGGACACACAGTACAATATGCTCCATTCCAATCAATGCACCAATCATAGTCGCACCAGGAATGCGTTTTTCGAAGCCATAAGATGGTGGAGCTCAGATAGCTTCATGTAGAACTGGGAATATACTTTGAAAGGTCGAACCAGTATAGTTCGTGATCATGAAAGTAACAATTAACCAAATTTCATTTGCATATCCTTAATACTCAACTCTTCATTTCGTATACTATACCACACACGTTCCATTTGGTTTGGATGAAATCTTCAGTGAATACGAATGTGAAGACCTAGGAAGCTTCCGAAATCAGAATTAACAATTGGGGGCCTGGACGGAATGTGCTATTGTTTCTGAAGAAACAACACATAAGTACGCTCATATGGAATGTGAAAAGACGGAAAGTACACTAGACTCATTGTAACGCTTCAAAGCTCGAGCGATTAACATCCCTTGAGCGTCAACATCAATAGTACGGTCAATTTCAATCGAACGATCAACAACAGTGTCGTGTTGTCATATCTCGCTGTCTAATAATCTCGACTGCGTACCAATATCTCATCGTACCGTATCTCGTATCTTTGTGACGTTCGCTGTTCCCTGCCGTCTGCCAGCCAAAACTACTTTTTATAGTTAACGCTCGAATGGAGAAAAATTCTCAGTAATGTCCTAGAATTGAGCATAGACTTATAATTTAAGTCTGTGGTATATTTAAGTATATGGGATAGAACCATTTCCCACAGCCTCGTACACCACTAACAATCCATTCAATCCTTTAGCCGAACTAGAACAAGATAATGTTTCACCCCAGCAAATGATTGAGGAAGATGAAGTTATTTATAAACAAAGAAAAATATCCTCCAATATATAACCTAGCCATTATCAATTCACTCCTCAAATCCTGGTGCATTTACATATCGTACTACTGGTCAATCAGTCAAAATTGAATTGGAAACAATCGATGGGTACAGGAAGTTGGTTACCTTCTTAGAAATGAACAAAGTAGAAACCTCCCTGTAAAAATGAAAATATTGACCAAACCCACTCAAATCAGCAAACTTTCGCTCAAGTGACTCGAAATGTTTGTACGAACATAGAAAATATCAACGATTGTAGCGCAATTTCTATACTGTACGGAAAAATAGACCAACTCATCAGCCAGATCCAGCCATTATTCTCTATGCTCTCACAACTAATCCCTAAATTACTTAAATAAACAACCGCACTCAAAGAAATTTTAACATTCTCACGTGGAATTGCCGCTGGTTGAACAAGAAAGACCACGAATTAAAGCTATTCTTACAATGAACCAATGAAACAAAAAGGGCACCTAATATTTTTCCATCTCAGGGTATAGCAGTTACAGAGCCATCAAATAACCGAAAAGGTAGATCGGCATTGACATCAACAGCCAACAATATCAGGTAGAGCTTTTTACTTAGAGCCAGATAAAAATTGCCTCAGATTACTCCCGAGCACAATATGGGGTATCGTTCATGAAATGCGACATTTCATACGGGAGCAACTTCAATGCCAAGCACCCCCGATGGGGATTGGCAACAACTAATCCACGCGGTAGGATGATTTAATAATTATGATGCACTATTTCAGCTGGGACTGAGTGTACTGCACCAGATGGAACCAACTCACTGCCCAGACAATCCCAACCACTCCCCAGACATCCTTGACATCTTCATTAAAAAAAGGGTTAAATAATTTATTCACCAGTGTTAGTGATCTTCATTCCTTACCCTCAGGTCACTGCCCTGTGCAGACTACTTATCCCAGGAGAGACACACCCCGTAACGAATGATAACGGAGGGGTAACAATACTGCAGATACTAAGATGGTTGAAAGAGACGATAAGTTGGGAACCACCTAATGTCAAAGAGATACCATCCAGACATCCTAGACCTCCCAAAGAAGAAACAATGCCCTTGATAGTGACAGTGAACGATAAATATGAGAATGGGAGTGAACATACCATTGAGAACCCACCAGATGTTGA
The DNA here is from genome assembly GCA_030762985.1 of Adelphocoris suturalis. NCBI lineage: Eukaryota > Metazoa > Arthropoda > Insecta > Hemiptera > Miridae > Adelphocoris > Adelphocoris suturalis. The sequence continues at coordinate 103,773,558 of CM061042.1, forward strand.
GATGGAAACGTAAGAGGAAGAGGATTTGGAAGAATGGGAGCCACCAACAGATCAATGGCTCGAGAGGGAAAATAACATCAGAGAAGAGATAGAGGCCCAACTGCAACATCTCAAGCGTCGAGGCCTGAGCCCAGTAAGGAAAATGATGTTGCAATACATGGACGTCTTTCAAACCCCAAGACCTGAGGGATGAGACCTTCCCGTGATGCATGGAGTGATCAGTCCTTTTACCAGTCCGTGGTGTGCACCTTTAGTGATGGTTAAAAACAAGAAGGAAACCAGTGAGGACCAGAAGTGGCGTTTTTGCACCGGTTTTCGGGAGCTGAACCGAGTCACAAAGGCGGATGCCTATCACATTCCACTTCTACAGGAAACTTTGGCCTCACTAGGTGGCTGCAGGTGGTTTACAACCCTCGACTTGATCTGTGGATACCAAACCCAAATGCACCAGGATTCCAAGGAGAAGACTGCGTTCTCGGTCCTTGGTCGGCATTTCCAATATGAAAAGATGCCTTTTGGACTCAAGAATGCTCCCGCGACTTTCCAACATGTCATGAACAACGTACTAGACGGGTTACTGGGTCATGATTGTCTGGTATATCTCGATGATGTGATCTTCAACTCTTCCACCCTCCAAGAACATGTCGAGAAACTCGAAAGGGTCCTAGCAAGACTGCGAGAAGTTAGAATGCAGGTGAATATTAAGAAGTGTCAAGTCCTCTGAGACGAAGTCCGATATTTGGGACATAGGGTGTCCGCAAAGGGGATACATACAGAGACCGAAAAAATAGCCACTATACAACAGTGGGTGAACCAAAGGACCTCAGAGAAGTGAGAGCTTTCCTGGGAATAACAGGGTTCTGTAGAAGATTTGTGCCCAAATATTCAGAGACCGACATCCCCTTAACACAACTATTGAAAAAGGGAACACCCTTTTCATGGGGTGTAGAACAAGAACAAGTGCTCCAACAACTGAAGGACGCCCTAATGAGAGAACCCATACTAGCATACCCTGATTTAAACCGACCCTTTATTCTGACTACAGATGCATCCGGAATTGGAATGGGTGAGGTGCTGTCACAAGAAATTGACGGAGAAGAGAGACCCCTGGCGTACGCAAGCCGAAAATTGAACCTGGCAGAAACCCAATACTCAGTGACTGAGAGGGAATTGTTAGCGGTGGTATGGGCGACACGTCACTTCTTTTGGGGACAAAATTTACCCTAGAAACAGATCACTTGGCGTTGACCGCTGCCCTTAAACTACGTGACCCAACGTGCCGAGTTGGAAGGTGGATATTACGACTCGCCGAATATGAATTCGAACCCCCATATCAACCAGGAGCAAAGATGGGTGACACCAATAGCCTCAGCCATATGCCAATTGCTATGGTTCAGCTAGACATTCCTCAAGGACTACTCAAAGCGGCACAAGACATCAACCCCTGGGTGAAAAAGTTGACAGCTCACCCCGAACATCATCATTTATAGCAACACGAAGGAATATGGGTCACCAGAAGGACAGAAAGGCAGGACGGAAAGGCGATACCCCTGATCCCTCACACCTTGCAAAGTTGGGTACCAGCCTTGTGTCACGCGATTGAATGGGCTGGGCATCCCGATGCAGAAGTAACGGAAAAGCTGGTGAGACAGATAGGGGTATGGTCAAAACTCACTCGGACTGTGAAAGATTACGTTGGATACTGCGAAGCATGTCAACGACGAAATACACCTGCTAAAATGGCAAAACCCCTACAGAAACTGTTAATGCAGACACATCCAGGACACATTGTGGGAATAGACTTTGTAGGACAACTGGAAGGGTAGAATGGCCGGAAGTACTTGCTCACAGTAATCGACCATTTTACCAAGTATACAGAGGCCTACGTGGTTAGGGATTGTACAGCTGAAACGTGGTTCGTACCCTAAAACAAAGGTGTATTCCAGTGCATGAGGTTCCGGAGAGATGGTGCCGGATAGGGGAAAGGCATTTACGTCTGCACTCATCCAACAACTTTGCTGGGAATGGGGTATTAAGCATGTAAGAACGACAGCCTATCATCCTGAGGGGAACGGTACGTGTGACCGATTCCACCGTACGTTGGCCTACATTCTGGCAAAGATATCGAAGGGGACGAGGAACTGGGAAGAAAAGGTACCAATAGCACTAGCAGCCTACCGATCACTGCCGCTCAAGAGTACTGGGTATTCCCCCAACTTCCTTACGTTTGGGTGAGAAATCAGGTTACCAAACAGGATTCCGCCAACCACCCAACCAACATCAGGGGAGACCGTCCGCGATTTCTTACAGCCATTATTGAAGACTGGGAGAGCAGCACAACTATGCTCCGACAAGGCGTGGTACTACCGTACCAACCACTTGAATGAACGCTGCGTTCCACGAAACAGGTAGTAGAGCTAGTTACCTGAGAGCCATGATAGTCCCCGCAGGCGAGTGTCGGAAATTCTGGAGTTCGTGGACGGGACCCTGGTCCATCTCCAGGAAGATCTCTGACTTGAACTACGAGATACAGGATCAGATGGGACTACGAAACCAGATCGTACACGTGAACCAACTCAAGCATTCTGTGCCTAGAGATAGGGTCACCGACTCTTTCACCGATGCATCTCCAACGTTAAAACGCTGCCCGCAACATCGGCAGAGCCTGTGACCCCAGAACGGGAGGACATCTTAATACAGGAGATATGGCCGGATGAAGAAGTACCAGAGCACACTCGAATAACCCAGAATACCACCATTGAAGCCGACCCAGAGACTGACCGTGAACCCAATTCAGAGGGGATGCCTTATGCCCTTCGAAAAAGGAAACCAGTCAATTATGAAGAGCTACACGAAGGGAAGCGAAAAGTGAGCGGAAATAACAGCGCACCACAATCTGCGCTGAATGACACACCCGCACAGAATGGCCAACCCAGAAGAAGAGACGTTCTGTCCCCGAAACCCCAGACTTGTACCCTGACGGAACCAAACTTGACTGACTAGGGGGAAGGAAAGACAAATACTGACAGACGTACTTACAAGCGCAAAACTCACTCATTTTAATTAAAATTTTACCTACCCAACGCCAAAATTTAGTTTTCAATCACATCTACAAATTGTTTAATTGCAAATAAAATGAAAGGGGGGGGGGGGGTGGTAATTTGATAGGACACCAACCATAGGTACGGTACAACCAGCTTAAAATTATACGTAGACAGGTAGACTAATGGTCGGGGGGAATGAATTTTCAGATGGCGCAGAGACAAATAATAATAATAAATAGGGAGTTGTTTGTGGTGAGGAAAAAAAGGGAAGGGGGAGGGTGTGGTTAAATGGAATAATTTGGTCATTACCGAACGAACTGGTGATCTGATGTCGGACGAGTGAAATTGTATTAGTCTGAACGTTCTTTTGGGTTACCTATCAAGAATATTTAGAATCTAAAATAGGGGGGGGGTTGTGGAGAGGGAGTGGGGGTTGATCTCAGTAGTTCGATCGTTCGATCGTAATAGATAATTAATAAGTAAGTACTTTCAAGTAAGGACTTTTTTGAATCAGATCCATAGGGGTGTTCCAAAATGCGATGGATGAGGTGGGCTTGCGTATATTCAAGTCAACCTCTGCAACGCACGGGTGAACCAGCTAGTATATTATATAGTCATGATAAGACCTATTTGGCAATACAGGTGTTCAGTTTGAGGATCTTCCAGTACCCCTCATGCTCGAAAGGCACAAGCCAAGAAAACCGTGCATTACGCCTAATAACAAATACAGATTGGTATGTCAGAAACTCTGACATCCATCGTGATTAGAATATTCCAGAAGTTGAAGAAGTAATCTCACCCTAATTCGAACAACAATTTAATGTCATGTCATAACAATCCATCAGAACCCAGCTTTTGATGGTACTAAATCTAAAGGGCTATTTCAGCTTGTAGTAATAGTAAAATTATCATTTACACAACTTTCGGAGGAATGTGTCGTTACTAGGTAGCAAGTTGAGTACCGAAGGCGAGCGCTTTCGATGCAAAGACATCATCATCAGGCCTTCAAAACAGTACTAATATTTTAATACTAGCTGGTTCACCCGTGCGTTGCCCAGGTTGACTTGAACATACGCAAGCACTCCTCACCCATCACATTTTGGGACAGCTCTATGGATCTGATTTTAAAAAAAGTCCTTACTTAAAAGTACTTACTTATAAATTATCTACTAGGACCAAACTACTGAGATCAGCCCCCTCTCCCTCTCCACAAACACCCCCCATATTTCAGATTAAAAATATTCATGATAGGAAACCCAAAAGAACGTCCAAACTTATCCAATTTCATTCGTCCGTACATCAGATCACTAGTTCGTTCGGTGATGACCAAATTATTCCACTTAACAACCCCCTCCCCCTCATCCTTTTTTTCCTTACCACAAACACCTCCCATTGGTTGAGGCTAGATGTAGATGTAGATGTAGGAGAAAACTTTCAGGGCGGGGGTTTTGAGCCCCCAGCACGGAAGCCTGTTGGCTTATTGTACTTTCCTGAGAGTTTTTTGTTTAATCAAAGAGACTCAGCCCCCTGATGAGGGGTGGTAGGCTCTTGATTAATTGTTCGCTCGGAATGGAGCTCATCGGGGTTTGGGCCCCAAAGAGCTCAATTCTGCGATGGGTGAGTGCAGGGCACTCAAAGATTATGTGGGATGCCGTTTCGTCAGTCTCCTCACATAGTCTGCACAGGGTTGAGTTTTGTGTGACCCCTATGCGATGTAGGTGAAATCGTAGGGGTGCAAAACCGGTTATGAGGCCAACCAGTGTTTTTAGTTCCCTACGGTTTTTCCTAAGTAGCCCCTCAGTAATTTTGGTGTTGAGTTCAGCCACCATAAGTTTACTGTGGGTGTGTCCTTCAATATTGGCCCATCTTTTAGCGGTTTGTTGGTTGACCCACGTGTTGATGGTTTTTCTGAAGGTGGTTTTTGGTAAACCGACTGCTGGCTCAGGCCCTACGAATGGGGTTTGGGAGCCCCTTCTCGCGAGCTCGTCAGCCTTTTCGTTACCAATAATGCCTCTATGCCCCGGCACCCACTCCAGGCGAACCCGGTTGTGTTTGGCTAGGTTGTTGAGGGTTTGCATGCAGCACCATACCACTCGGGACGAGATGGTTGGAGCCGTTAGTGCTTTTATCGACGCTTGACTGTCAGAAAGGATGCGGACGTGGGCTTTTTTATGTCCCCTCCTAAGACTCTCCACAGCTGCTGCCTCGATTGCCACAATTTCTGCCTGGAATACAGAGGTGTGTTGCCCAAGTGGAAACGAAGTGTTCCACCTGGGTTTGGCCCCATGTATTCCTGCGCCAGTTCCTGCTTCCATTTTTGACCCATCTGTGAACCAGATGATGTCATTGGAGCAGCAATTGTTCTCCCATAGCCCCTCTCTTGTAATGATTGACGTGTAGAGATGGGGTTGGGAGAGAGTTTTGGGCATGATATCGGCCACCATGTCGAGTAGTGGTTCTTGTATCAGTTCCAATATATTGGTATGACCTCGGTGAGGGGTTGTCCGCCAAGAGCCATTCCATTTCAGTCTCAGGGAGGCCATAATGGCCTCACCTTGTATGAAGATATCCACTGGGGGTAGACCCAGTAAAACCTCCATGGTTGCTGTGGGTGTACCATGCATTGCTCCGGTGATGGTTAGACAGGCCAGTCGCTGGATGCTGGTGAGAGTTCGTCGTGCTCCCACCTGACTCGCCTTGTGCCACCACACAACGCAACAGTACGTTATTATGGGTCTAACAATGGCGGTGTAAATCCACTGGACCATCCGCGGTTGAAGCCCCCATACTTTCCCACATGTACGCTTAGCGCACATGAGGGCTCCTTTGCATCTGTTTGCAATGTATCCTAGGTGTTTATTCCAGGTGAGTTTTGTATCCAGGTATACACCCAGATATTTGACCTCACGTTGAAAGGGCACCCTTGAATTAAAGAGAAGAGGTTCTGAAAGGCCCCTCAAATCTCTTTTTCTGGTAAAGGTTACAAGTGTGGTTTTGTTGGGGTTTACATTTAGGCCCTCAGTGCCACACCAATCCTCCACCACTTTCAGAGCTGACTGAGCCAGATCTGAGACTACTCCAACGAATGGTCCCCTAATCAGGATGACCACATCGTCGGTGTAGCCTTGAGCGTAAAAGCCGAGTGTGTTGAGTTGTTCAAGTAAAGAGTCCACAACAAGGTTCCACAACAGTGGGGAGAGTACCCCCCCCCCCCCCTGCAGGCAGCCCCTCGCCACAGACACCTCCACTGATTCCCCAAGGAGCTCAGCATTTACCGTTCTACTCGTAAGCATAGTTTTTATCCACCTACATATGGTGTTGTTTATATTGTGCCTTTGAGTAGCCCTTATAATGGAGGTTACTGAGGTTGAATCAAAAGCCCCCTCTATGTCCAAGAATATTCCTATTGCAAATTCCTTGTCAGCCAGCACAGTTTCCACCCTGGTGACTAGGTGGTGCAATGCGGCTTCACAGGATTTGCCTTGTTGATAGGCAAATTGATTGGGGTGAATGGGCCTCTCTATTAAGGAGGTTTCCCTCAAGTGTCTATCGACAAGTTTTTCCAACGCCTTCAAATTGAAGGATGTCAGACAGATGGGTCTAAATGCTTTTGCCTGGTTGTACCAAGGTTTCCCTGGCTTTGGCAAAAATATGACCCTTGCTTGACACCATCTTCTGGGGATCGTGCCTGTTGCCAGGCTCGCCCTAAAGAGAGCACCTAGTATCCTAACGACATTGTCCCCCCCTTCTTGTAGAAGTTTCGGGATGATGCCGTCCGGGCCAGGTGATTTATAGGGGTCAAATGAGTTGATGGCCCACATCACTCGCTCTTTGGTGACTACACTCTTTGCCACTTCCCAGTCTAAGGGAGAGGATTTCCCGCCATTAGTGCGGGCTGGTGGGTCAGAGTCTGTACCTAGAGCATTTATTACTAAACAGCCAGGGAAGTAGGTCTCCAGCATGAGTGCCAGAGTGTCCCCAGCTGTTGAGGTATATTCTCCATTTGGTTTCACAAGTGTTCCAATTGGATTGATAGGATCTTTAGCAAGGATTCGCTGGAGTCTGGCGCATTCAGAGGCACTTTCTACCTCTTCGCAGAACCTCCTCCATGCTTCCCTTTTTGCTATTCTAATAAGTTTCCTATATTCAGCTAATTTGGTCTTGTAATCATCCCAATAGCCGGTCTTTTTGGCTCTGTTGTACAGTTTGCCAGTTTCACGTTTGACAGCTTCTAGTTCCTTATTCCACCAGGAAACCTGGATTGGCGAGGGCCCAGTTGTTGTCAGGGTGTGATTGTTGTATGAGGCGAGTAGCGCGCTTTCCAGCTCTTCCGCCAGGGCCTCGATATCATTGTTATTGTGTATTTTGGTCCGAATTTCTCTCAACCTGCCCTCTACTTCCTCCTTGTAGTTCTTCCAGTTCGTTTTCCTAGGATCTCTATGTACTTGTCGTGTTTTACCCAAACCTTGGATTACCACGACAATGTACATGTGATCAGAATAGGAGGGGATATCGGATACGAACCATTTTTCAATTTTTCTTTCAAGCAGAGGGGTTGTGATTGTAATGTCGAGAACTTCTTTCCTGGATGAGGTTACAAATGTTGGTTTGTTTCCCCGGTTTGCCAAATATAAATCATTGGCTACCAGGTAGTCAAATAACAGGTCCCCTCGTGTGTTGATGTCAGTGCTTCCCCACGCACTATGGTGGGCGTTGGCATCTGCACCCAAAAGTAGCTGCATGTTGTCATTGCGGCATTTTTCAATAAGGTTAGCCACTTCTTCTGGTGGAGGTCCTCTTGAAGTATCTGCATCTCCTGGGAAGTACGCTGAGGCAGTGACTATATGCTCCCTATGGTTGCCTTCCTCGAGGATGATTTTCACTGCAACTAAGTCTCTGAAATAGAACTCAGACATGGTTAGTGAATTTATATCTTTTTTGACAAATATGCAGGAGCGTACATTTTCAGCGCAGTTGCGCTTGTAAATGAGCTTTCCTCCTGCATTATTGAGGCCAGCAACTCTGCCCCGGGAAATCCAGGGTTCCTGGATGAGTGCGACGTCATATTTGCCAGCTGCAAGCAGTTGGCATAGATTTGCTGTAGCCACCTTGTTGTGCTGCAGATTAATTTGAAGAATCTGCAGCATTTTTAGGTGGTGAGAGGAGCTCAGCATAGACCAAATCAGTCTCCACGTCAGACAGTCTTTCCACGGAGTGGGTACCATGTACTATGACGATCTTGGTGGTGGTGAGTGCACCACTATACTCACCCTGACTCCAGCCAGAGCTAGAGGTTTCAGGTCGAGCTAGGGTAGCTCCCCATTGCTTCTTTGGTTGCTGTTTGGAAGCCGAGGATGGACTTGGGGGTGTGTGTGGGGTTTGAAGCCGCTTTCGCGGTGTTTCTACCCCAGCCCCCTCCCAACCAGCAGCTAGGGGCCCAATGGGCCTAGGACTGGTGGGACCACCATGTCTGAGGGGTTTGTCGACATACGTGTGTGTCTTTGCCCCTCGAAGACAGGTAGCCCCATCCCGAGCCCCAGCCCCCACGGCTGCCAATATAGAGTTCCCCATCCCTGGCTTCGGGTTTTTTCCCTTTTTAGGGTAGATTTCTAGGTGGTTCATTATTGTTCCCACGAGAAGCTAGGGATATAAACGTCCACCCGCGCAGAGCCCCGCATGCGCGGGTAAGCCTAATTACACCCAGGGGGTCGGCCGGTACCCTGGGGCAGCCGTTTGAGATGCACATTACCCTATGCACCATGCAGACCCTAGGCACGGCGTGCACACCTTGTCTTGAGGGGGGGAGTCCGTTCTTAGTAACCAGTGCAATAGCTCACACTGCCCAGTATACTCCTAGGAGATACTATCGTGCAATGGACAGTGCGAGCCTCAACACCTCCCATTGGTTGAGGCTAGAAAACATTTTAATAGCCTGTGATTCAGGTAGAGGTAATCTAGACGTATTCGCCCAATCAGATCCCTAGTTTGTTCAGTGATGTCAAAGAAACCCCTTTCCCTGTTGCGCAGGGTTTTACAGTGGAAAGAGTTCAGTAGAACGAAAATATTGTTTTTTTTTTTTTTTTTTTTTTTTTTTTTTTTTTTTTTTTTTTTTTTCCACTTACGACGTCAATTTATTTTCTTTCTATCGATTTTTTTCCGAACCACTTGCAGTTTCGAGCTGAGAATCAGCAGTTGGGAGTTTCCAAAGGCGCAGAATCCGATCCTTAGATCAAAACTGAGTAAAATGCCAACTCATAAAAGTTGCTCACACGTAATTACGCAATTACGCAATAAGACAAAACAATGTCAAGCTTATTCAGCAATGAACTTATTTATAGATCAATAAACATCTTGTTGTAATGATAAGATTGTTGCGCAGGATTTTACAGTGGAAAGAGTTCGGTGGAACGAAAATATTTTCGTTCCACCGAACTCTTTCCACTGTAAAACCCTGCGCAACAGGTTATTTTGGCCCAGAAGAGTTCAAGTGAAGAAGATAAGTGGTTGGAAAGTGACTGTAAGTTGGTGATAGGTGAGTAACGATCAAAAAACTCAGCGGCTTGGTTATTCATCATGAGTAGCAAGGAAAAAGATTTCAGTCAATGTGAGACGCTTGTCGATAGCAGTAATTTTGCATTGTGGAAATTTGATTTATTCATTTTGTTGAAATCTTCTAACCTTGATGGTGTCGTCTTAGGTACCGATGTGTGTGATGATAAGCTGAGCGATCAACAAAAGCGAGATTGGGCAATGCGCGATGCAAAAGCTCAAAAGTACATCGTTTTTACGATAGATAAGCGTCATAAGATTCACATAATGAACAGTAAAACTTCAGCTGAGATGTACTCCAACCTCAAGAAGTTGTTTGATCATGACGACGCACAAGTTACAAACAATTCGATGGAAGAGTTCTATAAGTTCCAGTATGATGAAAGCGAGGAAATGCCAACTAATTTAGGCAAACTTGAGAATATAGTTTGTAGGATTAATGGAACTGTAACTCCAAAAAGAGTGGGGGATGATATTTATATGGCGAGAATTCTTTCGATTTTACCTAGTTGTTTCCAACCTCATTTCAGTATGGCTTGAGAACCAACTGGAACTGAAGACAAGACGGTTGAAAATCTAAAAAGAAGGCTAATAATAGTCCAGTCAAAACAAGGTTTAACCTCCTAAAAAATCCGAAAGTTTTGAAACTTCGCACACTTATTCAAAGGTACCTAGGGATGAATATACCAAAAGTCCTCATGAATATGAGGCGAGCTCTAGCGGCAATTAGCGAAAACAGGTCACTTTTTTTGGTTTTTTGTTAATATCTCGAGAACCTTTGGTCGGAGGTAAAAGTGTACCGTATACATAATTGAAGCTTATTAAATTTGCAATAAAAATGATTATATACTTTTTTCTTGTGTTCCTAATGGTTACCGAGTTATAGAGCGCCAAATGGTAGCGTTATTCAAAAAATCGCGCTAGCGCGGTACAATATATAGCATTTCTTATACCTAATAGTTTACAATGTTTTACCACTTTTTTTGTATATCAAGGATGATTGATGAGATAAACTTTACAGCTTTGTATGAAAAGAAAGACATGATGTATATTAAACAATGAAATACATGAACAAAAAATGCTGGGGACATTCCAAGAAAAATTGTGTGCAGAAAAATCAACCAACTCTTGATTGTTTTTTGGTAGAAGGCTCTGCAATCTGCTCATCTTAGTCTGCTTCTGAACATGCAACCTGAAACACAGTAAGAAGAGGTAAATATGCATGAGATGATGATGTGAGAGGACCATTATACGGATAAGAACATGTAGGTAAGAGAAAGTAGGTAAGCGAGCAGAAAAACAACGTATGAACATGACGACCAATTCATGTATACTATTGCAAGGTATCAATAAAAACATATTAAAAAAATACAAAAGTGCAATCTCACCTGACTTCTGGCTGTCTCTGTTTCTTCAAGGTTTATGACATCGGGATTGACAGGGTCATCAAAGTCTTCTTCGAGGGTGGAAGTAACACCATTCAAGCATTCGCCATGGCAGTTGTGACAAACGCTTGTACACATTATTCCTGACTTTCGACAACCACATCTGTTCCCACATCCACCTGTACATTAGCAACAAATGAGGTTGAGGACAGCTTCAGGTGCTGCTGGATCCTCTGTTGTCACAGTGATCAGCCGATCGCTTTCCAACTTCCAACCCCACTGTACAGGAGGAAGTTCATCCCCAAGCCAAAATTGAGTTTGGTGGTACACTCGAAATAAGTGCTGTCTTGCTGCTCCTTCTGTGGGTTGCAGAGCAGAAAGGTCGGGTTTCGCATTAGATACAGACTTGGTGAAAGCATTATACCGGTGCATGTTAAGAGAGGTTTTCTTCCTGGGCGCATTGTACAATGCCAGGAATACTTTGTTTCCAGCAGCAGCTACAACCTCACCGGATGAACTTGGGCTGTTGAATATACCTCTCTGTTCAGCTTCTTCTTCAACAATTTGAAACAGGAGAGTTTCCTTTTTAGATATGCAGCCGAAGCTGTATCACATCCGCTGAACGCATGCACAAGAAGTATGCTGTCCTTCATTCTCAAAGTGTTCAACTGCTGGCTTGAATATACTTTCCTTCCTACTTTGCCATGGCTTGATTTCACAAATAATATGTTTTGTTCAGTTGGAGTTAAGGCCATGAGGAGAATAATAAGATCTACATCTTCACCGACTATTGCTACTATGTCACTTTGTCCGCATTCCTGCCTCCTCAAATAAAGACAGTGGGTACGGGGCAAGAGCTCATGCTGTAAGTAGAACTTCAAATCCTCATCACTCTGCTTGTTGATGGCAATCCTCTGAAAGATTGTGAAAGGGTTGATAACCACTAGGAGCAGCAAGACAGCACTTATTTCGAGTGTACCACCAAACTCAATTTTGGCTTGGGAATGAACTTCCTCCTGTACAGTGGGGTTGGAAGTTGGAAAGCGATCGGCTGATCACTGTGACAACAGAGGATCCAGCAGCACCTGAAGCTGTCCTCAACCTCATTTGTTGCTAATGTACAGGTGGATGTGGGAACAGATGTGGTTGTCGAAAGTCAGGAATAATGTGTACAAGCGTTTGTCACAACTGCCATGGCGAATGCTTGAATGGTGTTACTTCCACCCTCGAAGAAGACTTTGATGACCCTGTCAATCCCGATGTCATAAACCTTGAAGAAACAGAGACAGCCAGAAGTCAGGTGAGATTGCACTTTTGTATTTTTTTAATATGTTTTTATTGATACCTTGCAATAGTATACATGAATTGGTCGTCATGTTCATACGTTGTTTTTCTGCTCGCTTACCTACTTTCTCTTACCTACATGTTCTTATCCGTATAATGGTCCTCTCACATCATCATCTCATGCATATTTACCTCTTCTTACTGTGTTTCAGGTTGCATGTTCAGAAGCAGACTAAGATGAGCAGATTGCAGAGCCTTCTACCAAAAAACAATCAAGAGTTGGTTGATTTTTCTGCACACAATTTTTCTTGGAATGCCCCCAGCATTTTTTGTTCATGCATTTCATTGTTTAATATACATCATGTCTTTCTTTTTATACAAAGCTGTGAAGTTTATCTCATCAATCATCCTTGATATACAAAAAAAGTGGTAAAACATTGTAAACTATTAGGTATAAGAAATGCTATATATTGTACCGCGCTAGCGCGATTTTTTGAATAACGCTACCATTTGGCGCTCTATAACTCGGTAACCATTAGGAACACAAGAAAAAAGTATATAATCATTTTTATTGCAAATTTAATAAGCTTCAATTATGTATACGGTACACTTTTACCTCCGACCAAAGGTTCTCGAGATATTAACAAAAAACCAAAAAAAGTGACCTGTTTTCGCTAATTGCCGCTAGAGCTCGCCTCATATTCATGAGGACTTTTGGTATATTCATCCCTAGGTACCTTTGAATAAGTGTGCGAAGTTTCAAAACTTTCGGATTTTTTAGGAGGTTGGGTCATTTTTTTAGGTTTTTTGACTGGACTATAAAGGATGCACTAAATTATGCGTCAATGGCGCCATCAAATACAAGTGTATCTTTCAAAGCACAAATAAAATATAAAATTATTTGTTTCAATTGTAAAGGTAACCATTACGCCCGAAACTGCCCCCAAAAAGAAAATAACTGTAGAATCAAAAAGTTTCCTCCTTGTGAGTCATGTGGTCGAACCAATCATGATAAAAAAGACTGTCGCTTCAAGAAGATAGCTGAGTCAAACAGAAATGGATCAAATAGAGATCGTGCGAGTTTTTCGACCTATAATATGTCATCTGAAGAGGAAAGTTTTTGTGCCAGCGGAAGAAAAATTTCGTCATCAGACAATGTATGGGTGCTTGATTCAGGATCAACCTCTCACATGTCTCGAAACGAAAATCTTCTGACGAAATCAAGTAGTACCAACGCTACTGTGTACACTTCAAAGAAAGGTCAATTTATGAAGGCTGAAGCAGTAGGGAAGGTAGAAGCTGATGAGTGTAGTCTCAACGACGTGCTGTACTTACCAGGCCTTGATAGAAATCTTTTAAGTGCCAGTATGATCACCCAAAATGGAGGAAAAATCCAATTCGAGAATGACACAGTCACTGTTATGAAAGATGATGACATTGTGCTTACATTGTGCTTACTGGTTACGATTCAGGCTTATATCTTGTAAAGATCAACCCTTTGAAAACCGAATCTTCCAACATGACAGTGCATAATCCAGTCCATGATTGGCACAGAAAATTGGGACATCTAAGTCATGAAAACATGAAAAAGTTATCAAAAATGGCTGATGGGTTCCACCTTGGTAAAAACAAGCTGGACGTCTGTGAAGTTTGCCAAGATGCAAAGCAATCTCGCAAACCCTTCAAAAATGATCGAACCCGAGCTACTAGACCTTTGGAAATCATCCATTCTGATCTTGTTGAAGTTGAGACCCCTACTTGGAATCAATACCGCTATTTTGTGACATGCCTTGATGATTTTACTCATTATACCTGTGTGTATTTGTTGCAAAAGAAGAGTGATACTCCCAGTGGTCTGAAAGAGTTTATCGCAATGGCTGAACGTAAATGGAATGTCAAAGTCTACAAGCTTCGCTGTGACAATGGGGGTGAGTATGTCTCAAGCCAATTCAGAAAGTGGTGTGCTGAAAAAGGCATTATAATGGACCTCACAATACCATGTACTCCTCAACTGAACGGTTGTGCAGGCGACTAAACCGTTCCCTCATGCAGAAAACCAGAGCACTTCTTTTCGGCAGTAATGTGGATAAAAAACTCTAGGGGGAAGCTTTACTTGCAAGTACTTTTTTATTGAACCGCAGCCCAACGAGAGCTCTTGAAAACTGTACACCTGCTGAAAAATGGTGATCTTGTGTTTGTTTGACATTTAAATCAAACAGTATAATTGAGATTCAGTATAATTAATTTTTACCCTTATCTACCTCCTTCCTACCAAGTTGATACAGTAAAAGATTGTTGCTAAAAAAAAATTACGAGTATTACCTGCATTAGTATGTAAGAATTGTCAATGAGTAATATGTGGTATTTACCACTGTCCACGTGAGAGAGAAAATAATTTTTGATCTGATAGGATGCGAATAATTCCTTCAATTCCTGAATCATACAGAATTTGGGAAGAAGAATGCAATGCAATAATGGTATCAATCGAAAGTATTCTATAGAAATACCATTTAAACTACAAACAAGGCAGAGACAAGTTCAATTGATAGGTACCTAAATTGACTAAACTGGAGCATTCACTAGGTACCTATATATTCCCAGAAAACTAAAATAAATGAAACTGAGTACATTATTTCAATATTTCTTTCTTTTCCTCCCACGAAATAGCGAGGATGCTTTGTACCTTAGCTACATTTTCCTTTTGACTTGTTTTAATATATTTTTAGCATTTCCGAGAAATTTTAAGAACAGCTGTGTACAAATATTGGCTCACGATGAAAAGCAAACGAATTAAGTTGGAAAGCAAAAGTAAACCTGAAAATTATAACCGTGGTCAAAGCGAGTTTTCGCATAATCCGCATGAGTAAATAGTTACTTATTCCTTATTAATAGAGTTCTATTAATCTTCTCGAGGTGGAAACTACAACTTGACTTAAGTATTACTATCTCTAGATACTCAGATCTTTAAAAATAGCATCATTCAATATTATTTTCTCTAATATTTCAATGAACCGTATACATATGTCTAAAGAAATTATGTTAATAATATAGGTGGGTGCACTATGCACCTCGTTCGGCATGGATGTAAGTTCGAATCAAAACTAGTTTCCAATTGATACATCATAGACATTTGAAACAAATACACTTCTTTCTTCATCCTTGAATTCAGCTACGATTCTCGCTCATTCTTTTGTAGAAGCTGATTATATTGGTTCGGTCAATGAAAAACAAGTAACGAGCCTATAATGATCACTAAGAAAAACGCACTTTATACTTTTTAATTATTTATTTTGTTAATTATTTATTTACCTATAGTATGCCAAAATCTGAAATGCTAATTTGATTAGTTTTTAAATGTTGTATCCCGCGTTTAAGGTCTGATCAATCGAAGCTTGATTCAGGGAGCCCCGACAGAAATTGTTTCGCTTATTGATAAAGCTCCGTTTTTATCAGAACTTCACCAACTCGCTTACATTCCTCACACTTAACATTCATATCTCTCAATATATTAGAATATTGTAGAATAAGAGGACGATTTGGGAGCGGGGAGAGAGAGAGAGAGAGGTAACATAATATAAGTTATAGTTATGCAGAACAGGTTGTATGCTAAAGCAACAAAATAGAAATAAAAAAGAAAGAAACATTCTCTCCTCATCTTTCGAAGCCCACGGCAAGGTCGTTTAACCTATCACAGTTTGGTAGTTCGCCATCTGTATCACTGAGAAGAATCCATGAGACAACAATAAAGTTTAAGTAGGTACTCTTATACTGGAAAGTCTAAAAAATGCAAACAACTCAAGTCTTTATTAGTCCTCGGTGTAGTGATGCTCTAATTAGTGGAGGGAATAGCCTGAAAAGGCTTGAGATAAGTTGGCAACAAACGTGGCTTTGAATTTTGCTAGAGGCTGTTTGGAAATGGTTGGCTGCACACATCCCCACAGCCTCATCGTGACCGCTAGGGCTTCAACATCTGTCAATCGAGTTGAGCAATTATATTGTGCCCCATACGGCTCTCCTCCATCGAGGGCTGATTCATAGGTTTTCCTCCCGAGACCCTTCCAATCTGAACCTATACGGCAAACTACCCTTATCCTCCGGCTACGGCGGATCGAGAAAGGCAACTTGAAAATGAAGAATTTGCAAAAGAGTGATTGGGCTTCAACTGTTAAATTATTGCTACGGGAAAGTCACGACTTCAGAATGAAAAAAATGTCGGATAGCTTCAACTCCCAAGGACTTACATCGGTACATTAGTACAAAACTATATTATCAAGGGGTAAAGGGTGATGCCTGGAGCCACGTACTGTACGAGACCAGATGAGGCTAGTAATAAAGGACGACAACGCCGCTGTGAAGTGACCGCTGCTCGAATCGAAGAACGAATGGATACGATTCACTCTTGGCCTCAGGCCTACTAACCTGGTGGAACTCACATTTTCTTCAATTATTTAGAAAAAGGAGATGACAGGTTAATATAGCATGTTGAATACACCAGTGATGAGTCCCTTCCTGAGTTGAGGCGCAAGGAGTTCCACTGTCTCTCAATTCGGAACCACTTTGCGTCCCGACAAGGAAGATTTTGACATTCTCCTAATTCAATCGTTGATGGAAGGTACTCAAGGAAAGTTGTTCATATGGGGGCAATTCAGCGTACGAGGGTAAAACATTGAATTTAGTAGTACCTATACACATCTATACAGTTTCCCACGGAAAGGTTACACCTCACTTCACAGGGGCGTATCCAGAGCTGGTGGGGGGGAGGGGGGTCAATCTGTAAATAAGTGTAATCCGTTTCGACATTGCTCATCCCCTTCAGTAGAGTAGAAGTAACCTAATGGGGAATTTTCATGGTTACTTTTTATTTGCTCAATAGAGAGAACTTAGTTAGGGCTTTCCAAAAAGGCGCTTTATGATTGGTAACTGATCTCGAAATTTATTTGCACGTTGACGTCACGGCCCCCGCCTGCCTGGGAGGAACCCTCAGCTCTCCTGCCCTATTACGTCACGCGCGATCTTCCTACCCGTTTATTGGCCTTCACACCAGAGCCATTTGAGCTGAAAATTGTTAAGAGGGGGTTTTCAAGTGCGCTGAATCCTAATCTGAGGTCGAAATTATGAAATTCCGACATATCAATGTTCCCCATTATACTTTTCGAAGGTCGTAGTTGGTCGCGATAGAATTATCTTCTATTAGAATAATTCCAAGTTTTTATATTTTAAACCAGTTTTGCGATATTTCCATTATACCATTGCAAATGTGTCATGCCCGGTGTTGAAAATGAAATTTTGAAAAACCTTACTCTTGCAATTCAGAATCAAGTTGTCTCCAAGTCACAAAATGTTATTTGAAGCCTTCAAAGTTCAAGTAATTGTATACCCAATTTCCTCTAATTCCTTGCAGTATGGATTTGCTATCTGGTAGAGCTACCGAGAGTCTCTTCCCCCTAATCTCTATCCTTAAGACATTCCTCCCGGAAATTCATCCTGTCCTATTTTATTCAAAAATGTTGTTCCTCTCGTTTTCGGGATACTTTCAACCGTTGGTACCATATTCAGCGAAACTTTCTTTCTTAATGTTTTTGACCTTGGGAATCGAATGGAACCAATCACAAGCCAATAGGCTAGGCCGTTTTCAAAATAACGCGATTTTTCGAGAAAAAAATCAACTTTACTTCAAGTAAAATAATGTTTGGTGTGGTTTTCTAAGTTTTTCAGCCTTTACATGTTTAATCTAGGGGTTTTCCCAACAAATACATCTAAGCCATGTACAATGAAATCCTGAAACTTACTTCTATTTTGCGAATAATATAATTACTTATTATTGCAATATATTATACTTAATAATAATATATTATTATCTTTTAAATGCACTATTATTAACCCAATTGTTTGGATTTTTCAATAGTTTCTCGTTTTTGACGAATACTTCTTACAACTATATGAAATATTGTCAAACGTCATAGATGTTGTAAACAGAGTAATATTATATGAGGCGATGAGAAGTTGTAAGTTCGTCCATACCTCTACCCATAGTAAATGGGAGCATGAAGAAATAATTAGATATTATGATCGTGAAAGATGAGAGAACCTGTATTTTTAAATATGTTGTTT
Source organism: Adelphocoris suturalis (assembly GCA_030762985.1). NCBI lineage: Eukaryota > Metazoa > Arthropoda > Insecta > Hemiptera > Miridae > Adelphocoris > Adelphocoris suturalis. The sequence goes on from CM061042.1 coordinate 103,791,931, forward strand.
CATTAAATATATACCCAGGAATCACATTTAGACAGCAAGACAATTGTTTGAACTGATTCCATTATCTTATCTCAGTCATTGCCTGAGCCGAGTAGGATTAGATCGTACAATGTTTGTTTTAAGAGGGGATTATGAAACAGGTTGAAACTAACTATACCTACCATTATAATTTAATAGATCATATAATTTCGAATCCGCTCCTTCTAGAAAGTGAGGTTTCTTAATCTATGGTGTTCTCTCCACCTCTATGAATCTTCTAATTTCAGGGCTTGCATACAACAACATCTCCTGCTATGATCAACATTTCAGAAATACCAAACTAACTGCAGAATCTTAAATTATGAAATAATATGCTGCATACCTTACTTACATACAACATGTCAACTGGCTTCACCAACAACACGTATGTTACTTCTCAAAAGTCTTTACATCTGGCTTGGAAGATCCAGCACATCAATCATTCACATGAATAGGACCCAGCTCCTGGGTTGAAACGTTGTGATTAAACACCTAAAAAAACTCAAGCCTAGACTGGTCATTCAACCTAACGAATATATGTATATATATATATATATATATATATATCTCTATATATATATATATATATATATATATATATATATATATATATATATTAGAGATGAGTCGATTCCCGATACCGATTCTCGATACCACCGATTCTTAGGCATTGGTATCGGCATCGAGAATCGATCGCCTAAAGCCGATACCGATACCGCCCGGTGATGGGCGTTTTATTACACTACGGTACTATTGCAACCATCTAACAACGAAGATGGTTGTACCGTGCAACCGTTGTATGAAGTTAGCAGTTGCGAAACATGAATTGTCCAAAATACAACTTACAATTATAACTTTGTTTACAAGTAGGCTTGTGTTATTTTGTTTGTGACAACAGAAGCATTAGACAAAGCTATGTTTTCCAAGTATAAAAGCCTCACAGTTGGAGGTTGGAAATACCTCACAGTTACCGACGAAAAACTAAAAAGCCAAGTTAGTCTGCTTAACTTGTTTTATTCAGAATGAAATCAATCCTAGGCAATAAAAGTTGCCTATTAATTGATACTTGATAGATAACAAAAAAATATCAAATTTTGTATTTGCATAAATCAAATTAACTAAAGCCTTGAATGAAAATATAAATCTGAAATTTAGAATTAGTAATAAGAATTAATCTTTAAAATTTGAATATATTACTAGTTCAAGAGGAATTTTTGTTTTTCACCTACAGGTAAGTTAGGTATTATGCGCCGATGGTATCGGTATCGAAAATCGGGAATCGATTTTTTAGGTATCGGTATCGGGAATCGATAAATTTTGGTATCGACTCATCTCTAATATATATATATATATATATAAAACCCCAAATAACAGTGAAGATTAAAAATTTATTACACTTTTGGAAAGAGCGTTGAATTGCCTACCACGCTGATACCATTTCAAAATTTTGTATGCAGGGGGAGAGCAATCCGGCTGAAAGTTGAAATTTGACAAACCCTGAGGAATTTGTCAAAATTCGGAGCGCTATAGGTCGAAAGACTTCTATCGGATTTTACCCCCGGAAACGGGAAAATCTGCGCCAAGATCTCACCTCTCCAACGATGTGGTAAATTTTACTTTTACTTTGCTACTCGTAATGAGGAGAGAAAACTGTATTTCAATGTGAAAAACTTTTCTTTTTTTTTCGATGAAATAAAAGGGGTTTATAACCTCCCGTGAAAATACGAGTTTGGGGTCGGTTTCTACGTATTATTTTTTTACGCTGAATCGAATGGTAACACTTACATATCTCCTAATCCCCGTTGAATAACCGAATTCACACTTTATCTAACTGGTTTCACCCCTAAAAACACATTCAATTTATCATACCAAATGAACGAAAATTTAGAGTTAAAGTGTTATAACGGGGGTTAAACTTGGTTATAACGGGGTTTGAGATACATGGAAGTGTTACCTTTCGATTCAGACTAACAAATACGTAGAAATCGACCAAATTTCATAGATGGTCATTTTCAAAAAACCCACGATTTCATTGAAAAAAACCATGTTTTTCAACATTAAGAGTGGTATGCTAGAACGACCCTCAAAATTGGAGAGATGTTTGAGTAAGGGAGGAGCTCCCTTACTTTTTGGAGGGTGGTTTGAGGGAGGCCCTTGAAAAAAATTGTAGTGCAAGAACGTCCATTACAGTTGGGGGGATGGTGGTTTGCTTTGAGGATGGTTTGAAGGGCTGTTAGATTCATTGCTCTGCCTATCCAACTTTCCATGTGTGGAGGATCGGGAATCTGAAGTATGTTTATTGTTTAGCCTTATTTCTCAACTACCTACCTACAGCTATCATGCTCGTGTAGGCTGAGGCAGAAATAGAAATCCACCACCAGCATCATTGTACTGCTCTTCAACAATGTCTGCGTTCGTCTTTTGTTCATTTTGCTGTGCTTATATGGGCTGACTGGGCCAAAGCCCAAGGACAAAATTTCCAAAGGAAATACCTACAGGTATTTTTTATTGTGTAATATATGTTATGTTTGTTACGTTCTCAAACGTTTCATCTCAATATGAATACGACAATAGGGCCATTAATAAAATGTTTCTGTGACATGCGTGCGTTTCTGTGTATGACACTCTACGGTCTAAATAATGGTCAGTTATATGTAAAATTTACTAAGTGGGAGGTGTATATATTATCATTATGTGCGTGTCTACACTCGTAATGAAAAAAAAAGAAAAAAAAATTGGAAACAAGGAATCAGATGCTGTTTTTATGCAGCTTCGAGGAATTCATTACAACCTCATCATATCAAATTTATTTATTTCTTAACCTTTTGGCCATTTTTACTTTCCAAACAGTGAGGGAAGGTTGAATGTATTGTACGCTTCACAAGCATCTCAAGTAAATAGAGACGGATTAGGAATACATTACAGCCTTTAATCAAATATATATTTCTTCACCTTTTGGCCATTTATTATTTTTCAAACAGAGGAAAGTGGAATATATTGTCCATTTCACAAGAATCTCAGATGAAAATTGGGACGGATTAGGAACAATGAATTCATGACAGCCTTAAATCAAATGTAAGTAGGTATATATATTTCTCAATCTTTCGACATTATTACATTTAAAAAAAAGTATTACTGCAAGGAAAGACCCTCGAGGGACCTCGGGACCACCCTCACTTTTGGAGAGTAGCCCTTGAAATCTCAATACGTGATTGGTGGAAATTCGGAGGGGCCCCCTTAAACTGTGTCTTTGCATTGAACGAGGGTTTGAGGGTCGTTAGAGGGGCGACCTTCCAGAGTAAGGGTGCCCCTCCCATGTTTGAACTAGGGGTCGTCTTTGTATCAGGAATGTCTACTGGACGGATGCCCTCAAACGTCCCTCCAACTTCGAGGGTCGTTCTCGCATACCACCCTAAACTACAGTTTTCTCCCCTAATTAGCAAATTAAAAGTAAAATTGACCACACCGTTGGAAAGGTGAGATCTCGGCAAAGTTTTTCCTGTCTCTGGGGGTGAAATTCAATGGAAGACTTTTGAGCTATTACGCTCCAAGTTTTGGCAGATTTCTTAAGATTAGTCGAATTTCAACTTTCAGCCGGATCTCTCTCCCATCAAACCTTTTTACAAAATTATGAATTGATATCAGGGTGATAGAAAATGTAACGTTCTTCCCAACTATGCACTCATTTTTTAATTTTCACTGTCATTTGAGGGGTTTATGGTTTTTTCAATGACATAAGGTTGAAAACACGAAAAAAATCTTGGAAATTTAATAACTTGAAAACTAAGCGTTTAAAAAAAATATCCCTATGAGAAACTTTTTGTTGCAAATTAGTTGTAGAATCGGTCCCTTCTTTGTGTGACACCTGTTTCGGAGACACCCTGTATTCTCGTATAGGTACTCGGAAGCAATCAATTTTTGAAATCAGATGGGAACTGTATCGGCATCAATTGAAATTGCGAATGTCACATCATGAATTTGACGTTTGTGCAAGCGAATACTCTTCCTTTAATACGGGAAATTTATTGAATTAAAATTAATTTCTATCCAAAACAGAATAATCCCTGAGACTTTCATCGAGGTCCATTGAAAACTGTAAAAGATATGCTTCTTTCAAAGTCTGTAGGTTTGCATGCCCAGAGACAACCTTTCATTCGGGTTCAGCGAAATTCGTGGTGGGGGCATCTCAACGCCAACGAATCGGAATGTAAAGGATCCACCGATACGATGCAAAAATTGTTCAGAAGGGTATAGAACTTAAATTGGCAATGATTATTTGGATTTTGGAGGACTGATTTTGTTTCCCGTCCAAAAACTGATTACAAAAATTGTTATCTTGGTGGACTTGAAACCAAAATATGTATGTTCCCCAATCCACTTAGATGAAAACATGTTTGAATAAACCAAAAACGAGACTGTATTCAGATAAATCTGTAGAGTGGCCTTCAAGTTCACTCGATTAACACTTAAACTCCTGCTTGAGGGCGAGGCTGTTGCATCACGGCAACTACCAGACTACCTATCACGGCATGGACACGACTTGTCGCGGTCAATAGGTCAACAACAAAAAAAGTTTCCCGTGGACATCCGCGCTTTGTAATTAGATCGCTCAAGGTCCGAGGGCCTTTTGGAATTACTTGTGAGGAAACACAGCAAGTGTTTTACGAAATGCAATCACGAATTTTTTCTGGTTCAATTGTCTTTAGGTCGAATTTCATGCTTTGTGACCACTGCTCTACAGACTGTGCTATCCCATTGAGGGACGTTTAAATACGGTTGACTTCCAGCTCCCATCGACTTTTTGTCTCTATTGATAGGCTATTAAACCTCTCTAGCCTATTAAATTATCAGAACTGGCAAAATATCTAACAAAAACGATTCCTCTTAAACCGATTGTAACACGGCATTCCATCATAGAATAACGGAATAAATACCGCTGCAAATGATTACTATGTTCAAACCAGTTCTGAATCCCCCCCACATCGACGATCTTTTTTTCCTATCAAATTTCTAGCCTTTGTAACAGCGAACGGAGTAACGTTAGGCGATCCGGATGATTCTATTTGATTCTTTAGGTTGATATCTATCAATGACCAACAAATTTATACTTATTCCGAAATTAGATTATCCAATATTTCAGCCCTAAAATTCTATTTTTTAGGTCTGATCGACAGTGATGCCGAGGATTCAGGGACAACTAGACCCCAAATGTGGTTTTGGTCTCATTTCATATACTAAGACCGAACCATACCTCTTTTTGCTCTCCACCAATGTTCACTAAGACGAGTTGGGGAGCGAACCCAAAAAGAGCTCTGCTTTTTTACAGGTCGACAATCAGAGCAGTGCTCGTTTACGGATGCATATTTTACGGGTAGGCAGCAAAAACAACCCTTCTGAAACTCAACAGAATACATTATAGGGCTCTTAGAACCATCCTAGTTAAATTACCTTCCTCACCAATTAACACGCTTGTAGCTGAGTGTGGAGGCCTTCCACTGCAATTGCGTCGTCAGATGCTGTCCGACCGTTTCCTCCTCTACAAGCGATGAAATACTGTAATAGCATCATCTTCAAGCTTCCAGAAATATTAATTCTAACGGACTCCAAAAGCCTTACATCCAAGTTTGCCAGTCTTGAAATTTCCTCTCGTCTCACAATGACTGTTCCCTCAATAGCTCGGGAGATTCAGTCAGCAAGAAGGAAAGGGAAGAAAGTGTCCTTCTGCTGGATTAGAATTCATGTAGGAATAGAAGAGAACGAGGTGGTTGATCGAGAAGCAAAACTTGCCGCCATTCTTCCCGAACCAAAATCATCCCATTCGTACCCATCCACAGACCTCAAAAGGACTTCTAATCTCAAGATCACAATGAAATGGAGAAATGAGTATATGGAACATACAGCAGGGAACAGATATAAGGCGCTTTTCCCCCTCCCATCTAGAACCACGTGGTTTGACTCGGTCCTCGAGGTTAAGCCCAGAGCCTTTTAACGAACAATCAGCAGACTCCGGATTGGCCACTCCCGCACTAACGCATACCTCCACAAAACCGACAACTCCCACTCCCCTTTATGCAGACATTGCTCATTGGTTAACGATACACCGGAATACTTAATATTAGAATGTACGGTGCATCATACTGTCAGAAAACTATTTCTCACTACGCTACACCTGAAAATCGGAAGCCCTAACAACCTGGACACCATCTTAGCACAATGCGACCGTGACATTTATATTTTACGAATATTTAACGAAAGTGAACATTTCAGTTTAAATCCTAAATTTTTCCTTATTGAGTTATAATTCATCCATTTCATTGTACTTTTAGGTTGTATGAATTAATTTCGGCGTCAATAAAAAAATTAAATAAATTAAATAAATAGATTTTTTTTTTTAATCTGTGTTTTTGGGTTAAAACTAGATAAACCTCAAATGTATTCGCCCTATATAATTTGCTGATTCCGTTCCATTCGACGATACGCTGCAGGCTAGCTCTACACCAATGCAATTGAAATAATTCAGTCGCCATGAGTCTTTGGATGAAATTCGGGCAGATAAGCGGGCGTTTGCATATGCCGGTTTACCTTGAATGAAGAAGAAAGGAAAAAAACGCACGGCTATAAATCAGTTGCCGCCCAGCGAAGAGCGACGAAAGTCATCTCGACGGGAGTGTTTCGTGTAGGTACATACCAACCTACTAATTCGTAATTACTGCATAATCATCAGTATTCCTGAAAATCGTGGTAATTGCAATATCTAAATTATTAACTAAGCCCTCATGTTTATGACAAACAGGTAGTGTTGTAATAATAGTTAATAATAGTCAACTGGTTAAAAAGTAATAAAATAGTCCAATTTCAATGAAATTTTATTCTATCAAGTTGTGAATTGAGACGCTATGATCAGGTGCTCTGAAAGTGAAAGTGAACAAATCTTAAATAGGGACTGTTGGTAATTTTTGGGTGCAGTGATAAAGTGCATCAACGCCCCTGTCATTTTAGTGGTCTCTGATGCTCATTTCTTCCCTTCTTTAATGAGTATCATGATGATGGGTACCTCCACTGCAAATTAGTACCTACTTGAAGCGGTTTTATTTGAACCGGTATACCTATGACATGGCTATAGATAATAAGGAGTATTGAATAAGCATTTTTCCGCTGGTAACAAACCCAAAACAGCGTGGGATATAGTGAAATCTGAATCAAACACGTTCCGATTCAGCTATACAATAGGAAAATTCGGTGTAATAATCATAATAACGTTTTGCCAGTGCTGCTGAAAATCTACAAAAAAGCCACAGTTCCTTTGAGCCTGAGGGCTAAAATTAAAAAACATGAATATGCTTTAGCCGTACACGACTCACTCCTCGTCGATTCTCTGAACCCGACCCCCCATCGGCCTCTGAACTCTGTTTATCATTCTGCCATCAATCCTAAAACATGGAATCATGTTTTAGCTCCTCGCTCTCACTTTATTATAGAAATGATCACGACCATTGAGCTCTTGTGAGATGATGATCTCCTAATAGAAACTCGCGAGTAAACATTCACTTTATTATAGAAATGATCACGACGATTGAGCTCTTGTGAGATGATGATCTCCTAATAGAAACTCGCGAGTAAACATTCACTTTATTATAGAAAGAGGCTACATACGAAATTACAGCTTCCTATAGTGTAAAGTATAGAAATTACCTATTAAAATAATTTAACCACCGCTTCACAAATCTAACCGTTCTCGCAATATTCGGATCACCTGCTATGAATCACATAATCGAAACACCAGCTCAATGAAATCATCAGAAATTAACAAGCGGTTGCAATCATGTTCACAATATCAATAATTGAGAATGATCACCTGTGTGTAAACAATTATTCATATAACCATGCTCATAACTCAGCTTGTTGGCCACGCACTTCGCAGTAGTTAATATAGTATGGTTGGATAAATCGAGAGCTTTCGAACGAATGGTCAACGAATTTTGTGGGATGAAAAACGACGAAGTATCATATCCCTAGCAACGACTCGGTTGTAAGCGGAAATCATCACAATTATTGGCGCTACTTTCGTTGCACTCTCGTGGGACATTTTTCGGTAGTTAGGTCACGGCTAAAGCATATTCATGCTAACTCTCAAGTGAGGAACATATCTATTATAATAATAGGATACATACAAAGTGATAACGCTAGAACGCCTGCACCGATTTTCTTCAAATTTTTTTTTAAATGACCGGCATGAAGAAAACTGGTGCAGATAATTCTACCAAGTTATAAATCAGATTCCTTCATATTAAAAAACAAGAAAAAGTGCAAAAACGAGGGAAATTCTGGTGCAGATAATTCTACCAAGTTACAAATCAGATTCCTTCATATTAAAAAACAAGAAAAAGTGCAAAAACGAGGGATAGCGTAGCAACAATTTTTGTGGGTGATAATGGCGAACCGCCATCGCATATTGATTTCACAGTCCATGCCCATTAATCTAGCGTTCGCAATGACAATCAATAAATCTCAGGGGCAAACATTCGATAGCATTGGACTTTATCTATCTGCTCCAGTTTTCAGCCATGGACAATTATACGTCGCATTTTCAAGAGTTCGTCGCTTTAGTGCAATTAAAGTTCAAATTAAGAATACTGAAAATCAAGGACAGCATCAGAATGGTTTAGTATACACCCGCAATGTTATATTTCCTGAAGCATTAGAATAAATTTTGTAACTGAATGAATGTAACTTTTTTTAATACAACTTGAATAAATAAAAATTAAGTTGAAACAGAAAGATTTTGCTTTTTTATTTGCATAATTAAAGTTTGTACTTGCATCCCGTGGTGACACGGGCTTTTCCACTTGTATGATTTGAATACGGATATCATCAAGACAATGGCTCCACTGGTATGCGATATCCTTTAAATTATAGCGATCTTTTATTAATGAGCTTTTCCAGTTCACAAGAAATCTAATTTGGTAGTCCCGATACATAAGAAGGGTCCTTTAGATGAATGCTAGAAACCCCCCAAAAAATCCCAAAGAACAAAGAAAAAAATCCCAAAGAAACCCAAAGAATCCCAATTTTTGCCAAAATCGTTGGGGTTGTGGTGAATGGACAGTTAACTGAGTAAGCATTTTGAGACCAATAATATTTTGAACTAAAAGCAGTCCATATTTAGGAGAATTAATCCTGGAATTGCCAAGGATCTATAGAACCCATTGAATTGGGCCCTACATCTTCTAAATAAATGTAAACGAAATACCTCACAACAATGAATTAGACCTATTTCAGTTTGCTGTTGATACAGAGTTTGAACAAAATGAACTGGTTACCAAACCCAGTAATAACCTGGAACTCATCATGTCGTTATACCTACCATCGTACGAGCAGAATGCTGTAAAGTATTTGGGTATTCATCTGGATAGCCGTCTATAACATGAGAGTCACTTTTATCAGTTATGCAAAAAATTGAGCAGTTTCCTTCTTTCTCGATTAACTGCCGTAGTGTCAAGAAATAATATTGGCAAGTTTTTGTTTTTGTAACCGTGTACGCGAAAGACTGAAATACCAACTGCGCGTTTTCACCACATACCAACCACTTGCTCCTTGAGGCAGGAGTCTGGAAGCCGCTAGCGGATTCCCCTGAGCGTGTTGTGACTTAGGTACAGTTGAGCCCCGGATATCCGCGAGCGGATGATCCGCTGTGCGCATTATCCGCGAGTGCGACGAAAAAATTTGTTTAATTGACTGAACGATTGATTAACGTAGAGATAACGAACATTGCAATGGTATTGAACGAGAACGAAGAACAAAGTGAAATCTCAGAAGATGAGGCGTCTGCGAGGATGTCACACGAAACTGCTGTTCAGCATAGATGGATCGCTTCAGCATTTATAAAGGAACAAGTCGACGACGCACATTTGGCAGAAAAACGCATCTTAAAGAAAGTACAATCTAGACATAACAAGTCCAACATAAGAAGAGGACAATGAAGCTGGAAATCACCACCCACAATCTAAAATAAAGAAACGTTGAGTTTAGATCAAAGTAGCCAGAAAAGTAAAGTAAACTAATTGTTAAAAGAACAAAGAAGATATCATTGTAGATTTCCCACGAACACTGGTTTTATTCGAAACATAAGGTAACTAAGAAAATAATGAAACACATGAGGGGGATGAAAATAGTTACTGGTATCAATCAATACCTCTCCCCATTAAATGTTTTCAAGACCCAATGTCTGCAAGCCCCATCTAGGAAATAAATTCTTTCGTTCTTGGTTTATGAAATGGCTTGGATGATAGGTAAGTCTGCAACTTGAGATGCTGTATTCACCGTAGCAATTGTTAGTTCCCCTTCTGCAACTCTTTCCCGAATGAAGAAGTGTCTAACTTTGATGTGTTTGGTAAGGCGATGGTACTCGGGATAGTTTACAAGTTTAATTGAGGCCTCATTGTCTTTGAAATTGGCTTTGGCATTTCCCCCACCATATCTTCCAACAACTGTCCCAACGAGACCAATTCACGAGCTGTCTCACTAGCGGCCACTACCTCGCTTTCTGTCGTGGAAATTGCCACTGATGGTTGTAGTTGGCTTTGCCAGCTAACCGCTCCTCCTGGGTAAATAACACAGCACCAGCTGTGGACCTCCCCGTATTGTCCAGACCCGTGCGATAGGTCAATCCATAGTCCAGTGTACCTTTCAGGGATCGGAAGATTCGACATCAATCTTCCCATGACGGATTTTCAAGTTTACGAGAAACAACCGCGACCCCGAAGGCCATCTGACCTGGTCCCTACCATTAGGTACTTCAGAGCTCCAACTGCTTGCCTATATGGGAAATCAGTACTTGTTCGTTCTTCTCCTTCGTTACCTGGAAGATTCCCTTTCAGAATTGGAGTTGCTAAAAACGGAAGTTAAAGAAAAAACGTTGTCTATTTACACGAAAAATAAAAAGTTACAATGTTAAATCGATTTCGACGGTTATGCCATCATCAATAACAATCAATGACTGAACATAAATTAGAAGGAACACAGCTTATATAGTCACAGGTGAAGGGAGATGGAATCCCATTGGTCGAGAGAAAGGAAAGGGGGTTGGAGGTACAATCACTTTAGTGCAAGCAAAGTGAAGGGAGACTATAGCTAATAGAAATGGACTAATCAGTGGTGAATCTCGAATGTTTTATAGTATTTTCGAAAAATATGAATTGTTTAATTTGATGTCTGTCTGTATGGATCAAAATTACTTTTTATTTGAGGGGCAACGTTATACACAACCAGGGGTTGCTATGGGTTCTCCGTTATCTCCTCTGCTTGCAAATATATACACGGATTATCTTGAGCCACAAATATTTACAACTTGTAACACGCCCAAAACTATACCAAGTTTCTGTCCGATTCCGATGAAATTTCCAGGGACTTGTGCATGCGCAAACGTGAATTTCTCACAACGTCGATTCCTCACCAACTGTTGGACCGATATCGTTCAAACTAGATAGTATGTAGGTATGTATTCTAGAAATACGCCCTATGAATTATATTTCGATTGGTAGAGTTAAAACCATTGCTCGTGCGCCAAACTAATATCGAATGACACAAACAAAACTCCGAGACTAGTGGACCGATTGTTTTGAAATTTTCGAGGATTGTGTGGTTTAGCTCCTAGACCACACAATCCAAACCCTATAAATTTCATTGCCGTTGGATAAATAGCAGTCTGTACGCATGCGCAAACGTTATTTTCTAATAACTTCGACTCGTAGATGTTCCCAAGTTATAAATTAGCTCCTAGACGTTCCCCTGTATATTTGATTCCCGTTTGAATTAATAAAACATTATTTTCTTATAACGTTGACTCATCAATCATTTTGTCTCGTGCTTTGTTCTTCAACTTATTCTATTATTCTATACGTCCATGTTACAATATGTGAGGAAGCTATACTGCCCACCCAACTTGGCAGACGTTTTTATTAATCTCTAACGTTTCTCCCCAGGAACTGGGGCTTCTTCAGGGAGAAAAAAATTCAAAAAATCAAATTCAAAATTTGTAAAATAAATACTTATTGTTTTCGATTTTTTGGCATTGAATCCATAAGCTAGTTGTAACTTGTGGAAGAGGTTCGACGGCTTAACCTGCATTCTTTGCAACGTTCCTTTATTTGGACAGTTCAAATTATAACAAGACGTGACAAAAAAAGGCCTTTCTGTCCTTAAATTGGTTTTTTAATTAATCTCCAACGTTTCTTCCTAGGAACTGGGGCTTCTAAAGGGAGACAAAATTCAAAATATCAAACTCAAAATTTGTACCGAAAATAAATACTTATCAATGCCAATAAATTGAAAACGGTATGTATTTATGTTACAAATTATGAATTTGATCATTTGAATTTGGTTTCCCTGAAGAAGCCCCAGTTCCTGGGGAGAAATGTTGGAGATTAATAAAAATAAATTTAAGGACAGAAAGGCTTTTTTTTTTTTTTTTTTTTTTTTTTTTGCAAAGTCTTGTTATAATTTGAACTGTCCGAATAAAGAACGTCACGAGAAGCCGTCATGATGAGTGTCTGGAAACTGAAACCGAGAAACGCCGCCAGCGGTCAAGACGTTCAAGAGCACACGGTCGGAACTCACACCATTGAGGCCAAGATCCCCCGTAGCCAGGCCGTTAGCGATACTGCCTATGGCATAGGAGGACTCGGGTTTGGACATTAATTTTTTGCTTCGTATTTCAATCACACTCCTTTCATGATCTATGGGATTCTTTTTTGGAAATCTTCTCATATCAAGAGACCTTAAAAAAAATCCAAAATAGAACGATTTTGTGTAAGTATAGTATAGTTGGCCTTGATTACATCAAAAGCTGTAGGGAAAAATTCATTCAATTCCGAAATTCTTACTGTGTAAATACCTGCTAGATGAAATCGAGAGAAGATACAAGACACGACTTTGATTCGTACAACACAAAGAGGTACAGTTCAAGCATGTCTTTCATGCAAACGATTTCTCTCATATGTCTCCAAAATTGTACAAAAAGCTGCCAGCAGAATTCATAAGTTTAAAAAAGAAAGATGCAAGATAACGGTGGAAATGTGTTGTACAATATTGAGGATTTTTGATTTTATACTCTATGTCGACTTTATGTGTATATTTTTTTGTTTATTTATTGATGAAATTACGTCCATTCGTGCATCGGAGGTACTACTTTTTTTCAGAAATTTACAATTAGTTCACAAGTGAATTTGACTAAACATATTCTTTGAACTCCATTGAAAGTTTTCATAAAGGTTTCTTCCTGCTGTTACAATCGGACACAGTTACTAATGTGGTGGGAAGTGAAGCAGGGTGAAGTGTGGTGCAAATTACTTTCCGTAAAAAACTAATGATCCATCTTAAAAATTCTAATCATACATAGAGGAACGTGATTTTTATCGTCAATATGCCTTCTTAATATGGTTTAATTATCAAAATTATAGTTGGACATGGAACAGGAAGATTCCCTGAGAGAAATCCCTCCTGAGGACTTTCAGCCACTTCTAGATGACTTAAAGACCGATTTCCCTAACAGCATACATGTGAGTAAAACTGCTAGTTACGGTTAAGGTTGTCAACACATCATTTGTTCACTTGAGAAGTTCGAGCACAGAATAAAGTTATGAATGACGTCTGTATTACAAACAGAATCTTCCTCTTCTTTGCCGGTAAAAATCGGAGTCTAGGATCATCTAAGTCTTCATTCACACTCATGTTAATGTTCTTACTACTTCTCTTTAGGGAGAGCAAACGGTTGAACGCACAGCGTACCATGCGCTTTCCTTCTACTCTTTCTAATGAAAATTATCAATATAACAAATAAACAAGAACTATTTGTATTACGGAAGTTTTCGGTATTCTGATTTCTTAATATTGTCAACCCTTCAATTGTACCCAATAGGATTAATCAAAAGCGATGCTGATTCAGGGCCAACTTGGGCTCATATGTGATTTTTTACCCAGTGCGAGGTAGTTTTGGTGGAAAGCACCAGCCGGGTATCTCCGTCCCGGCGCCGGCATGCCGGAACCGACAATCCCCCCCTCCCACCACCATTCCTTTTTTCTTGTTAGATTACAAAGGTAACAAATCGAAATAATAGAAAATTTATTTCAGTTATGTTTTCGTGTATTTATTTCAATGAAAAATCAATGAATGAAAATGTATTTCAACTATAATGGGTATTTTGTAGTAGTCTGCCGCTTTGTTATAGGCCTGGTCATTCTTGAGAACAATTGAAAGATGGAGAGTCGACAATCCGAAGTTGTGTGCGAAAATACTGGCGATCAATGGTGATTACCGGATGAAATTTATTGTATTCTTCGTAACTCTGCCAGATGTAAGTAAATTACCGTTCGATCTGTTATACGTTGTCAAAAAACAAAAACTATAATGGTTTCAAAAACACTCATGCATTTTCTAGGTGAATTGCAAAAAAAAATCTATTTTCCTCTTTCTTCTATAGGATTCTGAATATGGAAACGATTACCATTTCTGTCATTGAAGTCAACCCTTAACTCCCTAGTAGATAACGTCATTTAAAAAAAAAAAAAAAAACACTAATAAATTAAAGTTGCAGCAACATATGTTGACGTCAACAAAGATGTCTTTCTCGAATTCAGCACCTCAGAAAAACAGTGAAAAAAACCAAGTACACGCCTAGAAACTGATTTTTTGACCCTCTGTACAAGTATGTATTTTTTCTAAGAACGATTTTTTTTACCGTATGTTGCTGCTAATCAGCTGTTAATCAGTTCTTTGTGATCCCATTAACTATATACTCAGATATGTATTGTAGTTACTAATTCCAAAATTAATTTTCTCGCGGAATCAGAATTTGGAATTAGGCTGCTTTAAATAAATTTTTTTCTGGGGAAAAATTGCTTCCAAGATTTATAAAAAACCTACATTTTCACTGATCAACTCAGTTTGAGTGGCCCATTGGAAATTTGCAGTGATCATAGAAGTAACTTAACAACAACAACAAAAACTGTGCAAATGTGTTAAATAGCCCTTCCACACAAATCATTGGTCTTTAATTGTTAAACCCCGTTTGTAATATATGGTCTAAAAGTTCTCAAATTCCAGTTGTATACTGTTATTAAGCTCACTGATCAATACGCCCCCATTTAGCTTGCAGGAGTGTGGGGATCCATGCATAAATGGTCGCATTTGGAAGACGATGTTGAAACTATTCGTAAAACACTAAAAAACTGTAAACAATTTCCATGGGATACAGAGTGCGTACTAACGGCGATGACGGAAGAAAGTGACAGAGCTGTTATTCCGGTACTGCAAGAAATTTGGAAACATGAATTTTGGTCTCACGAACAAGGACATTCTGTATACTGGGTGTCTCAGAATGATGCACTAAAGTGGGAAATCGAGTGAGTGATTCAATAGTTTAGTGACTGCCGCCTACTTACATTAAGTATATACTAGTACAATAATAATAACAGAATAATTTAAATTCGTAGAAATTAGTTTTTATTATTTTTTTCATTAGGATTATTTAATTTTTTATTTATTTTTTATTTCTTACTGTTGATGGTTACACGAAGTTATGGCGGAGGAGCGCCCTTGGTCCTGTGACCCCACCACTCACCACATACCACGGTCACAATACTAAAACAACACATCTTGTACTGTATCTTCTAACTCGTCCAGCACATTTTTGTTTTACTATTTTCAATAATGAACCATTGTGATCGACTAAGAAAAAATATTTTACCCCCCCCCCCCCCCCCTCCCCCCCGAGAAATTGGGTGGTTAACGTTTCAAGATGCGTTGAATCTATCGGCGCTCCGCGCCTCGCCTGTGGGCAAGCCCCCTGGAAACCCGGTTACCTCCATTTACATACTTCGGACGAAATTATTGGAACACAGAATGTGTTTTAGCTCACGCGTTTCACATAAGCCCGTCTTCAATCTTAGGTTGAAGATTGGTTAACTTCCAATAGTGAGATAATAACTTGAAATATTTATAACTCATAAACCGCGTCATAAAAAAATATCGCATAGGTAGGTTACACCATGTTACACGATCCTTCGTTCCGTATCATCGGTATCCATATTGTCGTCCCAGATTTCGTCCCAGATTTTGTTACAAAATTTCGTTAGCTTTTTTGGCTAGTTAGTCCATGGCTAAAACACATTCCATGGCTTTGGAATTCACTCAGCTGATCAGTGATCACCCAGGCGTCATTAGCATTCTCCCTTGACCGTTCCTCTCAAATTTCAGCTTCCTGCGTTGAATAGGAAATAAAATGGCTTTGGAGCTCACTCAGTTGATCAGTGATCACCCAGGCGTCTTCAGCATTCTCCCTTGACCTTCCCTTTCAAATTTCAGCTTCCTGCGTTGAATTGGAAAGAAAATGGCTTTGGAGCTCACTCAGCTGATCAGTGATCACCATTGCGTCTTCAGCATTCTCCCTTGACCCTCCCTCTCAAATTTCAGCATCCTGCGTTGAATAGGAAAGAAAATGGCTTTGGAACTCACTCAGCTGATCAGTGATCACCCTGGCTTCTTCAGCATTCTCCCTTGAACCTCCCTCCCAAATTTCAGCTTTGGTTACATAGGTTACACCAGGTTACACGATCCTTAGCTTATTTAACCACCGCTTCACAAATTAAACCGTTCTCACAATATTCGGATCACCTGCTATGAATCAAATCATCGAAAAACCAGCTCAATGATATCATCAGAAATTAACAAGCAGTTGCAATCATGTTCACAATATCAATTATTGAGAATGATCACCTGGGTGTACACAATTATTCAAATAACCATGCTCATAACTCAGCTTGTTGGCCACGCACTTCGCAGTAGTTAACATAATATGGTTTGATAAATCGAGAGCTTTCGGACGAATGGTCAACGAATTTCGGGGGATGAAAAACGACGAAGTACCATTTCCCTAGCAACGACTCGGTTGTAAGCGGAAATTATCAGAATGTTGTCGTCACAGATTTCGTCCCACATTTCGTTTCAGATTTCGTTAGCTTTTTTGCCTAGTTAGTCCATGGCTAAAACACATTCTGTGTTAAAATTCGTCCTTTCCTTCTTCCAGAGCTTTCTTCCGGAATTAATAGACCAAACTTTATATACAAGGTTAAAAGGTTAAAAATTACATTTGGGGTCTAGATGATCCTAGATGCTCGGCTTCAATTTTCATCAACCCTAAAGGGTACCAGTAAAGGGCTAACACATTCAAAAATTGAGATCTCGAGAACTTCAAGGTAACAGTACTGGTTTTTTGCTTATAATCAAAAAGGATCGATCAAAACCCTCCGCAACGCTGTACGTTAAACGGTTCGCATTCCCTAAGGGCTAGAACTTCGAAAAAACACCTTCCCATTCCTATGCGCCAAAACGGAGAATCCATGCGCTGCTCACAAATAAATAGCTGCATTGGCGATTGAGGATAAAAAAGAGAAATTAAAACAGGATGGATTGTCAATGAATCTTCATATGAAGTATTCATTAGGTAATTAACCCCCAACCCAAGATTGGAACGATCGAGTATTATATAACTTGTTCAACCAGGAGACTTACAGTAGGGAGCTTCCCACTTTGGGGACTTACGAAAATGGGAACTATGCCCTGGCGAAATAACTTGCTCAACTTTGGAGACTTACAGTGGAAGGTGCCCCCACTATGGGGACTTTTGAAATAGGGAACGTTGCCCTGGGTTTGGGAACAATGCTCTTGGAAAAAATTGAGTATATTAAATAGAAATAATATGAGAGGGGAAATTGAGAAATTAATAGTCAAGAACCAATGAAAGTATTTATGTATCCAAGGGAGTATAATGGGTATTCCTTCTGGAATACCCGGGCCATGTTTCTTCTGAAACTTTGACACCCCAAAAATAGTGGATTGGATTACTAGGCGTCAGCCGTACATAATCCTAACCACGCTCTCACTACTATGTAACGAACTTAGGCGCCCCCAGAGGTGCAATGGGGGTCTAAGTCCGCACTCATAGAGAGAGAGGTATGACAGTACCGTAAGAGATACGACTCGTACTAATAGCATATGTGCTATGTTCGGAGAAGATAATTTTCCGGTTCCCGGATCCTCATCTATTGCCAACCATAGCAATTCAAGAACGTGAGAATGAAGTCCTGGCGCCGAAGCGACGGGCGCGCAGCGCATTCTCTTGGATCTCGCGGGAACTGTCACATTGTACAAAATACGATTTGATAACTCGTTGCTTTTATGAAGTAACCTTTAAGATTACCCCTTCTACTTTTAATTTCTGCAATTAAAAAATAAAATAAAAAATAAAAAAAAGTTCAAGTTCCTCATTATAACTATTGGTTACGCGGGCCCTTTCCCTTTGCTCAAATTCGACACCCATTACAAAAACGTTAAATAACACCTGAGGATTTTTAATAAGAATGCTTTTAGCAAATTGTCGTAGAAAATGAAGCTCCAAAAATGTCTGCCAAGTTGAGTGGGCCCTATAGCTTCCTCACACATTGTAATATGGACGTATAGAATTAGTTGAAGAACAAAGGACGAGCCGAAATGATTGATTCGACGTTGTAAGAAATTAACGTTTGCGCATGCTCACACTCTACTATTACTCCAACGGCAATGAAATTTCTAGGAGAACGTCTAGAAACAAAACGGCGCGATCCTTGAAAATTTCATAAAAAACGGTCCATTAGTCTCGGAGTTTTGTCTGGGTCGATCAATTTTAGCTTTGCGCACGCGCAATTGTTATTACTCTACCAATTGCAATATTTTTTTTTTTTTTTTTTTTTTTTTTTTTTTAATTTTTATTGGCTTTCTTTCGATACAGCCGTTACAAGTACATTTAAATATATGTTATAAATCAGTAATCGCAAAGTCACAATAAATCATTTAAATTTAACATTAGGCAAATCTCACATTAAATCACAAATCACAAATTAACGTTCGTGCTGTTCAGGAAGTCAAACAATAAATGGTACAGTTCTATTTTGGAAGATGCTAGTACAGTATCAAGGTTGAATGGGTTTTCAGTTCTCCTTGAAATTTCTTTTAGTAGGTCCTCTCTGCGATTAGAGTGGGCAGTACATTCTAGAATTAAATGCTGGTTGGTTTCTGGGTCTTCTCCACAAAATCTGCATTGCGACGACTGAACCACATTTATTCTTCGCAGGTGTGCATTCGAGCAGCTGTGTCCACTTCTCAACCTCGTCAAAACTTTATAAAATGATTTTTGTATGGGCTCGTGGACATGTGTGTACCAGGGCTTCCTGTTCAGGGGAAACAGTGATTTGTACCTGTCCCCCGCATTATGGTTTATGAATGCGGCCTTCCAATTACTGAAGAGCTCTAAAGCTAGGGGCCTCCTTATATCAGTATGAGGAAACTCAGGGGAAGGTAGTGGATAAGGGAGTGAGATGGTAAGCTTGGCCTCACGATCTGCGGCTTCGTTTCCGGTGGATCCCCTATGTCCCCGTACCCAGCAGAATGTCGTCCGGATCCCAAGCTCCTTCAGCCTGTTCAAGGTCTGTAGTATATTATGTTCAATGAGGGTAAGTTTAGATGCGATGGTCATGTTATGTAGTTTGGTGGTTGCACTCTTCGAATCTGTCACAATCACTGCACTATTTATACCATAGTTAGGACACTCCTCTTCGATGCGTTCTAGTGCCTTCATAATGGCGTACGTTTCAGCTGTGTATGTGGAAGCATACTTCCATAATCTGAAGCTTCCAGTAATGCTTAGTGATGGAGAGGTATAAGCACAGCCTGCTCCTCCTGGTTGGACTGAACCATCAGTATAAATTATCACGCTATTACGCCAGCGATTTTGGATGTACTCATCGAGAGGTGTGTTCAGTGCTCTAACTGAATCGTATACTGATTGGGGCAGGGTGGTGACATTCAAAGTATGCTTAAAGATGTAATAAGGGATTAAGTAATTGTACGGAGTTGATGTCTGGCTAATCCATGGTAACATGGAGCTCAGGCTGGTGAAGCTGTCGCCTAGGGGTGGCGAAGGCTTTTTTGACCAGTATCGTGTGGTCAAGTCATCAATGGCAAGTGATCGGATGCGGTTTATTCTACCAGGGTCTTGTCCATTGGTTTTAGCAACATATCTGTCAGTTAACAGTTTTCTACGTAGCTGGAGGGGAGGTTCTCCAGCCTCTGCCAACAGAATGTTAATAGGGGTTGAGCATAATGCCCCAATAGCAATCCTAAGTCCCGAATAATGGGTTTTATCCAGTTTTCCGAGCCAAGTAGCTGCCGCAGCTCCATACAACTGGCAGCCATAGTCTATGATGCTTCGTACTGTTGAGCGGAAAAAAGTCATTGAGGTTTGGGGGTCAGCTCCCCACGTTGTATGTGTGAACCCTCTCATTATATTGAAATAAGGCTCTACCTTTTTTATAGTTTCCTGTATATGGTAGCCCCAATTCAATCTCGAAGTCAGATTCAATCCAAGAAATTTTATTTTGCGAGTGCATGGAAAAGCCGCATCACCCATAGTAACAGTCTGCTGGTATGGTAGGTTATATCTTCTAGAGAAAGGACATAATACTGACTTTTGTACCGATATTGAAAGACCTAGGCTCCCAAGGTAGTTTGTGACCAAGGTAGTTGCTGAGCTCATCATTGCAGTGCATTCTTCTGGGTCTGATGCGGAGCAGTAGAGGCAGACATCGTCGGCATACTGAATAATCCTGATTTGGTCTGGTAGGATGTCTCCTATATCAGCCACATACAAGGAATAAAGGACTGTACTCAATATGGCGCCTTGGGGGAGGCCCCTCCAAGTCACTCGGGGTCCCAGGAGTTTTCCTCCACACCACACATAAAGCTTCCTCTCCTGGATCAGTTGTACTATGCTCCTCACCGCTGCCTGAGGTATGCCGATTGAAGCCAGCTTTGCACTAAGGATGTGTATTTCTACATTGTCATAGGCCGATGAGATGTCCAGGAAAAGGGCCAAGGTGGTTTCATTCTCTGTAAACCCATGATAAATATCTGTTATTAGTGTAGTCAAAGCGTCAGTTGTCGATCGAGACGCCCTGAACCCAAACTGACTATCAGGCAGAGTATGTCTCGATTCGAGCCACCACACCAGCCTGGCCTTCACCATACGTTCAAAAGTTTTTAGTAAGCAGGAGGCCAAAGCAATTGGCCGATATGAGTTGGCCTCGTGGCGTGGTTTCCCTGGTTTTTGGATGGGTATTATAATAAATTCTTTCCAGCATTCTGGGAATATAGCTGTTTGCCAAAACTGATTATAGAAACATAGCAATTTTTGTAGGAATACCAAT
This sequence comes from Adelphocoris suturalis, assembly GCA_030762985.1. Taxonomy (NCBI): domain Eukaryota; kingdom Metazoa; phylum Arthropoda; class Insecta; order Hemiptera; family Miridae; genus Adelphocoris; species Adelphocoris suturalis. The sequence goes on from CM061042.1 coordinate 103,813,243, forward strand.
GGTAGGTGGTGAATAGTTTCGTACGTCAATCCATCTGTTCCTGGTGCAGTGTTGGACTTCCCCTTAACTGCATCCCTCAGTTCTTTTAATGTGAAGGAGCTCATAAAATGGTCTTGAAATGAACTGTCAAAGGGCAAGTCTGGTGGTATTGGTGGCATTTGGGACCATTCTGGTGCTAGATTTTTGCAGAACTCTTCTGTCCAATTCCCTAACTGTGTACTCGAGGTAGGAGATATACCTTTTTTTATTCGCCGGATCTGTTCCCAAATTTGCTTGATTGGTGTAAACCTATTAAGGTTGTCACAGTAAGTCCTGAAGGATGTCTTTTTTGCTTGGGTAATTACAATCTTTGCTCGGGCAGAACACCTCAGCAGTTCCAGGTAATTTGACAGGTTTGAGAGAAACTTGTATACTTGAGAGGCTCTTCGCCTTTCTTCAACGGCTTCAGTGCAATCTTGATTCCACCAATAGTTTTGAGGTTTTTTCTTTTGGCCTAACCGGTACCGTGGAATTGCGTGGTCACAGGCTGATGACACTAAGGTTATAAGTTCGTCATATGTGAGATCTTCCCTTTGAATTGTATTGGAGTGAGACAGCAGATAATTATGGAATTTCTCCCAGTCTGCTTTCCTAAAGTTCCATTTTCTATAAGGGGGGAGGGTGCAGGCATCCTCTTGGAGATTCGAGGTGATCAGAATCGGCCAATGGTTGGACCCCCATGTGTCGTCAAGGACTCGCCAATGGAAGTCTGCGGCACGGCTAGCACTGACAAAAGATAGGTCCAGTGCCGAGTGGATTCGTTGGTTCACAGCAGGTACCAAGGTTGGTGACCCGTCATTTAAAAAAACCAGGTCAGAGCGAGATGTGGCGTCGAACAGGGCAGAGCCATGGGAGTCTGTGTATGAGGATCCAGCTGCTATGTGGTGGCAGTTGAAATCACCAGTTATGATGAATGGGTGTGGAATGTCTGAGAGCACGGATTCCCATTGGTGAGTGGATAACGGGTTGTTGGGGACATTATAGATGGCTACTATTGTTAATTTAGTATTGTTTGGGAGTTGGATGGTAGCTGCCACTAGGAAAAGGCCATTTATTTGGGTGTGTATACGTAATCGTTCATAGTGAATTCCATGCCGGATGAACAGAGCGGCTCCAGCTCTCCCATCGCTCCGATCGTGACGTAATAAGTCATATCCTCTTAGGGAGTATTGTCTTGACGGTTGAAACCAAGTTTCAGATATCGCTATAGCTGTCACGTAGTTGCTTGAAACATAGTGTTCCAAACTTCCTTTATTTTTCACAAGCGAGCGTGCGTTCCACTGTAAGATTCGTACGTTATTTTCTGTTGGGGGAGTTGTGTTCATTGCGCAGTTATTGGTATTTAATGATATTCGGATTGTCGAGAGTTGGAGTGTTTATCGATAAGATTTTTTAAAATAGAAGTAAGTGATTGAGAGAATAACTCGGAGTCTCGAAGTAGTTCTGGGTTTTTTATGAGGTTATTGATGGAATGCATAGTTAGTTGTATTACTTCCGTGTCCTCCACCTCCATATCCTCGCATACGCGCCTGTTGCCAAGTTCCAGACCGCGCCGAGAAGAGGTCTCCGGATTTGGATTGGTTTTTATGATAGGGAGAGTGTTCAACAAGTTAGCATTGTACACTTGGCTCTCGCCATACCAATCATCGGGGGTGCAAGTAAGTCTATCCGTCGTTTTACTTTTATTCGGGCGGCTATAGGGAAGCAGCCGAGACGTTTTCCGATTTTGCTTCTTTTGGGATACTTGGGAAGTGACTTGTGGTTCTGGAAAATCCTCTTTGGAAGGTTCATTGGCTGGGCATAAGGCTTCGTATCGGTTCTGAGTGACTGTGGAGTATGAGTCCCTCGAGAATCGGTTCCTCATCTGCTTTTGGCGTTCCAGAAGGAGAGGACAGTTCTTGCTGTCCGCTTTATGGTCTGATGTTTTACAGTTTATACAAAATGGGCGAGATTTGTTAGTGGAGCTACACGAATCGTCCTCGTGTTTCTCACCACAATGTAGACATCTCAGGCCATCTCTGCATTGGAATTTTATGTGTCCTACTCTGTGGCACAAAGTACAAACTCGAACTGGTGGTATATATGGGGCTACTCTGCAACGGGCTCCGTATATGGAAATGTGTTCTGGCAACTGTTGGGCATCAAAGACTATAAAGCATGTGGGTAATTTGGTTGTAGATGGAAGGCCGTTCGTATCTACTGTATTTCTAGATAGACGCTTGATCCTTACTACTGGGATGGGAGTTACCATTTCATTTATAATCTCTTCGTCTTCGAGGGTTGTGTCGATGTTCCGAACAACGCCGGTTCTATAGATAAGCGAATCAGGTATATACGCAAGGAGTCCTCTTGATCGGAAACCAGAGAAGTTTAAAAGCGCGTTGGCTGATTTGGGAGAATCGAGTTCAATTTTTATTCGGTTACCCCCAATAATCGATATATTAGATATAGAATTTTTGTTTATAGTGTTATTTTTAAATATCCAGCGGCCAAAAGCCATCGGGTGAGTGTTTCCTATTTTCTCCTTTAAACCTTCCACAAAAATGAAGAAGGGACCTTTATCATTATCTCGGAATCTATTTTTGATAATTCGTTTCTGAAATTCATTAAAATCTGGGGTTTGAGGAGGAGATTTTGGGTCTGTTTTACCATGAGTATTTTGGTTATTAGTAGTATTATCCGGGGGAGGGAGCCCAGCCCCTCCCCCTCCGTCACCAGTCATAAGTTATAGGATGTCGATCAACACCTGTTAGTATTGACAGAATAGACAGTGGGACTACGTGGAAATCAACTGAAAGTGAGTGAGAGCGATATGAGAGATAGTAGAAAGATAAGATAAATGGTAGGCTTATCTGTTTGAACGGTATCTGGCTGATCGGCGAGAGTGAACAGGTAGCACGTCTTCTCTCGACGGAAGCTTGATAACGACTGGGCAATATAATTTATATAATTTATAGGGCATTTTTCTTTAACATATTCCCAATTACTTGCCGAGTTTGAACGACATCGGACGAACAGATGATAAGAAATCTACGTATAATAAATTAACGTCAGCACATGCGCACATACTACTATTCTGTGACGGCAATGAAAGTTATAGGGTACCGACTAAAAGCTACCCTGCAAAGTCCCTGAAAATGTCATCAAAATCGTTCCATTAGACTAGTAGTTTTGTCTGTGTCAATCGATTGCTCAATCGATCGAGTGCTACAATCATATTGACCGTGTTGTCGACCGTGAGGAATCACCGTGGGTCTTCCGATTCTGTGATGGGAGATATTTATGGATCAGCCAAAAAAAATCTCAGATGAATTGGGGTTAGAGCTTTTGACGCCAAGAGTGGTTGGACATCAACACCATCGTTCGAATATCCCAAGTGACTCTCCTGAAGAATACTGGAAACGATCAGTCTTGATTCCTTACCTAGACTCGTTTTCTTCAGCGATGACTGACAGATTTTCTCGTGATAGTGAACCGGCGTTTTCCCTTCTTTCTCTTCACCCCCACGTAATGCTGCCTTCAAAATTAGACCACTTGAAACTCCATGCCGGAAAAATTGCCAAGTTTTATGATTTTGATGAGGATCTGCTGTACGCAGAATTCCAATTATGGCACCATAAGTGGGCGAAAAAAATGGACAAGAACGACAAAGGTGAAGACTGGAATGAGACTGAAAACTGTCAATACTTCAGAATTCGATCAACTTGATCAAGGAAGCTGACCCCTTCTATCCTTCCATCAAAAAGGCCTTGATGATTGTAGTAATGTGAACGTGCACGACCTGCTCGGTGGAAAGAACTTTCAGCACCCGGAGGCGCGTAAAAACATGGTCACGGTCTACTATGGGGGGGATAAGCTGAATGGTCTGTGCATGCTCAGCCTCCACCGAGATTTGGTTAAATCAAAGAAGGCAACCATTGTAGAAGTGGTTGTTGATTAATTTGCCAGCGACCCCAGAAGACTGATGCTGTCTTAGAAATTGTCCATTGCTGTTTTGTAGTACTTATAATGAAATAATGTAAAATATATAAATAAAGAAATGTCGTGAACATTATTTCTCGGAATTCAGACTTAGTACCTTTCTTTTGATATAATATGCACACGCATACTTTATATATACTAGTATAATAGCTCTTAGGGGTGCCCCCCCCCCCCCCCCTAGCTAAATCCTGCCTACTCTCATGTGTGTGTGTGTCATCATCATCTGCATCATCATCATTCTTCTGCAACTTCCCTCATCCCTAGAGCCAGCTTCGGGGGAACCTGGGTGCCTCCCCACTTTTTCATTTTATTTGTTTATTTTTCAATTTAATGGTGTGCCCCCTCCACCTTTGAGAGCAGTTTTGTAAAAAAAAAAAAAAAAAAAGAAAAGAAAAAAGTGTCCTTCCAGAAGATAACATTCTTTAGGTTAGTGATGAAAATTCTGTTCTTACACCAAAAATCAAGCTTTACGAACGAAACGACGAGTTCGTTGGCTAGAGTATTTTAGCACATTAAATTGGTCAGATTTTAAAAAAGTGCTTAAAAAATCACTAAAATTTTAACACACGGCTAAAAATTGTTAAATTCATATTCTTTAGCAGATCATTGCTCAAATAAAGTTTATTAATTACTTATAAAATAGAACATTCAAAAATTTATGTACTAAATTATGCTGAAAATGTAATATAAATGTCATTAAAATGTGGGATAAAATCTGCAAAAAAGTGTGACAGTACCCGTCATTTCCGAGAGAGTGCGCCTACCTTTCGCAAAGCGATGGGTTGAACGCCGCACCTTCTCGCGTTCTCGAGCTGCCGCGATTGAGGATATAGCCTTACCCGTTTGATCCTTGAATGCAGTACATCTATATCTATATCTATACTATTAATAAGAATGAAACTCCGTCTGTCTGTCGTGTCTATGCACGGCCAAACGGCTGAGTGGGCCGGATCCACGAGTGGGGGGATCTTCTTGGGATTTTCCGATAGGGTGTATAAGCGAATTTAAAATTTTCTAATCCCACCCGAACCATGGGCCGTAGGGCGGGAGGGGGGTCGAAGTAATAATTAATGTGCGCTTTTTGGACTTCCCCGCTTCCCCTACCCCTCTAAACGGCCGTTGACAATTCCGGAAAAATACGGGTTTCGTAGGTTTTCCTACGAGAAAGACGACGGCGCGATCGGATCGCGAAAAAAGTATCGGGAAATGCGTCAAAAAAATGCGAAAGTACGGACCGTGTTTTCTTGAAAAGTCCGACAAAAACTACGTTTTTTCCGATTAAAATATACCCCATAAAGGTACGTTTTTCGGAACGGTTTTCGCGGGCGAAATACAGCTTTGGGTCCGCCGAATCTGAATCCGAAATCGGATATCGAAAAAAGTGATGAGAACTCGGTCAAATTGCGAGCGGAAGCAAGAAGAAGCGTTTAACATCAGAAATTAATCGACCACGGGCCGCCGTTACACAACGTTGCTTACCTGAAAGGGACGCGATGCACTACGCACTTGACTCATTTCAACGGAATTTCATACGGGTATTTCCCAACACCTATGCAGCAATACCTTGCGAGCGAAGCGAGCAACATTCCCTAATAAACTTTTCGTGGTTCCACGTAGTTTTATAAGATTTAATTTGTTTGTAAGAATTTCCAACAGAAAAAAACGTCTGCCAAGTTGGGTGGGCAGTATAACTTCCTCAAGCGAGCGAAGCGAGCAGCATCCCCTACAGAAGTTAAACCTACCCTTAGAGATCTACCGTTTGCGAGCGAAGCAAGCAACATCCCCTACATGTTTCAATTGCGAGCGAAGCGAGCAACATTCCCTACATACCACACTTTGCGAGCGAAGCGAGCAACATTTCCTACATGCCACACTTTGCGAGCGAAGCGAGCAACATTCTCTACACACCACACTTTGCGAGCGAAGCGAGCAATTTAATGGGGGGTCGGGGGGGCTTGCCCCCCGGCTGGACGTGGAGGCAAGCGTAGCGAGCCGGAGCGGCTAGTATAATATACTAGCCGCTCCGGCTCGCTACGCTCGCCTCCACGTAGCGCCTCGACGGCCGTTTAGAGGGGTAGGGGAAGCGGGGAAGTGGAAAAAGCGCACATTAATTCTTACTTCGACCCCCCTCCCGCCCTGCGGCCCATGGTTCGGGTGGGATTAGGCAATTTTAAATTCGCTCGTTCCCACTCTTGGAAAATCCAAAGAAGATCCCCCCACTCAGCCTTTTGGCCGTGCATAGCATCGACAGACAGACAGACGGAGTTTCATTCTTATAAATAACAAGCCCCCCGGACCCCCCATTAAGTTGCTCGCTTCGCTCGCAACGTGTGGCGTGTAGGGAGTATTGCTCACTTCGCTCGCAAAGTCTGGCATGTAGGATATGTTGCTCGCTTCGCTCGCAAGGTCCGGCATGTAGAAAATGTTGCTCGCTTCGCTCGCAAAGTATGGCATTTAGGTAATGTTGCTCGGTTCGCTCGAGACAGGTAGATCTCTAAGGGTAGGTTTAACTTCTGTAGGGGATGCTGCTCTCTTCGCTCGCAAACGGTAGATCTCTAAGGGTAGGTTTAACTTCTGTAGGGGATGCTGCTCGCTTCGCTCACTTGAGGAAGTTATACTGCCCCCGGACCCCCCATTAAATTGCTCGATTCGCTCGCAAAATCTGGCATGTAGGGAATTTTACTCGCTTTGCTCGCAAACGGTAGATCCCTAAGGGTAGGTTTAACTTCTGTAGGGGATGCTGCTCGCTATGCTCGCTTGAGGAAGTTATACTGCCCACCCAACTTGGCAGACGTTTTTTTCTGTTGGAAATCTTACAAACAAATTAAATCTTATAAAACTACGTGGAACCACGAAAAGTTTATTAGGGGATGTTGCTCGCTTCGCTTGCAAGGTATACCTGTATATGTGTAGGACAAAGTCCGTATTTATTCTGTTGAAATGGCTCTCGCTTCGCTCGCAAGGTAGGTACCTATGTATACCTGCTCGCCTCGCAACATTGTGACATCGAACACCTTGACGTCTTCGTAGAGCCTTCTCCCGCCCGGGGCACAATTAATTTCTCACATTAAACGCTTCCCTCGCTTCCGCTCGCAATTTGACCAAGTTCCCGTCACTTTTTTCTATATCCGATTTCGGATTCAGATTCGGCGGGATCAAAGCTGTATTTCGCCCGCGAAAACCGTTCCGAAAAACGTACCTTTACGGGGTATATTTTAATGGGAAAAAACGTAGTTTTTCGTCGGACTTTTCGAGAAAACAGGGTCCGTACTCTCACATTTTTTTTGACGCATTTCCCGATACTTTTTTCGCGATCCGATCGCGCCGTCGTCTTCCTCGTAGGAAAACCTACGAAACCGGTATTTTTCCGGAATTTTCGACGGCCGTTTAGAGGGGTAGAGGATGCGGGGAAGTGGAAAAAGCGCACATTAATTCCTAATTCGACCCCCTCCCGCCCTACGGCCCATGGTTCGGCTGGGATTAGAAAATTTTAAATTCGCTCGTTCCCACTTTTGGAAAATCCCAAGAAGATCCCCCCACTCGTAGACTCCCCCCACTCAGCCGTTTGGCCGTGCATAGCATGGACAAACAGACAGACAGACAGACGGAGTTTCATTCTTATAAATAGTATAGATATAGATAGAGATAGAGATTATATACGATAGTAGGGGAAGGGGCTGTTACACCTCTCCTCTGTTGTCTAATGTGCGGATTTCGGCCCTGGACGCCCAGCACCTGGTACCCTTGATCTGTTAACAAAAGTTGAAAATCCAAAATCTCTTTAGAATAGCAGATTATTATTTACGAAGAGTACATAAAAATGGTAGTTAACAATTTCTTTTCACTCAAAGTCCTCAATTTTCAAAACAATGTAACATTGTAACATAATACAGTACGATAATTTACGAAAATTTGCTCATTCGATCATGTTGCATGATTGGAACTTTTTAAGTTTGGAGGTAAATATACAGAGCAAGAAATAATAATACAAAAAAAATAATACAGAAACGCTCCCTAGTTTAGGTTGTGACCAAGCTAAGCGAACTGGCTTATACATGCCTTGCGATACTAGGCTTATATATATATCATTTATACAAGATATCGAGGGAGGGAAGCGTTTGGATATTGAACATTTAAGTACTAATTTACTGGTTGTATACTTCAATCCATCTTCCTGCGTTGGTATTTACCATTTCAATCAATGACTTTCGCAGATTTTAGATAGGTGCCTATTATATTTTGTCTCCAAATTCTGTAAATCTAAGTGATATTATGGTTGCCAATGCTTTATTTCAGCCCTCCCAATAGCTCTTACATAGCCATGTTGACAGATGCCCATTCGGAAGAAATTAATGAGATTTGGCCACATCGCCACAAACGCTCTCAAATTTTCGTTGAGTCTTCCATACAAACCAACTTTGGAGTTGGAATTTTCGATTCTAAAACTCATGAGCTCATGGCTTGGACACTTCACTGTATTTATGGAGGCTTAGGTATCCTTCAAACCAAAGAACAGCACAAGAAGAAGGGTTATGGATCATTGATTCTGAAAGCTGCCACCCGAATACTAGCGGAAAGAGGAGAAGATGCCCATTTAAACGTCTTACCAAATAACATTGCGTCCAAAGCATTGGTCGAAAAATTGAATTACAAGTTTGCATTCAAGAGTTCATGGGCTTTCACAAAAAAGAGAATGTTGGACAATGAACTATGACAATAAACTGTCCACTAACCCACTGTCTACTTAACTGTCTGTCTACTGTGAAAACGACACGAGGAAAACCTCAATTTCCTCCACTAATGTACAATTATTGGAAAAACTTTCAAATTTCCCTCATATCTAGGACATTTTTCTTCCAGTTCTTATCAAGGTTTTGAGTGCACTGGGTTTTAGACAATTTTAATTTCGTGTTTGTGCTAAATTTTGTAACACACAAAACTGTATAAACCTATAGCCCAATTTCATGTAAATTGTAAGAAATTACGCAAATTAGGCCCTACAGACGCTCTTTATGAATTTCTCACTATTGGATCAATATATACCTGTGCCCTATGTAACAAATGTTGGGTATTGGAAATGAGTTATACATTGAAAATGAATTAATGTCATGCGCAAACAGTTAGGAATCAATTCCAGTTTCGGAACATTTATGGTAATGGTATTTGTTGCAATGCCATGATGTGTATGATGACATGAATGTACATACGCATGTATAAGGTACATAGTTTATCTGTGAATTTTAAAATGTAAAAAGTGTTCGTATTAATGGAATGCAATACTCGTAAAGTCGCCCTGCCATCTTAGCACTCTGCATCTATACATTCTTTTCAAGCACAAACATAAAATCTTTATGATAATATAAATAAGTTTTAGTATTTTTATCCGATCTCACTATATTATTTGGGATTGTGCAGATTAGAGATATTAATTCCATTGCGGCTGGGAAAAAGGGAGTCTCCGCACATGCTCGTACCTACTTTATACTATTAAAACACATGCAATTTTGAGGACATTTCCCGTTAGGTACAGTGCTCGTGCGGGATAGCTCCTATGGCCCATATTTGCATTGTGACTGAATCAAATATTTCTTCCGCTCAAATGTAAATATTTTGAACAAGCTCAACAACTACTGTTTTAACCGAATTTAATGAAATTCTTGGGAATTTTGAGGGTTGGAGTCGAATTGGTCACCTGAAAATTGCAGTAAAAGTTACCTTAGCGCATGCTTTGTCACGAAGTTTTCTAATCACTTTGCTTCTAATTTCAAAGTGTTCTATTATTTAGGACTATTAATAAATCACCTTTTCACAAAGTCTTCACGTTATTCTCCTGAACAACAGTTTATGTGACGGTATATTCTATACCCTCTATATCAACCAATTTCAAGAACTTATTCAATACGTGTGTGTGTCTCATCCTCTGTAGTTGACGTTTCTCAGTATATGTATATACATACGCTCGTACCTAAACAGCCAGGACATTGACTTTTGCCATTATTATCATTCGAATAGTCATTAGTTTTTAAAATGAAAGCTATCACATCATAGTCCGACAACGGTTGGCTAAAATATTATAGCTATTATATAACAAAATACACAATTATTTCCAAATCGTTTAAATATCAATAAATTTGGATAGGCCTGTGGACCTTCTTTTGATCTAATAAAAATAAACCACAAACAAATTACTTAGAGCTGTTTTTCATGTCCTGAGGTAATTTATCGTGAACACACTTTTTTATCCTCATTTGTACACCTTTTCAAAACTAATTAAAGAATGAGAGATTTATCACAGCACTTTTATCTGAGACAAAAGGATTCAATGTCCGTTTAAAGGCGTTTAAAGGTTTATACGTTTCAAAAGGCTTTATGTCCGGGAACAACATCTTAAGTATGTATTACTTAGTGATGAGGCTCAACGTAAAATTTGGCGTATCGATTGAACAGCAAAACAAAACAGAAGGACTCATTAATAAGTCTGGAAGAGAAATGTCACCATCCAAAATCATTTGCGAAGAAAGGTAAACTTATTAATGTTTCCTATGTGTTGGGACACCAAATTGATTTTACAGTTTGTACAGGTTATTGTTAACCCTCCTAGGTCACACCTTATTTTTTGTGACACGGTAGACACTCTGGGGTCAAAATTGACCCCAAATGTATTTTAATTTATATATTATACTCAATAAATAGTTTCACAATAACTAACTATTTTAAAAAATCAAAAATTAACCTACCTACGCAAAGAAACAAGAAATAGATTTGAATATGGTAGAATTGAACATTTTATTCGTGGTTTCTTGAAACCATTCTTAGTAAAATGTTCAAAAATCAAAATTTTGGGCATAAGAATATTAAAAATTCAGTTTTGAAGATACACAATAATTAAAAGCAAATTATCAAAGCTGACTATCTGTCGAATAGTCAGAAAAAACTGTAACTTTGTAAGTTAAATAGTAAAGTTTTCACGATACCTTAAACTTACCCCATTTTTCACATCTCTTCCTTTTTTCTAACCTAAACTGATACACTGTTTTTATTCCGCATTCAATTTTTTATCATCTCATTTTATTAATTTTTATGACAAAATAATTAAAGGTAATTGCAGGATTATATTTAAGCAATAGGCACACATAAAAAACGAAATATGAATGTATTTTTAAAAGTTGTTTTTACAAACACGACGGAATTATTAGGTACGCAGTATCATTATTTGTTATAAGTAATTGCATTTTTCACAGGTCGTTTCGGTATGACTGTGCACTTCACACACGAGACGGTTGCACTCTGTGCACGACCGACTCGTCTTTTCATCGTTAGATCTTGGGCAAATGTAGCATCGCCCACGTACAACTTGTTCAGCAGGTCTCGAAGACCCCTGATCCCCTGCCTGGGGATGTACCCTGGCTCTTCAGGGTACATAAAATGCAAAACCCAAACCATTTTTTGAACCAAAATATACCCTGACCTATGATATCCCATCAACTAGACACATTTACCCAGTTGAGAATCCTCACCTGAGTCACCTAGTAGAAGTGGACGAGAAAAAGAAATACCTACTGAGTACCAGATTATAAAAATACTTATTTTTTATGAGAAAATTAAGTGAATTATGATATTATCTGACTTCCCTTGTGAGGAAATCCAAAATACACACTGGGGTCAATGGCTACCCCAACAGAACAAAAATAGGAACGCAGAAGACACACTGGGGTCAAAAGTGTCCCACAAGAGATTCACAACCCTCTGGCTCGAGGTCACAACGTATACTGCCAGATGTTATCACTTCCTCGCCTAGCCAATGCTACCAAGCAAATTTACAAAATATCCCTTTTGGCTAAAGAAAATTGTAAAGCCCGAAATTCATACGAAATATATTCGGATTTACTGTCATGGTGAGGGGTGGAGGGGATAATTACCGATTCTTTCAGACGCTGCCCAAGCAACAAATCTCGACCGATTCTCGTGATTCATATTGTGTTCCATTAAGAATTCGATATAGTTTTGGAATGTATGTCAGGAGTTTACATTTCATTGAGGGGAGGGGGTGAATGGAGAGAGTAATACTGATAAATCGTGGTGTTTTAACAAATCTCGTCCGATTTTTTTTTTTTTTTTTTTTTTTTTTTTTTTTTTTTTTTTTTTTTTTTTTTTTTCAACTATGAACTCGGTCTAGTATTGGATCGTATATCAGGAATTTCAATTTTTAATATGAAAGGGGTGAATGGAGGGGGTAATTGTAATAAATCATGATGTTTTAACAAGCGTTGACCCGTGCTCGAACCATCTTCAACTCAAAAAAGGAGGAAGTGAGACTGGAGGCTACCTTTCGATTTCAATATCATCGGTAGTTTTCCACCACTTTCTGAAGATTCTGGAATATCGTTTCCAAGTGGCTGGTGTCATAGGTGACGTCCAGAGAGCATTTCGGCCAGCGGATTGCAAAGCGGAGGACCTAACAGTTCTCCACATTTTGCTGGCCCGTATCAAGAAACGGCAGCTCCATCTTGCCGTCCGGGACGTCGCCTGGGAGGTCGCCCGCACTGCTGCTGACCTTGATTTTTTCTGGCAGCAGTTATTGTGGTGCAACCGAGCAACACCAACTGCTCCGAAACCCAGCTCAAAAAATCAAGCATCCCAAACGAATGGATGAGTTTGTTGGCCAACAATTTTTAAGCACATTAAATTTGTCAAATTTCGAAAGGATTACTCAAAAAATCACTAAAAATGGCTGAAAACGGCCAAAAATCGTTATATCCATATTTTTAGCAGAAATTTAGTTGAATCAATGTCACAGATTAAATATTACATTATAAAAAAATTTCTCAAAATTATACTGAAATACCTACTTAAATTTCATTAATATTTGTTAAAAATCTATAAAAACCTCAAAAAAAAATCTAAAAATCCAAAATCTTTTTTGACTTGCCGAATTTTATTTAGAATGAGTTTTTTGCCATAAAATTGGTTTTTAACAATTTCTTTCCACTGAAATTGTTCGAATTTCAATACAATTTAACATATTGTAATACGATAGATAGTTTATGAAAATTCGCTCATACGATCATGCTGCATGACTGAATTTTTTATATCGTGACTGGAAATCTCCCGATCACAATATAGGCTATGTATCGTGTCATGAGCCTAATCAGCAGAGAGAGTCCTGATTCTAATTCCTTTCTTATTCATCCCACAATGCTGAAATTTGAAACGGAACCTCTTTAGGACTGTTGGGTAATAATGACAGGGTACGGAGCCACCCTGTTCATCAGAGTGAGCCCCGAGGCTAATTTTTCTTCTATTCATCCCAAGATGCTGAAATTTGAAATGGAGTCTCTTTAGGACTGTTGGGTAATAATGACAGGGTAGGGGCGACTCCGCTTTACAAACTCGTCCTAAACAGTGAGCTCCTGTTTTTTCTGTTGGGCAATCTGGATGCCCCTAGACATTAAATATCACTAGACTGCAGATCAAACACAGCCTATATTCTGACCGGGAGATATCCGGTCACAATACAAAAAATAACCCGTTCAGATCCCTTCGTCCGTTCGGCCGTGAAAGCGACACTCATTCATAGACAGAATCCTTTTTTTATGTAAGTACTAGCAGCTCCGACTGGCTTCGATCGCCTCCACAAGCAGCCAGGGGCGCTTCGTCCCCCCCACCCCTGGACCCCCCGTTGAGGTGTATTATAATAAATTGAAACTTGTAGTAGTAGACAGAAACGCAAGTACATGTGAGGACAAAATACGGGACTCCCATAAAATATGGTACCATGGTACGACTGTTATTGTAGTATTATAGTAGCGGATACAGGCCTTTCAAGGTGGATATTGAAGCTGGTGAATGGAAACGGTAGGAGGATGTGGTGGGAAGTTGATTATGTTGCATCTTTGTGACTCTTGATGTTGCCATTTCCTGCGTTTCCTTTCCTAGAAAATAAGTAAGGTACTCAGATAGAGGAGGATATGCAAAATTCAAACATTTGTCATAATGAAATTTCAATAATGCTTGCTTGTAAACTACGTTGGCAGTTTTTCTTTCTGGAGCAAGCAAGTGTATATTGTTCGAGGAGGAAACTCTTGAACAGGCAACCTACATTGCTTAAACATCGGGAGAGCAAATTTACACCACATACAGATAGAGATTGGCCCTGAGATTTATTAACAGTCCAGTTTTTATTTATTAAACAGCGAGTTTCAGTGGGAATTGTAGGTGTTCGAAAGAAAAGGGAAAATCGTTTGGTATGATAGGAATCTTAGGAATGTAAACAACATCTCCTTTATAAGCTGCAGTCAGAATGGTGGCCTGAATAAAATTTATGCCAAGTTGATTGACCTGCAATCTAGTGTCATTGCAAAGTCTAAGGGCATCGCCTCCAGCATTGTCCACCACCAGTGGTTGTCGTTTTCCAAAAGACCAAGAGCTTGACAAGCTTCCTGATAGGAGCTCTGCACTATCCCGTTGACAGTCTTCAAGTCTTCAGTATTGGGATAGTTAGTTGAAATTGAACAATGGAAACCAGCGAGAGAAAGATACCTAATAAAAAAAAGATAGGAATAATCAAGCCATGTCCCTACGACTCTAGAATCATTTGTTTGATTTGTAGGATGAGCAATGAAAAAAATGTAGTTACCTACTTCATAATGAGATAGTAATCAGCTTCTAAACGCTGTGCGTAAAAATTGGGAGTTTCCAACTATTACATATTTTTTAGTTTTGATTTTCACATGAAATGATTTCAAATTACTCAAAAATTAAATAATTGAAGACTATTGTATAGCCCCCAGAGCTTGTGACTTAGAAATAGCCTCCCCAAGAATCCCGTTTACTTTCCTTCTCTCAGGGAATTGGCACCCTCTCTACAACTCAAATTCCTTTTAATAACGAAGTGACAGCCACTTACTTAACCGTTGGTGAAGGATCAGAAGGTAAAGTCTGCATGTTGATTCGAAGAATCCTGACGTCCTAGCTCGTTCAACACCGAAATGCCCCGACGTGCTAGCCAAGAAATGACTTCACCTCTGCTTTATCGAACGAAGCACTCTTTTTAATTATTTAAAGTAATAGAGGTAGAAAGTAGAAATATCAGAGTTATCATCCTTCAACGCATTGAAGGGGATTCACGGTTTGTCAGAAAGGTTAGAGTGGAGTTTCCAACCGTTTTCTTTGCGTGTCCAACTCTCAGGGGAACACCAGTTTGTCGTATTATTTCGAGCTAAAACGTTTTACGTTATAAGGTAGGTAACTAATAGCTAACAAATATATCATTACCATATTTCAAAAGATGTTCTAGAAGAAAAAAAAAACGCTGCAAATTATCATACAATGATTTATTATTTCTGTGTTAGATAGCCCTTCTACGCAGATCATTGATTTATAATTATCAAACCCCGACATGTAATATATATGATCAGAACATGGTGCATCGAGCCTCCGAGAAATGTTCACACTTTTACAGTTCCAAGACCCCGCAATTGTACGCTTACATCAAAAATGTTTTAAAAAAAGTCGATAGGTTCAGAGGCCCCTCAACTGATCAGTGCGTCTCTGTACCTCGTAGGTAATCATTTCCAAGGAGTCCTAGCTGAGCTCCATCTAAATAACATCACCGTAAGTCGAACAGGAAAGTTAGCCTCGGAGGTTCGAAAGCAGATCTAAGTACCTCCATATTTTGTAATTGTATTCCAGATCTCCGAAAAGGAACTTCATTTCAGGTTTCAGCATCAAGAGTCAATCAAAAATCAAATGAGGCTTAGAGGCCCTGCAGTTGATTAGAGTGCACTTATAATGAATTATTGATATTACAAAGGAAGTGGTTTGGCGTAACTCGATGATTGCGCGGAGATGGTTGATTGAACCTGAGGTCGCTAGGTCGCATAGGTGTCTATCTGGAGACTGATTCCTGATTCTGCCCCCCTCCTACCTCCAGGTGGAACATGCGATTCCTTTGTTGATGACCGCATTCGTCTCTCGCCATCGTAACCTAGAAAAAGTGCGTTGTTTCCCGTTATTGTTTCTTCGCTCGGACCCTCCGAATCGCCGTCCAATTTAACTCAGATTTTCCGCGTCTTTTATTGTAGCCGCGTTAGAAATCCTTTCTAATTTCCCATACCTTTCCTCTGATCATTCCTATCAATTTATTAGCTGTGCGGCATCTACACTTCGGAGCGTTGGATCATCTACCAGTAAGTCCCATTTCCTGGGTTCTCCCATTTTTCCTATAAAATACAGTCCATTACATCTATATTTCACATATCGCTAAACCAGGAGGATCATTTCAAATTGCAGATCCGAAGGTTGACATCAATATGCGACGTAGATATAGGCACCTGCAAGGGAAAATTAATGCAATCAATTAAAACATCTCCATTTTACTAGTCCTCTTGATCTCACTATAACGATATTTCAGCTAGTAGGTACGTACCAACTGAAAACAACATGAATGTATAAATCATTGAAATGGTTTTAATAATCATTAAAAACTCCATAGCGGAATATAGTCCATCAAGATGCAGGTAGCGTACAACTTCGAAATCGATAATTTAGATAACAGGAAATTGATGCTTTAAGTAATTTACGTTAGCTCATGTGCAGAATGGAGAAATGATTATGAGAAAAATGAAATTGGTAGGGAACAATCTGCAGAATAACCCACAATGTCCCAGAAAATGTAATCAAAATCTGATGAAAACTAGAAATTAACCTTGTTCTTGGGAGTACACTTTCGTCCATGCGCAGGAGCTAATAATGATGCAATCATGTTGGAATTAACAAGGAATAATTAAACCATCATCCCCCAACTATGCACCATATTTGAGTGGGATTGAACGACGAGGGCATACAAAATATGATGTTTGAAGGAATTTACGTCTGCCCATGTGCAAAATGAAGTTATGATTTAGAAGTGTGGAATCAATAGAGGGCCTAACCCGCACATTCCCTGAAAATGTCAAAATCGGATGAGAACTGTTGAAATTAGGCTCATTTAAAAAGGAATACACATTTATGCTTGTGCTGTAGCTACTAATGATAAGATTATGTTGAAATCGCTAGGGAATGCTCAAATTAAGCTCTTCCACCTATCCTCCAAATTTGAGGGAGATAGGACAACGAGGGCATGAGAAAATGAGGCTTCATGGAATTTGCGTTTGCACATGGGTCGGGTGATGTATTGATTTGGGGACAACGAAACTAATAGGGGACCATCATGACCCTAACCCGTACATTCCATGAACATTTCATAAAAATCGGTTGAATATAGTGGAAATTAAGCTTGTTACAAGGATTTGCAGACATACACAAACAAACACACAGAATGACACAGCTTTAAAGTTGTTCAGAATGGTCTAAAACGTGAAATGTGAGTGGAAATTTTACCTCTGTAAAAAAACAACAATAGAGTAATGGATGTGTATCTGTAAGAATTTGTTCATTAACCGAACGTTTTAGATCTACATATAGCCAGATCGCTCCCGACTTTATAGGGACACAAACCAACGGAGATGCCCAGGAGGATGACGACACTGGATATATAATCCTTAATTTTTCTAATCTGATTAATTCATTTCTAACTGTATCCCTTAAGGCCAAAGGCAGTGATTGCGTGATTTTGGAGTAAGGTATTTGGCCAATTAGGATTAATAATAGATAAGACATCTCTGCCCAGAATAGCAGAAGGGCATATTGATTTGGCAACCAAAATTCGAACCGAAATGGTAAGATTCTGGGAAAAGGTGTTTTGAAGTTGTCAAAATATTTTTTTTTCGACCACTCCATGTCGTTAAACATGGAAATTGTTATTTTCATAGTCGCATTATAATTGTCATCTGAATGATTTAGTGCTCTGCATTTCTCTCTTTCCGAAATGCCCATATAAGCCCAGCCATATTCAACACCCGGGCATGCTGCTACCAAAGCCCCAATAAATCTTGCCACGGTTCTAATTTTGCAAGATGACTAGGACTTAAAAAATTCAGCAGAAGCACGGATTCCATTCCGTTTTTCATCATGTAATCTTATGGTCATGTCAATTGAATTAAATATGAAGCCTAAAAATGCAAATGTATGAGACGGGGTCGGGGACGATTTCTCTAGATTTATAATGAACCCTAATAAAGAAAGTAAATTTTGCAATAAGGTTATTCCTTGGACCTTGGTTACATTGTTTATAAATTGGCACCAGTAGGAAAAGTCATCTAAATAATTCACACAATGGAAATGTGTTCTCGTGTACTTCATGATTGGCTTCATCAATTTTGAAAAGCAGTTCGGTGAAACAGAGGCGCCGAAAGGTAAGACAGTAAATTCAAAAAGAAGACCGTGAAATGTAAATCTCAAATGCCTATTCTCATGGTGAATTGGTATTAAATTGTAAGCGTCCTTTAAGTCAATAGTCGCAGCAAACCATCCACGAGCCATTAGGCGGCAGACAGTTCGACGATCCTCCATTTTAAAGTGTGGTTGATGTAAAAACTTGAGTTTTTTCAAGTTCAAAATGAAGCGGTTTTTTTTTTTTTTTTTTTTTTTTTTTTTTTTTTTTTTTTTTTTTTTTTTTTTTGCATATTAACTAAGAATATGGGTGAAATGAATTGGTCGTACAAAGGTTCACATTTTTGGATAGCTCCCTTTAACAACAATTCTGAAACAGCATCATTCATATGAGTATGAACTAAATCACTCGAAAAAATTCGAAAATTAATTCGAAAAGTAGTTCACCAATCAGAAGATAGTTTACTAAAAAATATGTACATTCCAAGTTTTGTAGAAATGAACCCTCATGCGCCTAGGTTATCTTGTCTCCCTAAAATTCATAAGGAAGGAGTGCCGATGAGACCGGTGGTGTCTTATATCGGAGCTCCCGCTTACAAATTGGCTAAAAAAACTCAATATTTTATTTAGAAACAAAATCAACTTTCGACCTCAACATACTGTACTAAATTCCAATGATTTGGTCTCTAAAATTAAGGACATTCGGATGCCTCCAAATGCTAAACTTGCATCTTTTGACGTGGTTAGTCTGTTCACCAATATCGATGTAGCTAGATGCAAAGATGTGGTGTGCAGGCTGATTCACGCCTCTAAACTTATATTTTCGAAAAGGAAGAATTGTTCAATTTGATGTCTATTTGTATGGATCAAAATTACTTTTTATTTGAGGGGAAATGTTATACACAGCCAGGGGTTGCTATGGGTTCTCCGTTATCTCCTCTGCTTGCAGATATTTACATGGATTATCTTGAGCAACAAATATTTACAACTTGTAACACAAGTGATCTTCTCTATTGGTATAGATATGTCGATGATATTGTCATTCTATGGAAGGGCACAGAAAGACAACTGAATTCTTTTCACGAAAAAATCAATAAATTAGATCCCTTTATCAAATTTACCCTCGAATTCGGCAGAAGTAAACTCAATTTTATCTGTCCATCTCTTTGGTAAACGAAAAGCATGATTTTTCAATTTATAGAAAAGATACATATAGCGATATAACTATCCCCATCAACCATAAGCATGCAGCCTTCCATAGTATGATTAACCGAGCACTGTCTATTCCAATGAGTGAACAAAATTTATCAAAAGAAAAATCCATTATCAAAAGCATAGCGGCTAGTAACGGATATGGAGGAGATCTCGTTGATACCATATGGGATAATGTTCTTAGGAAAAAGAGTAGGGAAAAAGTTTCCAATCTGGCCAGGGAAGATGTAAATTTAGAAGAAAAGCAATGGATAAGTATACCTTATTATGGGAAAATTTCGGATAAAATCGGCAAAATTCTGTCATCGAGAGGTTACAAAGTAGGTTTTAGAACTAAAAATAGCCTTAATGCATTACTAGGATCCGTTAAGAACAAAATCAATGTTTAGGATAAAAGTGGGGTTTATAAACTAAAATGTTCTTGTGGCTACAAATATTGCGGTCAAACTGGTAGGAAATTCAGGGAAAGAATAGACGAGCATCAGGAGGATTTCAGGGAAAATAAGGGTAAGTCTACATTTGCGAAACATCTTAAGGAATCCAATCATAGTTACAATTTTGATTTGACAGATAGACAGTTTGTAGAATTTCTTCATTTTTGTCCGAAGGGAGGTATGTTGAATGTACTTGAAAAATTCGAAATTATCAAAAGTGACAGATCCGGTAAATGTTCAAATGAGGATATACCTCAATATATGTCACCATTAATAGGTCCATTTTTATAAAGCTTGGAATTATCCCTTCACAATGTTGAAACCATATTTAGTTATTTCCCCCTTTCACTTCATCTAATTAGCTATAATCCCCGTCACCTTGTTTACACTTCATTGGTTGTACCTCCTGCCCCCTTTCCTTTCTCTTGACCAATGGGATTCAATCTCCCTTCAAGTGTTACTATAAAAGCTGTGTCCTTTCTAATGTAACTTCAGTTATTGTTTGTTACTGATGATGGCCTAACCGTCGAAATCGATTTAACAGTGTAACTCTTTATTTTTCGTGGAAATATACAACGTTTTTCACTAACTTCCGTTTTTTATTCATATGAGTATCTTACGTCGTGGAGATGTGAGGAATAGATAGGGTAGTTTGACTAGGAGTATCAATGAATGGAAATTCGGAACCTAGGATCCACTGAACTAGTAGATGGGTGTCTATTTGCTTCCACGCTTTTGACAAAAATTGTAACCGCCCAGAAAATCTCGTATAGTTCACCATTACTTTCGTTGTCGTTGACGTTCCCTCCTGGAGTGATGAGGTCGATGAGTGCCCTTTTTAATCCTCTCTGTGCCTCTGCATTGCTGGTCCGGGCGCTGGAAGTTTCCCTGACCAGGGATTTTCCTGGTTGCAGGTAGTGGTCTTGGCTTGGGGGGACCCTGTTGAGGTTTGGAAGATTGACCAGTGCTCGTAAATTCTGATGGCCTTTAGGCTACTAACTCATTGGAAATACCTTCCAAATCGTTGGCCAATTTTATGAGGTCGGTGAGGTTGTCCCCGTAAAGGGGTGTTGTAGGGGGTTCATTAGCGACTAGGGATGGAATAATTTTGTTCAACTAGGTATTTATATTATAGCGTCTTGTTAGAGATGCTCTGTGATTGGTCAACATTTTCCCCGAGTCTCAGAGTGGACGCAAAAGTTTGTCGAGTATGTCCTTGGGGACACTATTGATGTTGTTCAGTAAAGTTGTAATGCTACTCGTCCTAACGTCGCTAAGCCCCTACTTGAATTAGCTTGCTAGAAAGCCGCGGAACTGTCTTTGTTGATTAGGAAAGTAGAGTTTTTTTGAAATTTCACGGTTCAAAATGGGTGGTTTGAGAGAAGAGAGGTTTGATTCAGGAGTCCCTTAGTCAAATAAGCCTTCCATCTTCGAGCACTTAATGAATGAAGGTCAGGGGCTGGAGCGGTACCTTTGATTAATTGGCCTAACATATCACAAACTTGATTAGGGAGTGTTGTATTATCATGACTAACTGATATTTGCGTGTCAGTGGTAATTTTTATAACTGGAGGTTCTTCTCCGGAGATGGAAGACGAAGAAATAATCGTCGGATTTCAACAGGAGCTATACTTGGAGGAGGTTCTTCTCCGTTTAAATCAAGAGAGCCAGGGTTCTCCGTCGACTCAAACTTGTCATCAATATGGAGTTTGAGGACGTCACGATGCTCATTCGGGGATGGGGGCATCGAATTGACGTTAGTCTCCAATTCAGAGAATGAATATAAGAAGCCCATAAGCTTATGGACAAATTTTTCGATTTATCTTATTCGCTTTTTGAGTTTTCGGCTACCCTTCTTCTTCCCATCACACTTTGAAGATCGAATCTGAAAACGATGAGCAAGAACGTTTTTTCGGCATCCTGTAAGGTCAAAAACAAGTAGGTACCTAAAACCCGTTTGAAGATCAAAATTGAGTAAATTTGGAATATATACACGCATAATTAATCTATATATATATATATATATATATATATATATATACTATACTAACTTAAAAACTATTTGAAGATATTTCAATACGTATTTGAGCAAGCAGAAATTACCTATAACGAATTTTTTAAGGTAAATATTTAGCAAAATATTTCCGAGATGAGAGGAAAATTAATCTGTCGGAGCGCTGAACGACAAATTGAATATCGGGAGCATCGGTCGACAAAGGTTCTCTGCCGGTTGACCTTGAATAAAAAAGTCTGTTTATACGGCTATACGAAGAGTTCAGTTCCCACTCAGAGATGAGCGGCAGAAGTCTTCTCAACGGGAGTGTCTGGTTTCGGTAGGTACTTCTTACTTCTTTACTAGGAACCATCAGTTTCACAGAAATGTTGTTTTTACAATGATTCACCAAATAAACGCCCTGATCAGTTGAGTGGGCTCTGTGACTAATTTATTTCCTTCTCAAACTATTTGAAATGGAGCCATACGGACTGCTATGTTATATTACAAGGTGTCCAATCAGCCTAGGTAGTTCTGAGGATCATTTCTTACTGATACTCAGTACTGCTGAGTACTGGTTTTTAAATCAAGATACAATAGAGTCAGTTGTTAGAAGTACCATGTAAAACCGAGGTTTATTTTATGAAAATATTCGTAGAAATATGGGTTTCAAATGTAAAAGCAGTTAGAACAATAATTTTAAAATAATTTTAATTATCACATAAGTTTACAAAATTTTACGTAGCCTTAGAAACCACGGAGTTATACAGCGCTGACCTGGTAAGCAGTAACTACTTAGACAGTTCTTTGACTTTATCTGTACCGATTTACGGTACATCTAAATGGTAGGTACTTATGTACTTTCGAGCAGTAAGTAGGAGTAAGTAGATACCTATTATTTTTATTTATTTATTTATTTATTTTTTTTATTTTATTTTTTTTTTTTTCAGAAATATGCAATTAGTTCAAAGATTAATTTTACTGAACATTAAAATCATCGACGGTAAACATTTCTGATATCATTGAGTTTCTTACCACAGTTACAAACGCATACAAATGATATCATAGTGGGAATTGATTTAAGGGCTTACTAAGCATAAAGAGGCTTGATTTATTTATCTATTGATTGATAGGCTTGATTTATTAGAGAGGCTTGATTATTATGTGATTTATGTTACGAATTATTTCCGATGAAAACCTAAGGATGTACCTAATAAACAGACACTGTACTAGGGGGGATTAAGGAGGAGTGTCTCGGGAAAACGCGATCTACCGCAGTGGATGCCAACCGTGCAACTGCTTAACCATTTCTTTGCACTCGAAGTGGTCAAATTACAAAACAATTTAACATTATATAGGTAGGTAATACAATATTTTACGAAAATTCGCACATATGATCATGTTGCATGACTAGAACTTTTTAGGAGTGTGTTTGCGCATGAAATTTCATAATTTGAGAGGGGGGGGGGGGAAGGTACGAGCCCCTAGTAGTAGGAGACCACTATTGGTCTATTGTGACGAATTGGTGAAAGAGGCGACGCAAGGTACTGACAAGGGGAGAATCATGTCAACAACCACTTTCTTTAGATCACTGTTCCCCTAGCGCTTGATAGTTCGGATGATATCGTGCATTTTATGGCTTGGCATCTTTTATACACGGAATTTCGTTTTGGTGAAGTGGGGGGGGGGGGTGTATATTACAAATTTTTGGTGGTCTATGAAGATAAGGTTGGGATGTGCAGGCGGAATGAGGTTGCTATTTCGTATTTATCCAACTCTTGGTCGTAACGGATCGAACCTCCGAAAGGCACTTCCGTAGGACAAACAAGACCAACATTTCAAATTTTATCAAAATCAGAGGAAGGAAAGTAAATGAGATAGCTACCTATTTCAAGGTTTCACCCATAGTTTTCACGGATTCGGTCTTAGAATTGTTGAAACAAATTAATGTTATTTTATTTTTTTCTCATGCTTGGGTTGTCCCCCATCTCCCTGAATCAATGAACCCCTGTTGTTAATGAACCTTACCTACAAGACATAGCTTCAGAGGTACGTGCTCTAATGGTGGGGGGGAGGTAAGGAGGGAAATGTGGGGAGGTGGAGGGGGAACGGCTAACTGATCTTTGATCACCTGACAAATTCCCTAGTTCCGGCCCTGCTTACAAACTTATTATGAACTAAAGAATCTGATTTCCTCATTTTTTTATTAATTGTTGAAATTTTATAGTTGAACATGGAAAAGGAAGATACCCTCGAAGAAATTCCTACTGACGACTTTCAGCCACTACTAGATGACTTAAAGACCGATTTCCCCAACAGCATACATGTGAGTAGAACTATTAGTTAACCCTTTCGGTCCCCAATTATTTGTAGTGAACAGAAAATTTTCAAATTTTGCACGCAATCTACTATTGGTCTAAGTAAGCTCTGGTAAAAATTGCATGACCCTAGTACCATCGGTTCAACAGATGTATCATGTACAGTATAGTGCACAATGAGACTCAATCGGTGCTGTGTACCATTTCTAATGTACAGTGTACTGCACAATGAAACTCAAGCGATGCTAGAGATGCTATCCAAGAGATGCTACCCAACCTGGATTCAAAGAAAAATTCACAGCAGTTTCAAATTCGAACATATTTATTGAACAATTTTATTGAAAATGAAACTATAAAACTAAAAATAATACCCTCGATCAAGAAATAAGGCAGGGCGAGTAAAGTAAAGACTCTTTTGTACTTGGAAATCACAGAAACACATTGTATCACAAAATTATTTCAGTCTCAATATAGGTAAATATTAGTCCCAACGTACTGCGGGCTGGTAGTACCTAGGTAGGTACATGAAAATCGCAAATTTATTTGATGAACGGCTTATTCATCGTAAACAGCTCTCCTATGATGTCGTTTCTTGGTATTATCGTGCCAAAATTGTTTCCAACCAACGTTCTCCAACATCCACAGGGGTGCTGCTTGACAAAATCTACACCTTTAATCATTCCCAATAATGTCTAGTTGCCGTAATCAGCATTTTCCCCGCCGAAGTTTCGACGGTCTTCTCATATTTTTGGATTCAGAACATCACGCGATCCACGTCGCTCTGGTGCTATTGTACAACCTACTGTACACTACGTTTGAACACTTGGCACAACTTCATTTCGCAAAATAACCAACTCGATTTTTGCTTCTATAGTAACTAAAGGACATCTACATCTACAATCAATACCAAGCATAAAAGAGCTGATGGATCGTATATACATTGCATAAAAAACCAAAAATTGTGGTGCTTACCTATATCTTCCATGACGGGCGGGTGGAGGACGGAATGAATCAGCAAAAAAGGCTTTAGTTTACATTATGTGGAACTTAAAGTCATGCTACCGTCGTTGTTAGGGGGTTGTAGTTGCTGTTGAACACAAATTATGGCCCTAAAACGGCTCTGGTTATGGAAAACAAAGTGAGAAGGTCATGTACAGTGGACTGCCCAAAAAGACTGAAAGGGTTAAGATTAGGGTTGGTATTGGTCCGCTTGGGAAGTTTCGAGCACGAAATGAAGTTATGAATGAGGTTCCGACTATTAAGAACGGAATTATTCCTCCCTTTCTCCATTTTGTCAGTAAAAACTGGTGTCTATTAGGTATTATATCTGGCAAAAATGAAGCTCTTAGGTACTCTGGATGCTCTCGTATCGACTGACAAGGGGTGGGAATACACGGATTTTTTCACTCGAGGCTATTCTACAGTTGTACAGTTCTGTAGTTAATATATTGATTTGAAAACGGCTATTGTCGTAATTTCTAGCAAGCATAAAACTGAAGAATGTAACATTTGAATGAACAACAAAATATAGCATCAAATTTTACTTTACTATTTCCTAATAAAATTGATATTCTGTAGTAATCGAAAGCTTTATTATAGGCCTGGTCATTCTTGAGAACAATCGACAGATGGAGACTCAACGATCCGAAGTTGCGTGTGAAAATACTGGCGATCAATGGTGACTATCGGATAAAATTTATTGTATTCTACGTAACTCTGCCAGATGTAAGTACCGTCCTACTGTCCTGCAATGCTGAGCAAAAATTAGTTGTGGCTAGTAACTAATAGCCACAACTAAATACATTAGTAGAAGAGCAAATAATAACCACAGCTAATTAGCTATTAGTTATTATCGTTGAATTAACTAATTCGATTGTTTAGGTGCCTCAAGTACATAGGTAAGAAATAAATAATTTGTCACAAAAATTAGTTAGGTACTAGTACTAGCAATTACTAATTGTATATCACCATTTTTCAATCATCAAAGTAATAAAATACGTATTATATTTAGGGCCGGTTTATCAATTACTATATTAACTGCAGGATAGCTATACCAAGTATAGCGCTATAATCTAGATAAAGAATGTGAGTCGTTTATCAATGCTGAATTACCTATGCTGAATACTGTCTCGCAGATGGCGCCATTAGCATTGTGATGGATAGGAGTAGAGTTCCTCCTTCTCGATTCTTGCAAATGTTACATCCAAGGGGATATTGGATTACAGGACATCATCTGTGTGTAGCAGGTTAATCGCCTCTCCCCTTCGCAGGAGTTACTACCCTTTTTCCCATACCTCTCTTTGTCACGGCATCCTCATTGGTGTCCATATGCAACAAAGTAAGGGCAATTTACTCATGGAGCTACATTTTCTTCATGGATCGACATTAAACTGGGTCCGACATTATTTCCACAACAGCGTCCATCATATAATCAAGCTAGGTAAATAAGAAACCACCACCTTTTTGCTGTTTGCTTCATTGCCTAGAGAGAAAAATTGAGAAATACAATATTACACTTAAGAATTATGATATTCCAACCTGAATCATTATTAATGAATTATTGCGATCAGTAAGTTGAGGACTCAATTTCATCTTTTGATCTCCGTTAGAATGAAAAGAACTGCATCTTTGTCCAACCGAAACCTCAATATAAATAGGTACGCTCTCATCCCATTTTAGTACGTCTTACTGTATGCGGTCTTCTTTCCTATTCAACGAGTTCTGCAACGATAGAATCTTTGTCGTCGCTGCTATTTGAAGACAAATCCGAAAATATATCCATTCAAAAAGTGCGAATACACCTCTTTTCTGTGTTCTGTACGTACGACTGAAGCGTGTAAGGCTGGCTCAAGCGTCGGACCCAAATAAAATCATTTCTTCTCACATTTCAGTGAAATTGGACCCTCCTAAAGATTGGCGAACGGTACGTGCACCAACAATTTTATCTGTCACCTCACCCCGGAGTGGTGTGGCTCGAGAACCCAAGCATGTTGTTGAAGCTTTGGCTTCTCATTATGCCCAAGTGTCCAGTGATGATACTTACCCAGATGACTTTAGGCGACACAAGGCATAGATGGCTCCTCTCTCTCTCTGCTCACTCCGTCGTCCATTCCTTCAATTGACGTACTATTCAAATGGGTGAATTGTAGAGAGCAATGAAGAAGTCGAATAGGACTGCCCCTGTAAAAGATACGATACATTATGATATTTTTATCAATGTCCCGCAGGAGCAAAAGTACACTCTCTTGAGGCTCTCCAATTCTATCTACGTCTCAGGTAACTCCCTTTAACCTGAAGGAAAGCTGTCAGTATCCCTCTGCGTAAAGAGGGCAAGGACCCTTGTGAACACATGATGAGTATTTACTACTCATACACTTTTCCTCGGACCGGTAGTTGACTGTCAGCTACAGTGGACCCAGCATTTTGAGTAGGTACAGTCACCATGCTACTATGCAGGATGTACCGTAGCTCAAACTTCTTTCAAACTGTAGCTTAAGTGTCCAGCAGGATGTCCTCCTAACAATTTCCAACGTGAAGGTGCGATCACGTATTATGGGTCTGAAATGTGTGGCCCAGCAAGAAAATCTTTGCTTCGTAAGATGGAACCTATATTAAACAAGGCTTCGCCCGGCTACTGAACCCTTCCGTACTACCCCAACAGCCTCCCTTTAGGCGCTTACGCATAGCCAGCCTCTCAGGATTCGGCAAAATCTGCTAACACTTCGCTAGGCAGAATGCTTGCGCTATTTCTCACGGCATCCCCTGCATGTCATGGTCACGCGAAAACCACGCATATGTAGTGGGGACCAGAGTCCATTTAATCAACTCGACCCTCCCCCTCCAAACATACCTACACGTTGATCCATTTACCCAGAAAATTAAAACGGCATTTTTTAAATGATTCAGCGCCTCGCGCCGTACGTGCCCATGTTGATAATATTTACTTCATTACTTTTATGATGATAATATTTACCTTTTTTTTATATATATAGTTTTGGCTGGCTTATGACTTTTGGTTATCACTGGGAAATGGGATTAATATTCATAAGGGGTTAGGAGAGATATCCCCGCAAAAGGGAAATTTCCCGCGGAATGGAAGCACTATTGATAAACGAGAGTCAGGCGAGGAGGGCTGGAAACGCCGGAAGCGTTTCGGCTCAACGCTCCTGCCAGGCCCTCCTCAAGGGTCAAATATCACGTACGGTCAACATGGGAGCAACTCAAAACTGGTGAAACATAGCAAAAATCGCCTTACAATCTATGAGGTTCGTATCAGCTGATTTACCTAATTCCAATGGAACTCTCACTTCATAAAATCGGGTTTTATACTATAATTTAAAAAATAAATTGTATAACCTATAGAGTATACCATAATTTTATCACCCATAGATGAACTAGTTAAGCATTGGTAACTGATTCGTTTTAACTCATAATTTTCACCTTTTGACAGCAATTTACGTAGAATAGAGAAGAAGGAAAATAATTTACTTATTTTCTTCATTAAGATTCCTATGTAAACCCTCCATTTTACGTGTTGGTTGCGTTGGAGCCCTAGGTAAGTACATATTTCATATTTTCTTCCCCTATTTCAGTTATCGGACTTCCAAGGTGCAATCCACAAGTGGTCTCATCAGGAGGATGACATTGAACGCGTGCGAGAATCCCTGAAAAGAACGAAGCAATTCCCTTGGAATAATACGAAATTACTCATAACTGGGTTGACGCCAGAAACTGTTAATGCAGTACTACCAGTCTTCAAAGAGCTAATTGAAGATGTTACCTGGTATGATGATCCTGATAAAGTATACTGGATTCCACGAGAAGAAGCTGAAAAATGGGTCATTCAGTACGTTCTATTCTCCAAATTGTTAATTTTTTATTACATTTTTTTGGTACATTTCTTAAGAAATAATTTATCAAGTAGGTAGGTAACTAGCAATTCAATGACAATTCGACTAACTAAACTGACAACAACTAACAATTCAGATCCTGATTTTTCTAGGCTTCCGTGCCTAATTGTCCGAATTAATGTTATAATGTTGTTGAAGTATGGTGATAACTTTAAAGAGGCAAAAAAAGTCTTTCGGACTCAAAATGTTCACCCTTATTTTTTATGTTACACAGTTCTGAAAATTGTTGGTTTAGAATTTGTCTGCCGCTTTGTGTTTGTTGATGATACTTTCAGGAATTATGCAGGTGAGTTCTCAATATAAATGTATTGATACCGGGCCAATCTCTGCACATGTGCAAACATAAAATCACTGTAACAATCGTAATTTCCAAAGTTCACATCCGATTTCGATTAATGTTTCTCGAATTATGAGGGTTTGAACCAAGTTCCCTATAAAATTTATATCATAAAAATCAACAACTCTTTTTTTTTTTTCAGCTGATTGACTTAGAAAGTAACCTACCTAGATAGGTAATTGTGTAAAATGTGAAACAATTAGGTACCTTTAACCTCACATCATAGAGTGTTAATTACAATCAATTAAAAAGTACATAGGTAGGTATAATTCACAAGAATTTAATTTACCTGTTTTTCCCTGTATGATACTAATAATTTATTTATTACGATTTACCTCGAGTAAACGTGCACCATAACCATAGCATAACCTTACTAATAATTTACGAATTACTGAACTCAAAAGATATACTAAGAAATTTTCATGCATTCTCTTCCCTAGCCAGATAGTCTTATAATATTTAAACAATTTTTTTGCATAATTTTCGGCAAAAGAGGCAATTTGTACGCACAACATTCTATATCAGTAAATTAAAACTTTGGCGTACCTAACAAATAACAATAATAAATTGATTTTCAATTAATTGTTTAAAAATTGGCGAACTCTACCAATTTAATTAAATACTTGAATTAAGAGTTGAGTACCTACGTGGTTGTGGAAATGATTTATCTACTTAATTGTTCCGTAGTTTAACAACAAAACATGAAGTCTTCCAAACTTGTGAAGATGAAACTCTCAACTTTTCATCGTGTTTCTTAGGTTCATTCTCTTCACTGAAAGGAATAAAATTATTTAAAGGAAAAAATGCTTGCGTTTTACTATTACTAAGAAATAATAGTACCTGAAAAAGTCCATAAGAGTTGAAATCATCATTATGTCATTATATTACCTATTTAGGTTATATCTGCTCAATTTTTATCAGTTGCTAAAAAAGTAGTTCACTGAAAGTATATCTATGCACTGAAAGTACATCATATCTATGAACTGAAAGTATATTTATGTACTGAAAGTATTTTATTATGTTATTTATATTAATTATCTATATTAACATTTTCTTGTTTTTTCAGGGCACCTGAAGGGACGTATATTTCTTTCTTGAAGGGAACGCACGCTGAAGAAGTTAACAGTTTTTGGCCACATAGATATGACGAATCACTTGCCCTCATATCGTCTATGATCCGGGTAAACTTCGGAATCGGATTGTTTGATTCTAAAACTCACGAACTGCTGGCTTGGGCAATTCATTGGTTTTACGGCGCAATCGGAGTTCTTCAGACAAAAGACCGATTCAAAAAGAGAGGTTATGGCACTGTAGTAGTTAAAGCGATCAGCCGAGAAATCGCTAGAAGAGGTGATGACGTGTTTTTACATATATCACGTAGTAATACCCCTTCCATAAATTTGACCGAAAAATTAGGCTTCCACTTTTTAATGAATAGTGTATGGATCTTCAAAGGGTTTTAATCAGAAGTTTACATTGACAAAACTAAAATCTACAAATAACAATAACATATCGCTGTCCATGAGGACAATTGATAATGTATCTCCCCTTTTGTATCAACATCTCAACCTTAAATAAACATCTTAATCCTTGGTTTATTTCCAATGATACCTTGTAATCAACCGGTGAACAAAGATCATGTAGGGTGCGCAGTATATAAAGAGGTGAACGATTTATAAATTAAACGAGTGTTCCTCCATATATACTGCAGAACTGATTGCAATAATGAAAGCGATACAATACGTAAAATCCACAGCTCCTACAAATGTCCAGACTCTCATCTTTACCGACTCGCTTAGCTCCCTTGAAAGTTTACGAAATCTAAGACAAAAGGGATATTTAAGCCATCTCCTGGTTGACATATTAAAGGAGCTACGTAGCTTGCAAACTTTGGGGAGGAGGTTTACTCTTATGTGGGTGAAATCTCACATAGGAGTAAGTGGTAATGAAATTGCTGACAGGCTGGCGAAAACGGCTGCTCTAGAAAGTATTACATGTTGCATTAAAAGGCCACACACTGATCTTAGGAGAAAATTTCGCTCTGAAACAAGGAAATTATGGCAAAAATATCACACCACCTACCCAAGTGGAGCATTTTATAAAACACTATTTCCTGAAATACCAGTCAATTCTTGGCATAAGTTGAGTTTAAATCTAGAAGGAGACATAAAAAAGTTTTATAAAACAATTGGAAGGTTGAGGTGCAATAAAGGACTTTGTAATGTATACCTAAATATGATCAAACCTCATACTCATGAATTTACCTGCGATCAGTGCGGAGCTACTGATACATTAGAACATATTGTAATGGAGTGTCATTCTTATGACAGACAAAGAAAGCAAATGTTCAATGAAATCATAAGGACAAGAAAAATAGAATTACCATTCAACTATGAAACTTTAATTGCGTTATCTGACACAAGTATATTTAATTATTTTCAAATTTATCGAAGAAATAAGACATAATGTATAACAAGAGTAAAAATTAAGTGATAGTATAAATATGTAACATAAATAATAATTAAGTTAGTTTGTTTATAATATAGGTAATAATGTATCATGGCTGTAAAGATTTTCTAATGCCAAATATAAACATTAAAAAAAAAAAACCGGTGAACAAAAGGCTGCCGAGTCTAGTGTGACACATTTTTCCTCGTTTTCAGAACTTTATTGGTAGTTCACTGGTTCTTAACCTATGGTCCGCAAGTTACCCAGATGTGGTCCATGAGATTTTTTCTAAAATTTTACACACTACGTAAAAAATTAAGGAGTGCAGGGAAAAACGTGTCAGTTTGTACTCATAACTAATTGCGATTTGTTTCTTGACAGCTTTGGTACCGCACGATCGGTTAAAAAAACATTATGGCTATCTGAAAAATGGTCCCTACGTAATCAGTTAAGTATCAAAGTGATCTCAGTACCTACCTGATGATGCAAGATCAAGTGATGAAGGCACAAAACGACTGGAACTGCAAGGATTACATTGTTTCAAAAATCGGAGAGTACTGATGCAAAAGTGCTTTGTCATAACACCAAGAGACCCTAAAATTTGAAATATTGTACTGAAACTTTTCAATCTTTTCTCCACTTTGCTTTGCAAGACGATTTTCATCTGTTTCACGCACGGAGCTGGTAAATCTACGAATTGAAGTTGCATTACTACTCCACATCAATAAAGTGGTCGAAAACATTCCACCATCACATCAATAAGTGGTCAAAAATTTCAAAGATACTTAAAACCTTAACGAATGACAAATAGTACTAATCTACTACAATATCAATAATTACCTTCTTTTAAAAAAATCAAATGGTACGTGAAAACTTTTAGTCCTTATTAGTGGTCCGCCAATTCAAAAAGGTTAAGAGCCACAGGTATAGATCAGAGAAATATTTTAATAGACAGGATTGAGGAAATACTGTGGTACATATTGGTTAGCAGGAGCATAACCAGAAAAAACAGAGAAAAGATTATTGAATAGTACCTAAATATAGTGGAAGTAGGAGCAAGGACACAGTGTTTGGTGGTTTTTACGTGTGCGCGTGGATCGTGTAGAAACGTTTGATATGGTGCCTATTTGGAGCTTCCACTTTACCACCCCCCCTTTCTAATCTCCGGGAGTGTGATGGATAGTAGCAGGTTCCTCCCTCTAGATTCTTACAAATGTTACATCTAGGGGGATAGCTCCCGGGCTATCAGCTTTAGGAAATCCTCTAGGTGTAGCAGGTTAATCGCCTCCCCCCTTTGAAAGCAGAACTACTACATTTCCATCACCTCAATTGTTATGAACCTGACACGCACAACACCTGAAAATACCATAAAAATCGGATGAAAACTGTACAGGCCTCTTCCAAGAAACTAACACATAATATACAGATTTGAGGAGGCACGAAGGCACCTTTAAGCTGAAACCATTGAAATTTTAAAACGCTGCAAAATTATTACACAAAGGTTTGATATTACCATATTAGATCATCCAAGCAGAACACTATCTTGTCTACAATCATTAAACGAAATCTAATACACATTATCTAAATGTAAAACTGCTTAGGCCTAAACGCCTACCGAGGAGACATTAATTATTAAATTAAATCGCAAAAGTTTACGGTAAAGTTCTCCGTTATACCAGAAAGATCACGGCTAGAAAAATGTCTCGCAAATCTACAAATGAAATTAAAAATTATCGATCGGAAATTTTGAATTATCTCCGTTAATTTTTATCCGAGGATTCTGGCACTGAAAATGTAATGATGAAGTACACTCGAACGATCCCTTCTTGAGCAACGAATATGATGGAAATAGACTGAAGGTGACTAATATAAATATATATATATACATATATATATATATACCTATATATATATATATATATATATATATATATATATTTTTTTATTTTTTTTTTTACTACATATTATACATTTTCTATTTGACTATTTTTCCTACTTACCATCATCACTTAGTGTAGCGATCGTGTGTTTTGTGGGCTCTCCTAGCCTCTTATACAGGTCGGTCTGGATAGGGGTTAACTCCCACCAGACCGAGATGAGATACAGATAGCAGCCAGGAGAGACGAAGTGCATCACACACCTACCTAGTTTCATCGGACCTTACAGGAAATCTATTTGAAGCAATTTAACGAAAATATCCTTCTTTGCATCGCTCCTATCCTCAAGCAGACCCTACAATCCGTTTCATTGGGAAAAAATACAATATATCTGTACCTCAGAGGTCGATTATCGTAAGTGACATTTTGGCGATTTTACAGGAGAGCCAAAAGAAGTTGTGGGCACACCTATTTTGATCCCTATGGCCCATTGTGATGACTTCATCATGCTCAAATTAATTAATTTGAGCATGATAAAGTCATCAGAATGGGCCATAGGGATCAAAATAGGTGTGCCCACAACTTCTTTTGGCTCTCCTGTAAAATCGCCAAAATGTCACTTACGATAATCGACCTCTGAGGTACAGATATATAATATGAGAAAAAATAGAAATTTTTATGAGAGGTTAACTTAGTACGCCTAGGTATGTCCAGTAATGTGCGGCTTATGTTTCATCCCACTCTGCGGGGCGGCGTACGGTGAACGGACGGATTTTTTTTTATTATTATTTTTTTTTCTTTCGATATTGGTTTATTATTTTTATTAATGATTCTTTGCAATTGACCAAGAGAACAAAATGTTCAAACACCCCTCCCCTTCCCCCTCTACAAAACTTGTTAGTTTACCGTTTCAAAATGAGATAGAATCCTATCAACGCTTCACTAATCCATCTATGGGTGATAAGAGTTATAATAAACTCGATTCCGGGAAGTTGGAATTATATAGGCTGATATGATCGCCGGAGTTCACAAGGCGATTTTTACCATGTTCGCACCAGTTCTGATTGTCCTTTGTGCAAAGTTCTAGCCCATAGGGACAGCAAACAGATTAACGTACAGCTCTCGGTGGTTTCATTCGATTCGGGCTGATGTATATTATCAATGACAACCAAAAGAACATTATTGTAACATTGAAAGTTTTCGAGATCCAAGTTTTTAATTAATATATCAGCCAGTAGCGTAGTTTGAGGAGGGGCAGGGTGGGAGGAGTCCCTCCATGAATCATAGAGGTCCCTGAAGTTCGACTTGAAGTAGATGTTGTACCCACAGAACGTAGAAACAATTTGTACCTTTGTATGGTTGTACTTGTACCTACGGATACAATTAGTTATGTTTTATTCTTCAAACTTCAGTACCTATCGCCCTTCAAATGAAGAATGTATTCGAACCGGGTTGCCTAGCACCTTAAGACGCTCTTAAAAACAAGGAAATTTTCATTACGTTCGTGTTAGGACAAAATGGTATGGAAGTCTACTGCCCCACGGATAGGAATAAGATCACCAATTGAACGATTGAAACTTTTAAAAAAATCGAAAAATTTAAAAACACTTAGAAGAATGGCAGATTACTATTTAGGATACGTTTTTTGCCATAAAAACAATGGTTAACATCTTCTTTGCACTCAAAAAGCTCAAATTTCAAAACAATTTAACATACCGTAAATGGTGGTGAAGAGGGATCCGGTGGTGAAGATGGTACAAAGACGGATTTTCCAAATAAATTGACATTTGGCGGGAAAAGGGGGTTCCCAAGCAAAAATTGCCGACAGGTTTGTGTCAAGGGCACTAGGGAGCAGCATCTGAGTGGTGGAGCACCACTTGCTTCTCCGTGCAGCACACATCGAGGGATCCCCCACTCTTCTTTTCTGCCATCGAATACTCTCGATACTCTCGATCCAGCCTCCCAACACATCGATGCAGTCAGAAGTTCTGAAAAGGGAGGGGATAGAATCGGTTCTCTCCTCCGCCGCGCAGCGGCGCTAGTCTCCCACTTTTATCTCCCTCCTACTGAATATTGAAGTATTGTGATCGGCTCTATGAGAGATAGTCGAAGTGTAGCTCAATGGCTATGATTACGTTCTCGTGAGACTAACGTTGTGGGTTCAAATCTGGCCAATTGGTATATTTTTTTTGCTCGTAAAACTCCCGAAATGTACTTCTAAAACGTCATTCTGACCTGTATGTACAACTGATTTGAATATTCACTAAGGGATTGACTAGTTGATGTTATGTAGTTTTGAGATGCGAGCTTGTGAGCATCCAGATCACCAAACTATTCTCATAATTCTGATCTACATGCCCAACTAATCTGCATTTTTACTAAGTGATTGACTACTTGATGTTATGTCTTTTTGAGATGCGAGCTTGCGAGCATCCAGACCACCAACCTATACACATCATTCTGATCTACATGCCCAACTAATCTGCATTTTTACTAAGGGATTGACTACTTGATGTCATGTCTTCTTGAGATGCGAGCTTGCGAGCATCCAGACCACCAAACAATACACATCATTCTGATCTACATGCCCAACTAATCTGCATTTTTACCAAGGGATTGACTACTTGATGTTATGTCTTTTTGAGATGCGAGCTTGCGAGCATCCAGACCACCAAACAATACACATCATTCTGATCTACATGCCCAACTAATCTGCATTTTTACTAAGGGATTGACTACTTGATGTTATGTCTTCTTGAGATGCGAGCTTGCGAGCATCCAGACCACCAAACAATACACATCATTCTGATCTACATGCCCAACTTTTATTTTCTAAAAATGTTAGCAGAGTTTTAGTCAAAACGAAATCGCCAACGATCATCTAGGACATAAAAAAATGGTTGCACAAAATTATGCTGAAAACGTACTTAAATTTAATTAATATTTGCTGAAAAATCTATAGAAACTGCAAAAAATATTTTTTGAATCGCCGAATTTTATTCAGTTTGTTGCTGGTTTTAACAATCTCTTTGTACTCAAATTCCGATACAATTTAACATATCACAATACAATAGGTAATTTGAAAAAATTCGTTCATACAATCATGCTGCCTGACTGGAACTTTTCAATTTTGGCGCTCAGAAGGTCGTTTTATTTCAAAATCAAATCGATGTGTTGGGAGGCTGGATCGATAGTATCGAGAGTATTCGATGGCAGAAAAGAAGAGTGGGGGATCCCTCGATGTGTGCTGCACGGAGAAGCAAGTGTGGAGCAGCTCATGAGTCACGAGACGCTGATAACACTATTAGTGATAACGTGATAATCAAGGTGAACTTTATTTTCTGCCAAACTGCTCCTGGGGCTGCGACAATTGAACAGTGATCACCAAGTAAGCGTATTTCCTTGGTTACACATCTATTTGGGATTGGAAATCCGTCGAGAAATCCAAATTATCTCTTTAAGAAAAATTCCTGAAGCCAAAATTATAAATTAAGTTTTAGGTGGTGAAGATGGTACAGTCGTTTTCTTTGCTTACCTACGAGTAGGTATGTTGAAAAGACTGATTCGTATCATTTGAAGATACGTAGATACCGTTTTGTTGTTCCTGGGGAAGTTACCCAAAAATCCTTTAACTTGATCGAATTGTTTGCTCAATAAAGCCCCAAACACATTTTTTGCTAAATAAAGGCCTTTTAATTTTTTTTCTTGCAATTGATTCAACCTTAGACCTTTTTAGTCCCATTTTTCCATCATCCCTCCACTTGTAGAAAGAAAGTAGATGTTAAAAACGATGGTGAAGTTGGTACAGAAGCCTCTGCAACCTGGTTGGAGGTGTAAAACGATGGTGTACCATCTTCACCACCAAAGTGTGGGAGAAGATAGTACAACTTTAACCCCCCACCCTCGAGCTTGCAATTGATGAATTTCAACAACTCAAACGTGGTTCGAAAGGTTGATAGTTTAAGTTACTTCAGTATGAAGTTCACAAAAAAATTATGAAAATTGTGGCTGGAAGAGGTGGAAAACTATCAAAACTGTACCCACTTCACCACCATTTACGGTACTTAATATAATATAATAACTTAGGAAAATTTGCTCACACGATCATGCTGCATGACTGGAACTTTTTAGCGAATTTTTGAAGAAAATTAAGCTATTGCTCTCGCCTCAAAATATGTAGAATGTGAATTTTTGAAAAAATGTTATGCAGAAATCCGTTTCAGGCTATTCTGAATCATATTCTGAAGTTTAACGCATTTTTTTATGTATGTATGTATATATATGTATGTATGTGTCATTCCAGACGATAACTGTCCGTAGAATTGTGCTAGAAACTTCAAACAAATTTTAAAATGTTAAGGAGACAAAACGAAAGTTCAAGTTCGTTGGCCAGCATGATCGGATTACATCTTCGGGTTGAAATTTTTAAGATACCATTCAAGAATGGAGGAACCCAATTGGAGATTCGGATTAATTTGGAGTCCATACTCAACTAAAAAAGTCCAGTCATGCAGCATGACCCCATGAGCGAATTTTTGAAGAAATCTTAGACATTTCAGTCGCTATTGATCTTGTTGAGAAATTTTAGTTTATGATTTTGATAGACAAAGATGGAATCAAATTATTAAAAATAATTAAGAGATACTCATACTTTATTATAATTAAACTAATCTTGAAGATTTAAAGACAAATGTAGGACGGAATATTCCACAATCGGAGGACGGAATATTTCACAGAGTACTTAAACTCATCAATTGTGATTTTTTTTTTGTTTTCTTTTTTTTTTTTTTTAGCAAGCACCTACTACCTATGTTTTAAATAGCATGGTTCTAGGATTGGTTATACATATTCTTATAGGAAATTTTACGCTGATTCCGAATATACCATGGTACTATGCTGAAAAAATTATTTCGCACAACAAATCGCAAAAAAACAGGCTATTTTGAAATTTTTGACTTCCTATTTTAAAATTTCAACCCGAAGATGTAATCCGATCATGCTGGCCAACGAACTTGAACTTTCGTTTTGTGTCCTTAACATTTTAAAATTTGTTTGAAGTTTCTAGCACAATTCTACGGACAGTTATCGTCTGGAATGACACATACATACAGACATACATATATATATACATACATACATTAAAAAATGCGTTAAACTTCAGAATATGATTCAGAATAGCCTGAAACGGATTTCTGCATAAAAATTTTTCAAAAATTCACATTCTACAAATTTTGAGGCGAGAGCAATAGCTTAATTTTCTTCAAAAATTCGCTAACAATATAATACATTGTATTGGTTGATGACTATTGACGAATATATTATATTCCTCAATATTATTTTAGTGAAGACCTAAGAAACCGTTCACTTCCAATATATTTGTACACCTTTTTTATGAGAGCTGTATCAGGGAAAATACAAAAACGGAACTAAGTGATGATTTGGGAAAATAAATTTTGATTTGTCTGTGAACCATTATGCCTACTAAACACATTTATAAGGAAATTAATCGGTTGCTCTTGATTGCGGTTTTTCCTGTAAGGAGGAATTGATAAAACGGTGCCAAGACCTGACTTTGAAACACCATAACTCCCTCATTTTTCGTTTTTGATTTTGGTGTTCGTTTGGCGCAGAACTAAATTAACTTAAATAAATTTTTATTCAATGAGAAATTTGATTATTCAAGTTTTCCCCTACATATTTGTAAAAATTGATACTTTTCTGTCAATAAAACTTTGAAATTCCGTATTTAGTTAGGTACCTTATTTTTCAATAACTTTTGGAAAAAAGGTGTTCAACTGACGCAAAATTTAATATTCTACAACTTTACCATGGAGCAAACAATTTTTAAGTCAATCTTTTATAGCCCTACTTAGCAAAATATGTTTAAAAGTTCCAGTCATGCAGCATGATTGTATGAGCGAATTTTTGTAAGTTACTATCGTATTGTATAATGTTTTAAGTTGTTTTGAAACTTGAGCTTTTTGAGTGCAAGGAAATTGTTAACTATTAATGGTATGGCAAAAAACGTATTCTAAGTAATAATCTACTATTCAAATAGAGATTTAGAATTTGTAGCTTTTTTACAGTTTTTATCGATTTTTTAGCAAGTTTTAATGAAATTCAAGTACATTTTTCAGCATAACTTTGTATTTAATTTTTTTAATGTTCTATTCTACAGTTAATAAAATTTGAATA
Organism: Adelphocoris suturalis; assembly: GCA_030762985.1. Taxonomy (NCBI): domain Eukaryota; kingdom Metazoa; phylum Arthropoda; class Insecta; order Hemiptera; family Miridae; genus Adelphocoris; species Adelphocoris suturalis. The sequence goes on from CM061042.1 coordinate 103,853,258, forward strand.
ATATTCTGCCAAACAATATAAATTTCACAATTTTTAGCCGTTTTTGGCCATTTTTAGTGATTTTTATAGCACATTTTTTGAAATTTGACCAATTTAATGTATTCAAAAAGTGATGGCCAACGAACTATCGTTTTGTTTAGAAAGCTTCATTTTTTGGCGCAGGAATGGAATTATTATCTCAGTCCTAAAGAGAGTTATCGTCTGAAATGACACACACACATACATAGGTACTGAAAACGTGTATGATTCGCTAAACCGTATTTTTCATCGGCTTTTCGATTAAAACAACTTTAATGAGTGATTTTAGGTATAAGAACATGGGCTATATTCGGAATCAGCGCAGAATTTCCTTTAAGAATAGCTCATAAAATAATTTTGTCCATCTAGAATCGGGTTCTGACCCACTGTGGGGCGGTAGTGTGCTCAGACCGTTTTTAGCATGAATATGCTTTAGCCGTGACCTATCTACCGATAAATGTCCCACGAGATGCCAGGGATATGATACTTCGTCGTTTTTCATCCCACAAAATTCGTTGACCATTCGTTCGAAAGCTCTCGATTTATCCAACCATACTATATTAACTACTGCGAAGTGCGTGGCCAACAAGCTGAGTTATGAGCATGGTTATATGAATAATTGTTTACACACAGGTGATCATTCTCAATTATTGATATTGTGAACATGATTGCAACCGCTTGTTAATTTCTGATGATTTCATTGAGCTGGTGCTTCGATTATGTGATTCATAGCAGGTGATCCGAATATTGCGAGAACGGTTAGATTTGTGAAGCGGTGGTTAAATTATTTTAATAGGTAATTTCTATACTTTACACTATAGGAAGCTGTAATTTCGTATGTAGCCTCTGTTAACGCCCAAGCGTATTTTTCTTTTGTAATATCATTAAGCGAAGTGAAGTGACTGCAGCCGTATCAGTGTTTGTGCGAATGGACCCACGGAACCAACATCTTCCTGTATTTTCTTGTGCGCCTATTCGATCGCTGAATTGATTGCCCCGCTATCGGTACAATACGCCGTCATGCGCCGTGCCAGCTCATCACCTTTCTTTGTTCACTCAACACGTCTTCTCTTTCAAAATTTAAGTCGGGTCGTCAGCATCCCGCAAAATTCCTCCAGGTCTTGCTGATGGGTCATCAGAATCCCACATCTCGACGTCATCTATCACTGGACGGCATTTAATCAAACCTACTGTCCATTTCGACGTAAGTACTAGTTGAGACTCCGTCAACCCGCCTTGGTATGCCTTTTGTGAACCATTCTCATCACACATTTTTGCACTTCCTTGCAGATTCTACGGGTGTACCAGGCAGCACCGTTTTCAGTTCGCTTGCGGCTATTCGCTTCTTTGCAGCATCGTCTACCATCGTCAGGGATTGTTACCATATCCTGGTGGTACTTCTACGGCGGTCCTTCAGCAGCAAACGTGCGCGTGCTACCCACATCCAGCAGTCGTTACGGTCAGAGATTTATTAACTCTATATTTAAATCGGCGATTTAAAGTTGGCAAAAAGGACAGCCTTTATTTTTATTTTTAATGATCGTACATAATATTAGTTTACACACAAAAGTATAGGAAATCTATTTCAAGGAGCTCCTTCTTTTAATTCATACATCATATTCAAAACTTACTATAAACCTACGAGTATCGATTGTGTACAAATCTATGTGCCTGTCCACAAATTAAAAGTTTGGTGTCTTGGGTATCTGGTTTTTCAATTGCGAAAACCCCACCTCTGTGCATTTCAAAACAGCCTCTTTAGCCTCTTTCTATAATAAAGTGAATGTTTACTCGCGAGTTTCTATTAGGAGATCATCATCTCACAAGAGCTCAATTGTCGTGATCATTTCTATAATAAAGTGAATGTTTACTCGCGAGTTTCTATTAGGAGATCATCATCTCACAAGAGCTCAATGGTCGTGATCATTTCTATAATAAAGTGAGCGAGGAGCTAAAACATTTTTTTGTTTTGAATGATAAACAGAGTTCAGAGGCCGATGGGGGGTCGGGTTCAGAAAATCGACGAGGAGTGAGTCGTGTACGGCTAATGCATATTCATGTTTTTTAATTTTAGCCGTCAGGCTCAAAGGAACTGTGGCTTTTTTTTTTTTTTTTTTTTTTTTTCCAGATCTCATATTTTGGTCTAGATCCTTTATTTTTTATAGGATGAAAGAAATAGTGCTTTATTATTATTTTTAAATACAACTAGATCCAATCCTACGAATTTTGACACTACCACGCGCTCCTCCTGATCATTTCTTTATTTTCAAAGTTTCAAATAATAAATTATTGTCCACTTAATCATACTATCAAACTTTGAGAAATCAAAGTCATCGAATGAGAGTGCGATAACTTTGAGAAACCAAAGTCATCGTATAAGAGTGCGATAGGTCTCAAAATTCTCAGGATAAAATCTACTTTCAATGAAAAATATAAAACAAAGTGTGGGCGGATACACGGCGGATTAATTACGCAAATGAGTGAAATAAGTTTAGTAGCATAAGTAGAAAGGGTACATAACAAAAATATTGACGAAATTATTAAGATGTCTAATATAACAAGTATTTATCTTTATTGATTATTAAAGACCTTTTAATAAGGTTCATACAATTAAGAATGCTCAAAAAAGTCATCATTTTCTCTGATAATAAATGTTCTCTGTTTTTCTCAAATAATGTTTCAATTTGTGGTCTGAATATTTTATTGTGCGTAGAATTCTGGTTTCGTGATAAAATTTACAATTTTTGCCATTTTACAGAACATTTTTTTATGTTTTCGGGTATTTTTCTTATTAAAATTTGCTCACATTCTTATACTGCATAACTGGGATTATCTATTACATATTTTCCTCTAATTTTGATTTTATTTTTCCTTCCTGAATTGAATAAAATCATTCCCAAGTCTATATGACGATCCGTTTTCAAAATATTTAGATTTTTCCACACTTTAGCGATTTGGCCACACTGTGCGCCGTCCGAAGTTTTTCTCAGAAACTACTGGGTTAAACTTTACGAAATTTGGCTCAAAATCATCCATTGTCTGGGGATGTGCCAGTAACATTGGCATCAATTTCGATCAACGCTATGGGTTAAAATTTAAGGGGTGAGATATTAAAAAGTCGAGATCCCGAAAACTTTCAAGATAACAGTAAGGTTTTTAACTGTGTCATTTGTAGATATCATCCCAAAGAATCAAATGAGAACAGTGGGGTTGCTGTGCGTTCATTCGTTAGCTCTCACTGAGGGCTAGAACTTTCACAGGAAAAAATAATATCAACACGGGAGTGAATCGCAACTGATCAAACAGTAAAAATCGCCTTATAAACTTCGACGATATTATCAGCTGATTTAAATTCCAATATAATTGTGCCTTGGAATATAAATTCCAATTGGACTTGTGAAAGGTAGGTAAGTCTTTATTTTACATCATTAAGTTTCAGTTGGCAGGTCGGCTACTGTTGAAAACTGAAGGACTAGTAAATTGAGGTGTTTTGTTTAATTTAATTAGTAGAAATTCAAGTGTCCATGAAATCAAAGCCGTTTCCCTACAGCACTGGGAAGATCATTTGATGTTTGGTGTGGGCTTCATGAAAAGGATAATGAAACACTGTGCGTAAAGATGGAGCTGTTTCTGCTTTACACCACATATTCACTTGAAATCATTTTAAAGTAATTCAGGGTTAAATAATCAAGGATTATTATATAGCTCCCAGGGGTCGTGAGGTAAACACTGCCTCTCCTCGAATCTAGTTTACTTTCCTTTACTCAGGGAATCGGCTCTCACTGTACAACTCCAATCCCTTTTATGTAGTAACAAAGTGATATCCACTTACTTAACCGTTGGTGAAGAATCTGAAGGTAAGGTTTGCATGTTGATGTCGAAGAATCCTGACGCTTTAGCTCGCTCAAGTGACCAAATGCCCCGAAGGGCTAGCCAAGAAAAAGCTCCACCGCTGCTTCGCCCTATTTAATTATTCAAAATACGTGAAGGGAGAGTAAGCTTATCACGCTTGTGATCCCCCAATACATTGAAAGGGAGCTGCGCCATCCACGGTTTGCCGGAAGGGATAGGTGAAATGTCAAACGCTTTGCTTTTTGTAGCCTCTAAATGCACACCAGTTCAGCGCTTCAAAAATTATTTCGATTCAAACTAACAAAACCTGACAAATCTAATATTACATCAAATTTAGAAAAATTTTCGATAAAAAAACTAAAAATGGCAGAAAAGGTCCCTAAAAATGTGTTTTTATGGTTGAAAATTCTTCAGTTTACAAACATATGCCCAAACAAATTGCCAATGGAGGGGAAAATGGCTAACATATACTAATTTTACTTTCGAATCTCCCTATAGGTATCGGAAGCATTGCTTTCCCTTTCGGGAGATAGAAAAGAATATTTTCACCGAAATCAAAATATTCTATCACATTCGAAGCGTTCAGAAACAAAACCAGCAATCTCCATTTTTTATAAAATGGATTTTTGGTACCTAAATATCATTGTTCTCGTTGAGAAAAATTTGATCGATCTACAAAATTATTATGCAACAATAATTAAAGCCTGGAAACGCATCAAATTTGCCATAAAAAATAGGATGAGAAGCAGGAGCAGCAATCTCCAATGCGTCTTTGAAAACAAAACTGGCAATCATGATCGCATATCCCGTCGCGGGAACCATGTTCCGCTTTTCCTTTTGCCTACCCTCTTCCCTTTTCAAGCTTTGTTTAATTTATGAATTCGCTTAATTACTCTTTTTTTTTAGTCAAATATTTTATTTTAAGATCCTATAATTTGTCCTCTGGTCATTCATGTTATATACCTATCTCATTTTTGAATTACACTATACCTAGACATTCTCGCGAGTTAAGGGCCTTCCTAAGTCAAAAAATGAAATGAAAAAAAAATTTTTTGTTATTTGCCTAAGAAAATTCTCCATAAATTACTGGTTTGTTTGATACCAAAATATTGGGGGTTTGGTGCAATGAAAGTCCAGAAAAACGCGTTCAAAGTTGGGTGTTTCGCAAACTCCGGCAAACTGAAGCCGAGTAGTTTGTGGTGACTAGGTAACTTAGGGTACTGAAAAGAAAATTTTGGGTAGTTTTCAAATAACACATTGTGGACTTGAAAATTCTAAATTTGAGTTGGAAAATTATCTTTTTTTATTTATTCATTTATTTTATTTTTTTTTTTTTTTTTTTTTATTTTTTTATTTTTTTTTTTTTTTTTTTTTACTCGGAGCAGCAAGTTCTTTGGCAGTCTGGACAACAGGAGAGATGTTGGAGTTCACATATTCTGGAGTTTACGTTTTCTTCCAGTACCTCCCTTCTGTTTTTTGAAGACTTGAGGTCTACCCATTTGAGTCTACCCGCACAAAAAACAATGTAACACAACGGAGAAAAACTGCAGCACAGTAAACGGGGAAAAACTATCTCTGATTGGGGAACTATTCAACTGTAAACAAACAAATTGGAGCTAGGCAAGTACTTTTTGGACCCGTTGTTGAATTCGAATGGGGAAAGGCCCCGACTCTCCGTGAGAACGCGCGAGGCGGGAGCCGGTTAGCGTTTTCGCTTGTTTCTCAAAACAACGTTTTTGAACATGTTGGTACACTTTTCACAGCAACTTCTAGACATATCGAGCTAATTTTTTTTTTTTTTTTTTTTTTTTTTGGAATAGATACAGTATATACCGACATTTTTTCAGCCAAATCAGTGAAATGCCAATGGGGTTAAAAAAATGAAAACCTGAAGTGAAAATAAGGGTTTGGGAAAATTAACATAAAAAATATAAATTTTCATTTTACAAAGCTAAAAAAATGTCAATGTACAGTTCAAATGTAGATCTAACTAACAGGTTTGTACCATATTCCATTACTGAGAAAACGGTACCCAAAAAAGCGATATTTTACCCTATGACAGGAAGGCCCTTAAGCTGTTTCCTTACAAATATAATAAGAAAATCGGGAAACGCGTGTTGGGTTTAGTATTCTTCTCTCCTCTGTTTTCCTTTTCCTGATCTCCCTTCAACATTCCCAATACGATCCCCACACAAACACATGTCACAGAACTAAACATTTACACTACACACAGGGGCGAGGCCTGTGCTACAACCTCTGGCAGCCCCCGTAATGAGGAGTGAGCAGCAGGTTCGATACTCCTGCCGGTGATGGTAGCTGTGGGTCCCGATGGCCCCTCTCCAGCGGTCTGTGGGCTGACCCAAGTAACGTCCGTACAAATCCCCCCATGTCCTGTAGTACCGGTTGGCGGCCGGGTTGGGATGGTCAATCTCAGTGGAAACATTGAGGATGACATTACCAATTTCACCTCTGCTATCCTTGAAGCAGCATCTGCTGCTATCCCAAAAACTGACCCTACCAAGGAACGCAATCATGTCCCACGGTGGAATAGGAAAGTGCGAGAAGCCACAAGGCTAAACCTCAGGCATTGAATATAATCTGCCAAAAAATCACGCTATATTCAAGCGAGCAAGAGCGTGTGAGCGCCGGCTCAAGCATCTGGCCCAAGTCAGTTCATTTCCCACATATGTCAGTGAAATTAAGGATGGCACTCCTCCTAAAGATGTATGGCAAAAGTTAAGTGCAATGAAGGGTCTCCTCCCACCAACTATTCCATCTATCACCACACCTCAGGGTGATGTGGCTCGGGAACCCAAGCACATTGCTGACACGTTGGCTTCTCATTATGCCCATGTGTCCAGTGATGAAGCGTATCCAGATGTCTACCAACATCAGATGATTTTAGGTGACACAAGGCAGAGGTTGAGATGGCACCTCTCCCCCAGCTCACGCATTCTTCCATTCCCTCAATTGATATACCATTCACAATGGGTGAACTAGACAGAGCAATGAAGAAATCGAACAGGACTGCCCCTGGGGAGGATACGATCCATTATGAAATGTTGATCAATCTTCCACAGGACAAAAAGCAAATTCTCTTGAGGCTTTATAATTCCATGTATGCCTCAGGTAACTATCCTTCCCCCTAGAGGGAGGCTGTCATTGTCCCTCTGCACATAAAGGGTTAAGACCCTTGTGATACTGCTAGTTACAGACCCATCTCCCTTACTTGCTGCATGAGCAAGATCCTGGAAACTATGGTCAACTCCCACCTGGTATGGTTTCTTGAGAGCAACTGTCTCATCGACCAATATCAGGCTGGTTTTAGCAAACGCTTCTTAGCAGTTGATCAACTCTCAGCTTTTGAGAGGTGTATCCAGAACGCCTTTTTGGTCAGGGAGCATGCCATAAGTGTGTTCTTTGATCTTGCTAAGGCCTATGACACCACTTGGCGTCATAACATCTTGCAAAGGCTGCCGCAGTGGGGAGTAGGAGTTCCCTAGGTGGGCTTCCTCCGCACCTTTCTTTCCCACTGAAAATTCAGGGTGCGCCTTGGGAATGTCTTCTTTGATCTACACCCTCAGGAGAATGGCACCCCTCAAGGCTCTGTGCTTAGTTACACCCTGTTTATGGTTGCTATAAATGGCCTCACTGATAACATCCCAGAGGATAAATGTCCCTTACTACATGTGGATGACTTAACTATCCTCCTGTGAGGCGATGATCTGGGTAGTGTGAGTGACAAATTGCAACGTGCTATTGATACCATCTATCAAATAGCGCGGATGTGAGGTTTTAGTTTTTCACCAGCAAAAACTAACTCCATCCATTTTTGCAGAAAGCGCAAAGCGCATGATGAGTCACGACTCACAATATTTATATGATCCCCTGATACAAGCCTGCAACTGTGTCACTACACCGAGCCATAACGTTGGGCACAAACATAACTTTTATGTGGGTGCCAAGCCATGTGTGCATTCACGGCAATGAGTGTGCTGATACCCTCGCAAGGTGGTTGGTGATGACTCCATCGAAATTTTGCCATTGTGCATTGAGGATCAAATCTCCTACATGCGGCTTAAAGCCAATTCCATCTGGCTCGAGCAATGGCAGGGCAAGGTCACTGGTCTGCGTGGAGTCCTTCAGGACCTTTGCCTGGTTGATCCTTTAGTGAACCACCTTCCAAGGAGGGACCGAATAGTGGTCAATCGGGTAGCCACTGGCCATACTCGCCTTTATCACAGACACCTGCTAGAACCAGTAGCTCAAGATGTTGTGTGTGGGAGATGTGGGGGTGTTTTGTCTATCCGCCACTTTTTTGAGGACTGCCCAGCCCTCATGGTCCTCAGGGTCCAGCATGCACCCTTTCAGTGGGTGGATGTTCTGTCTGGATCAGACAAGGTCCAGTCCCTGTTGGTGTACCTGAAAGAAACTGAGCTTTACAACGAACTGTGATATTCTGATCTGTGATGTATTTATTTATTTATATGCATCTAGTCATATCTTAATTTAACTTAGATGTATAGTATTTAGTATTTACCATTATATATTTATCAATAGTATTTATTAATTTGTAAGGATCATCTAGCCGTAGATTAGTTTTTATTACGGGGTATTTTTATCCGCTGTAGGGGTTACCAAGTGGTCATCGATGTATCCTTTGAGGCAGAGAGTGGCGATGCCTCGCTTTGATGGTTATTATTATTATTATTTCTCCCTCTCTGATCTGCCAGTGGAGTCCGTGATGGCAATCCATTTATTGACGGACAGTCAGCATGGCTTCCCTTAGAATCGTGTCCGTTGCAGTGCCCCCCCCCCCCCCCCCCACCCAAGGGTGTGTTGACACCCTTTTTGATTGCCGCTAATGACCCTTCCTGTTGAGACGCGCTTCAATTCTTTCAAGAAAAAAATATATATAAATATATAGGTATAGGTATATATATATACATATATATATATATATATTATAGGTAGTACTTAGGTATAATATTTACATTTAAAAAATAAATCGCCTCCTTTGGGAATTTCGGAAGTCAGTCTCCTAAAGCACGTTACATGGATATGTCTTATTTTCCCCCCTGTGAAATCTATGTTCTGTGTCTCAAGTTAAAAATGTCTCAAATTAAAGAGCTAGGTACTGATTTCAGAAAACGTACCTGTCTACTATTAACCTACTTTCTAACGACAATAGTAACAATAGTTGTTTACCGGTATCTATAAATAATTGCCCATTGTAATGGAGATTTGCGTCCATCATAACACAACCGAAGAGTCCTACATTATTGTTGCTGTATAGTTACTGTATTTGTTTATTGGTACCTATCGCGTTACGCTTTTTTGGGTTGCTAAAAAGACTAACAATTTTTCCAAAGACTCCCAGCCATATCAAGACAAGAAATACATATCCATGTCAAAAATCTATTCCAGAAATTCATTAGAATTACTGCAGTACTTGATTGTACTTTAACGCATCACCTATCGGCGGATGGGAATCACGATTAAGATCATGAGAATCACGCTTCCAAAATAAACCTAATTTATAAAGCCATTGAATTTCTTAACATTCACTGATGCTACTATAAGGCATTACTGGGTACAGTATGCGTTTGCACGACTTCATACAAATCAACTCTCAGTGAATATGAAAAGAAGCTTCTGCCCGAGGGGGTTCTAACCAGGTTGTAGAGATCGCCAAGGACATAAGGTCTCCCAAGAACAATAACTCCACTTATGAAAGAGGCCATCGGGTAGACTTATCGCAATGTTGTCTGAACCTACTTGATCTATTGTAATTAAAGGTCCCGCCGTACGCTCTGCTACCCACGTGGCATGCAACCCAACCTCGGACTCCCCTTGTAGGTACCTACCTACTCTCCTTCCAATGATCCTAATGGAGTGAACTTGAGCGTCAAGCGTCAACGCACGAATAGCCATGTAGCAGGTTCGTGGCCTGCACTTTAGTGACTAGCATAGCGCCTTTGCTTATATTGCACAACCTCTCTGTTCGAAACGATCGTCGAGCTCATGTTATCACACAAAATCGGATTCAGGAATGAATCAGTGTCGTAGGAGTTACTACATAAATTATATCGTTGTATGTAAATAGGTAACTTCTTCTGCTAAACACATCTGAATATGTTTACGTAAGTAAAAGATATAAAATAGAGTTAGAATACTAAATCAGAGGACTACTTCTCTACTTATCAAGGTTATTAGTACGGCTGACCTTCTGTAACTGCCTACTAGCTGTTAGGTATCGAAAGTAGCTGCTCCCTCATTAATGATTATAACAGCCTAGGTATTTAGAACCGATTTCACGTACATACAAATCGTGAGTAAATACGACCTTCATTTGGGGGAGCAGCGTATCCATTAGAATACGAGCTTATCCTAATGGGGTGGATTTCACCCCACCATTAGGATAAGCTACACATTGTGATTAAAGTCTACACATCCGATTTTGACCGATTTTTATACGTAATCAAGATTAATAGGGCTGGCAAGAGACTATCCTGAAATGCATTCACTAGAGAAAGGTAGTATAAGCATTGGGGGATCAAGTCAGCTACGGGTCAGCAAACTTAAGAGGCCACTTGCGCGACAATGTCCAACTAATCGGAATTTTTACTAAAGGATTGACTAGGTAGGTACTTGATATTAGGTTTGTATTTTTGAGATGCGAGTGCAACGAGCTGTTGCAATAGGTTCATTTTTCACGAAAATTCGCTAAAAGATGATTTTTTTCAACGCAAAAAAAAACCAAATTTCGACCATTAATTCGCTAAAAGCGCGTCAAAACAGTAAAAGGATGGCACCACGTGAATCAGCGTTGACAAAAAAAAAAATGAAAGTTCATGTGCCATACTTGAGATTTACCCGAATCCATTTTTTACCCAATTTCGGTTGTTAGGCAACATTGGGCGCTCGCGAAACGGGTTGCACACGCTCAAAAATACTTATAATCTAAATTTGCAATAAAAAAAAGTGGGTGCCCATCTAAGAAAACAAAGTTGGTGTTGATTGCGCACAGTTGCGCAATTGTGCAATGCAAACCTTGTCACATTTGAGGTCCTTGAAAAAATCGAGAAGAAAAAAAAACATTTTTTTTTTATTTCCAATACCCCCACAAATAGAACTTTTAGGAAATACGTATACTTATATATCTATCTCTATCTATACTATTGTATAAGAATGAAAATCTGTCCATCGTGTCTATGCACGGCTAAACGGCTGAGTGGTTGGAGTATACGAGTGGGGGGATCTTCTCAGAAAGGGGGCATAAGTGATTTTGAAATGTTCTACTCCCACCCGAACCATGGGCGGGAGGAGGGTGGAATCCCCTTTAAAATGCGAGCCGAGCGCTCGGTCTTCTCACCGCTGCCACATTAAAATTTGATCAGGTTCACTTTGTATGTCAGCGAGAAAGTTACGTTTCTGGACAGGTAGAACACGATGGTGCCGTCAAAATTGCCGAAAGATGCTGTCTTCCCAGAGAAATCAACGAAAACATGCGGGAAATCACGAAAAAATGCATTTCCTGCTATGTTTTTTCCACCAGTAAATTTCCACAGTTTTGGCTTGGATTGGTCTTAAAATGTTCGGGGAAGTTCCAATTTGGTCCGATGCGAGTTTCGAGACATGAAATTGTATTTTCCGATTGTGGTGAACGATTATGTAGACGAAAACGTTTGTTTTCGAGCTACTGCTCTTCCCTATTACGGCGAAACGTAGTTAAGCACCCACTCTGCCTACGAACCCCTTGATCTCGGAAGGTCTCCCGATTGAAAGACACTTCTCTACAGAAAAATAGACGGGGAAATGGATAACCCTTCTTCGCACATAAAATAATGGCCTATCTTTATTAAACCTAATAATCTTTTCGTGGACCGCATAGAAAATATAGCAAATTATTACACAGCAATTTATTATTTTCGTTTTGCCCCTTTTATTA